>JAOEHI010000015.1:4717706-4732352 GCA_025447815.1 Percopsis transmontana
GTTTTTCTCAGTGCTAGTTAATGAATTCAAACACGGGTCAAATTTGACCTGCAAACGGTATATACTGTACCCTTCTTGAACACAATAGGAGGGTTAATAAATGGTGAGACGTCAGGACCGGGGAACCCTGGTCCTACCAGCAGTTCAGGGAAGTGACATTAAGAAACAAGGCCTCCACTCTTGTTGCCATGATGAATAGAATAGCTTGGGCATGTCGTGGGCTCAGACTGCTTTTCTGAGAGAAGCCAATGCTTCTGTGAAGGAAAGGACAGCCACAGGCCTACTCTCATTTTGTCAAAAAGTTAATTAAATCCAACAATCCCGTAAATAGGCTATCAGCACTTTAGTCATCTAAACAACACTACTCTAAATACTACCTCTATAATGCAACCCTGTTGATGTCGTGTGAGGTTTGACAACCTTATACCGTGTTTAGCTTTCATGTGCAGAGCAGATCAAACTACAGGAACATTCTTGTCGACGGGATACAGTGTTGTTGTTGAGAACACACACACACACACACACACACACACACACACACACACATACACACACACACACAGGCATCTTTGTCTTGCACCCTGGTGGGACCCTGGCTGTAATCTTTGACCCGCCCCCCACTCCCCCCCCTCCCCCGTGCAGAGTGCCTGCAGAAAAATACAAGCCCTAAAAATTCTCAACGGAAAACAGATGTTCCTTTCCCTAAAGTGTGTCTTGTAGGAAGAACACACCTTCTAACGCCTATGTATAGAAAAAGAAGAGGATCAATATGAAGCATTTCTTTTAAATGTGTCTCCAGCCAGCGTCAGATGGTGAAAAGTACAGTAGATATCAAGAAAGCTGCAGAACAGTAGCATTGGAAATCCACTTGATTGACAAATTGTCAGACTCATATCTGAGGTTCATTATAAAACGTTCCTCATATGTCATATAAACCACTGTAAAATAACAAACCATATGGAGTAGTATTGAATTCCCTATACTACCCCAGCATGTGGCTCTGCAGGTCTGTTCCAAGTAATTCCAAGGCCTAGTGTCTAGGTTTACAAGCATCCCCCCACCCATTTTCAACTTAGTGCTTCATGGGTGATGAAGCCAACATAACCAGAGGAATTACAGAGTGGCACATTCCAGGCTTTTACCAAAAGCAGCCTATAGTGAAACCAAGCAACCTCCTTTAATTCTGGTGTATGAGGTTGACACAATGACATAGTGTAGAAAATGTCAGCCTACGTCGCTTCACCATGCATTGTAAGTTGAAGTTCTTAGCGAACCACTCTGGGCTTACAATTATTCTATTATTATAAAATTTTCTGAAGTTTCTTGCCTTTTGAAAAGAGCCAGAGCACAATACTTTTTTCCACACGAAATTCTGCACATGGGCTACTACCGACCCATCTAGCTGTTTTTTTTAACAAATAACAGGTCTGGACATAAACCATTCTTCACATATCACTCTCAGAAGTCCTGGAGTGGTTTAAGAATGTGACATCTTCTTACCTTCCAAAGTGGTTCCTGTTCCCAGAAGAGGTTCGCCAACACCTGAAGAGTAGCGGGCACTGACAAATAGCTCATATTCAGTGGCAGGTTGGAGCTTCTTGAGCACAGTCTCTGTGGTATCTCCCTTCACTGTGATCTCCCTCCTCTCACCGCCATCAGCGGGTTTGTAAGCAATTTTGTACTGAAGAACATTTCCTGGGGCCGCCTTCCAGGAAAGTTTCATCGTCGATATGGTCTCATCAAAGACACGGAGGTCACGAGGAGAGCCCTGAACTGAAAGGAAGCAAAGGTAGATAAACCATTCAGTTAAAGGCTGTAGATTTTTAACCAACACAGGATAAGACAACAGACACTAGGCCCCTAGTGGAATTAGACACACATTACACGACCCCAAATAAATCGCCTATTTGACACCTTGACTTACTTTCTTTGGTGGTGCCATCCACCTGCATTTCATCCCCCACACCAGCGGAATACTCAGCAGACACAGACACCCGGTAGGTAGTGATGGGGAAAAGCTCCTGAAGAACAATAGTGGTCTCGGGTCCATTGGTTTGGGCGTTCAGTGTCTCTCCAGTTCCATCCAGCGAGACATAGGACAGACGGTACCGAACCACTGAACCTGGAGCAGCCTCCCACGAAACCCTGAAACTGTCTGTCGTCTCCTCTGTTACTTTTAGGTTCCGCACATTTCCTTGTTCTGAAGAAGAAGGAGACATTTTAGATGTGACCTTTGACCTTTTGATATAATGACCATTATTATTATTGAGTCGCTTAAAAAATATTTCAAACAAGAGGGTGTGTAGGGAACTGCAATGCCCCTACCTTCAATAGTGGTCTCTTCACCACTCAAAGAGAAACTGTCTCCTTTATCATACTGAGCGAAGACGTTGACCTCATAGGTGGTGAGAGGAGAGAGGTGAGGCAGGACAACAGTCGTGGTGTCTCCAGGCACCGCCATGGAGATGAAGTCTCCAGTGATGTCTTCAGCCTTGCGGAAACGCACAAGGTAGGACAGGACGCTGGTCGCAGCTGGTGTCCACGTAGTGCGGAAGCTTCTGGAGGTCACCTCAGAGAATTGCAAGTTGGTGGGTGGGAGAAGACCTGAAAACCAGTGCTAACATGTTAGAAATGTTGTCATGGAAGCAAATATATTGTCCCAAATCTTAAAGATAAGAATATCATAATGTAATGTTTCATCTTTCTGTCTGTAACATCTTTATACCATAGATTTGTCAGCTTTTATTGGCCAGATCATTTATTGGTTTGAGAAGTTCCCCGTCTCAAAGGTTTTAAATCCCTAATTGCGTTGTGATTTGGGGTTACAGCCATCAGTATCAATAAGTGTAGAGTGAGGAGTGATGTAATTCTGTGGAAAAGTAGCCATAACCCAGTTGACTCCTACAGCTGTGGTGGCCTTTTGAATCCAAATTGTTTGAAGGTCAGAATAACACTGCTGTTTTCGTTGCTATAGTGTTTTACAAGAGTAAATATGAGCAAATGGTGTGAGGAAGCTCCTGTTAGCAGCTTGTGGTTTTCTGGAATTTGTAGACAGGCTAAACACTAGAGTGTGTAGAATGTTTCTGCTTGTTTCTGCTTGTCTTAAAAGGCCAACGGAAAGGGATCAGACTTAACACATTACTATACCACTATAATTGTCCTCACTACCTTGGCTCATTGCCACTGACCTATTTCTGGAGTTAATAATGGGACATCTGCCAGTAAAATAGTAGAGTGGGCATACTATGGCAAATGGAAATTGCTGAATTGTTGAATGAATAAAAAGCTGAACAAAAGGATTGTTGATATACTACTTACTCTTCTTTATTATGTTGAGTAGTTCCTGTTCGATCCTCAGACAGATGGACTGAGTCAGCTCCTTGGAGATTCTTTGGAAGGCATCAAAGTCCTCCACTTCATAAACATGAGTGGCTGCTGGTTCGTTGGCAATGGCCTCCAATTCCGACCTGACTGCATCCTTTACACCAACAGCAAAGATCTCAACATCAGCATTCCTCAAGTTGGTAGCTGCGGACTTGAAGGAGTCAGATGACTTCCCATCTGTAATCAGGACCATGACACGAGGGACGTTTTGTCGTGCCCCACGACTCTGGATAAATATCTTCTCCCTGACATAAGTCATGGCTTTGCCGGTGTTAGTGGAGCCTCCGCGGTAGGGGAATGTGCGCACAGCCTTTACCACGGCACTGATGTCATGGTGGGTGTTGAGTGCAAATTCAGTGTGAGGGTCCCGGCTGTACTGGACCAAGCTGATCTGTACATTATTAGGTCCAATGTCAAAGGAATTGACCAGTACTTCGAGGAAGCCACGGACCTTGGCAAAGTTTTGTAATCCGATACTGTAAGAGCCGTCTACCAGAAGGACTACGTCAGCCTGCACATCCACTCCAAGAGAGCATTCTGGAAAAAGACACAAAATAATTACAGGTCTAGATTAGTAAGTAACTTAGTAGGGTATAGAGACATTTATAAGACACGTCCAAGTTGTATAAATCGATAACAAAGAGTTTCCTCACCTGTTGACACCTTGACAGGCTGAGTTTTCTCCATGGCCATAACAGGTTCGCTGGGTGTAAGACCTTTGAGGGCATACAGGCTGATCTCATACTCTGTCTCGGGAGACAGGTCACGGACATTGATAGAGGTCTGTGTGGGTCCCATGTACAACTCTTGACGTTTCATGCCAGGCAGCATGGGAATGAGGATGAGCTTGTAGCCTGAAACATCACCGAGTGATGCGTCCCAGGTTACCCTCATAGACTTGGAGGCGATTTCTATCACTTGCAGGTTAGAGGCTGGCTCCACCACTGAGCAGAGAAAATTTGAAGACATGTCATTATGAAGAACTGATTTGCTAGATAGAAAGCAATCAAACTAAGCACAAAGCAATCAGAAACATTATATGACATCTCATAAATCCTTTACTTATGTTATTGACTCACTTTCCTCTCCGCTGACCAGAATGCCAAGCTGGTCTTCAACACCAGAGCACACCTCCATGATGATATTTTTCTGTACATCTTGGATCATGTCGAAGTTGGGCACATTGTACATATGCTTGCTGTGCGGTGTGGAGGCAATCTCCCTAAGTTCATCCTCATCGGCTCCTTTGATGCCTGGATTATGTAACACGGACCACAGAAATGTGACTCAGGTTTTAAGATCACTGGCAATTGGCTAATCTGTGTTTTATTTTTAAGAATTTTAGGAATTTAAGATGTCAGGGAATAGGAATCTTAAAAAAAGCAGACATATTTCAAAAATATGCGTGTCACCTAAGAGAACAACATTCGGCACTGAATAATAAACCATACCTAGGACAAATATTTCCACTCCGATGTTCCTGAGTCTTCTTGCATGCTCTTCCACTGGGTCTTGGGACTTTCCATCAGTGATGATCATGGCTACCTTCGGAAAAGCTTTCCTCGATCCAGCTGCCTCCGTGAAGATGTTTTTTATCAGGTGATCAATGGCATCACCTTGGAACAGAGAGAAGAAGTATGATCATATATCACGTATCACACCATCCCTAGAGACGTTTAGCTCAAGGTCAGGTTTGCAGGGCCCATCTTGCATAGTAAGACATAACACAGCCTGTGTTGGGCTTTGCCATTTTTCGAAATAATACAGCATCTAAAAATATATTTGGAAAACTATTCAAAGGCTTTTAACAACGAAGCAGCAATTCATGCAGGTTTGCATCTTGAAACTATTTCCGAAGATTATTGTGTAATTCATTGTGTAATCTAAGCATTTCCACCTAGCGAACCTACCTGTTAAATAATTCCATCTAACTAGTCCTACCCATAACCAATGCCTTACCGGTCATGGTGTTGCCTCCCTTGTAAGGCAGGTTGCTGATGGCCCTTAGCAGGTCTCCCCTCTTTTTGTAGTGGTTAAGGGGAAACTCTGTGCGTGTGTCTGAGCTGTACTGGACGACAGCTACCCGGGTTTTGTCCTCGCCAATGTCAAAGGCTCCTGCCATGGCGCCAATGAAACTACGTATGTGCTTAAAGTTCTCTCTGCCCACACTCCAGGAGCCATCCACTAGAAAAACCAAGTCTGCTATGGCACTGACTGAACACTCTGGAAAGAGGATGAAAATGGAGAGTTGAAATTTACATACAGTCATGGACAATGACAATCTCCAAATCTAGGCAAGCGCATCATCGGTGTCTAAAACAAGGCTTGTACCCAGGCCACAAATGTGCTACTAGAGTATGGTCCTGTGAGAGCAAAGGTGCTAAGTTATTGCAGCAACACCTTGGTCTTGGAGCGAGTCTTGAACTCACTTAATCTTCATCTTAAATAAAATCCAACTCCTGACAGTTAGATGGACCACTTACATAATGCTTTCTGACATCAAAGGGAATATCAACAAAGAAAGCCCAGTGCCAAACAGTGGGCTGGTAGAGTCATTCCAGCTGACAGAGACAAAAAAATCTGTCTTTATAGCCCAACAATCGGCAAAGCTTTCAGCAGCAATATTTGTTTTTTTTATACTTTTAAACCTCAACTTCAAATCATGGAACATTTAAGATGACTTTACTCAAAAAATTGGCAGCTTTTTATGGATTGACTTGAATCAGCAATCCCCTAGGTCTCGTTGGCTATAAATGATGTTCCTCACATCTTGTTATCCTCACTTTTAAAGAGTTTCCTTCCACATTCTTTCACATAATGTCCAAACTGAAGGCCCAAAGTCAGGCTCTAGGCATACAATTGAGGTGGTTGAGAAAATGGAGGAACAATTGTGGAAAATTATGAGCGTTCTACCAGAAATAAGGCTTTCAGATCATCTGGAGTGGACAGTAAATTTTCCAGCCAAGAAATAAACAAGGTGGGGAAAAATTGATCATGTGTCTGTCAGTAAAAAAAGAATGGACTGACAAAAGAAGGCTAGCTAAAAAAAAAAAACAGACATAGGATCATAAGCACACTTTCCTTCATTAAATGTTCCCTTTCACCCTATGGGGTATAAAAGAACCCCTGTCTACAAGCTTAAAGCCTTCCTCTCCTGTGTGTGGTTTTTTTATGTGCAAACTGGTTCCAATTAAAGGAGCGAATGTGTGCATTCTCAGCCACTTTCGGAACCCCCGCCCCCCCCGTCTGGTTTTCCTGGTGACAACTGGAAGTGGAATGTAGGTCTAAGGAAATTATTCCAGGAGAGAAATATATAATGATATAATATAATCATGGAAGTCCCATTAAAAAGAAAATAAGAATTTGTCGGGGAACTGTAGACAGTCCTGAGGACAGTCCTAGTTTAGATTTTAGTTGACACTACAGTAAATATACTCACTGATTGCCTCGGACTGTGGCTTTCTCACCCGTCCGCTGGTGTTACTGGATTGAACTGAAACACAGGAAACATTTGCAGTGTCAGGCAGTGTGCTTTTTCACAGTGGGGACAAATAATCAAGACATATCATAAAAGATGGGTCAGTGGGATAAAAACCACATAGAGTACACACAAGCACATTTCTTTCTGCTACATACTAGCTATAAACTATGAGTGATTTAACCTTCAACAAACAGATGTGGCTTTTACCAACTTTCCTTCTTCTGTTGTGACTAGAGGGTTAAGATATTCTCTTGTTAAAAGAGAACACAGCAGTTTCTGGACAGATAGATACTTTAATATAAATTAAAGGACAAAATGAACTTTCTACTTAGTGTGTACTTACTTGTTAGTTGTCCGAAAATGGGTATACTCTCATCAGAGCCATAATAAGAGTTGATGGACACAGAATAGTCCAGATCAGGGGTGAGATCAGTGATGGAGGTTGTTGTCGTGGAAGAGGGGAAGTTAAACTCTTTGGCTGGTTCATCTGAGAGGAAGAACAGAGGTTTGGAAGTGACAGAAAGCCGCAGAACGGCTAACGGCTATAGACATGTTCTCACACAATGTGGAAGAGCGCACTGGCAAAAAGACTTGGGTGTGTATGTATGTTAAGGATGTAGTGGGGTGTTGTCAGGTAAGTTGTAAAGTCACACCAACCTGTGTCTGATATAACTTGGATTTTGTAGCCATCTATTTGTGTCGAGGGTCTCGTCCACGACATTTGTACTGTATTCTCATTTAGAATTTTAAATTTCAAGTCTGAAGGGGGTTCCACTGAAAAAAAAGATGAAACAATGTTAACACACAGTAAACATAACAGGCATGTATGTATGTGTTATATTACTAGACAAACAAATTTGGTATGGTATTTTCATTGATCCCAACGTCAAACGCTTCACAACTGAAGCGAGATGTTCGCTGTTGGGGACAGACAAATAAGAGCCGACATCCATTGTAAGAGGTGACATGTACAGACCACGCAACAACATTGAAAAGTAAGAGAAGCCATTTTGGAGCAAAATGGCATTTGTTTGAATTGCACAACCGAAGTGGCGCGCAACTCAAGCACCACAATACAGGACATGTGCACAACTCCACACAAACTCGACCAAAGTGCAAACATTAGGTGATCCATCAAACACATGCTGGGTGCACTTATTACAACGCATGCCCCGATCAAACCCCCCACCCCAACCTCAAATGATATCGCTTTCATTATGGGCGTTGATCTCATAAATACAAATGTACAGTCATTAAATTTTCAGGTTGTTGATTATACAATGGAATCAAGGTTGCCAGGTAATTGTTGAAGTAACTGACAGAATTGAACTGTATGTTATATATACAGAGTATATAAACATATTTTCAGTAAAGATTAATTTGCTGTCGATTAAGTTAGGACACCTTGCACAAGTGATTGGCACACATCCATTGCAAACCTCCCAAAAGAATACACAATTCGTCATGGGAGACTCGTGTGTACTTTCTTTTCATCGGTGGCATAATGCATGAGAAAGCGTGAGACGTGACTTTGCTGTTGATATATACTGTAATAGAAGAAGTGTGTACACTGAAATAAACACAGGAAAAACATCCACAGATGCAGTCTGAACACAGTGTGTATCTCCCCATCGAGCTGGCTTCATCACAGAGTCATGCATCGTGTACATGAGAAAGTTGTTTGGCTTAACAACTTTGTCGGATTGGACAGTAGTTTCCATGTACATTCGGGACCACACAGACAGAAATGATGAACATATTTTAATATGATATTCTTCTTTATACTCGTTCTTGGCATGCAAACTTGATTGACAATCAAGGAACACATAGATAAGAGTTGATTTCCAATATTATACATACATAATAAGGAAATTGATTTCTTGGACATCAATTAGTAGCCTACCATAAAACTATAGTCCTCAGCTGGCTATCATTTCATTAAACAGTGTCCTAGTTACCTACTAATTAATAGCGTCATATTTATCATTTTCATTTTGGAATTTAACTCTTCACATATTAAATTTGTAAGAACAACTAAACTTTAAACAAATGCAAGGTGCTGTTAATGGCACTACTCTAAGAGTAGTGCCAGTGAGTTAGGTATGAGTCTGTTAATAAGGTGTAAAAAAAATATTGCAAATGATTTGTGATAATGATATACAAAGCATGGAACTAAACTAAATGATCTTGCTACGGTCAAAAAAAAGGCTAGCACATAATGTATAATTTCCTATTTACTTTTGATACTATCTATCTATGCATGCCATCAATCATTAACGAAGAAGATAGTATACTAAATATAAATCATGCGGAAAGACTAGAGCATTGCAGAGAAAACATGCAAGCTGTTGCAGGCAGTGGAGGGGTCCAATGGGACAGAAGAATATCATTGTAAAATATGTTGTGTGGAGGAAGCCATAGCTTGGGACACAGTGAATGCACAGGCAGATGACAAACAGGACTTGAGCCCATCAAAAAAAATTAAGCTGGGACTGGAGGATCACAAACCTGGCACATCAACTTAAGGAGCCCCGGGTGGGCTGGTGTTCCCTTCATTTCTGCACGAGCTGACCTCCAGCGCGTTTTGAGGCATTTGAGATGGCGGTTGATGTGTATGCGTGGGTGTATGGGGGGACTGTTGTCAGTATGAAATGGCAAAGGTGTGAAACAACGTGCCGGTGGAGGAGAAAATTCACAAGACAGCATTGGACTGGTCTTCACTGACATGAACCACACATTTGTTCGCGGAAAGCTGTAGGATGTAAACACGTTACACGAGTTTCTTACATTCGCTTTGATCTTATCTTCCTGGTTTAGGAAGGAAAAACCAGTGGAAGAAAGGTGATTTTGTTGAGATGACCTCTGGGTCTTGTTGTTTCTCCTGTTAGATATATGAGTGTTTAATAAAGTGCTCCTTAGTGGCTCCCAGGGGCCCGAGAGTGGCTACTGTTCTGTTAGCAACCTCTGTCAGCTTTCCTGATGTGTACTATTGCCAGGAGCGGAGAAGGAGAAAAGAAGGAAAGAGCCCCGACTCTCCCAAAGAGGCAAAACAGATGCCAAAGTAATTCCGCAACATGTGCTGACGTTTAACATTACCGAATATTACCTTTCCATATGTACTGCAACTCAGCGCTTTCGCAAAAAGCCCGCAAACGAAGCCCTAGAAAGGCTCTTTGTCTTTTGCACTGTATGAGGATTAATTTGCGATTCTCATGTTACGTTTTTCCAGTCCTTTAGTGAAGATATATGAGAGTAGACATTAGACGCCTCACTCTGTGCTGAGGCGTTTCGGCAGATGAGGTTTTCCATTCTTGGTTTTGGCTTTTGTATTAAATAACTTTGTCATATTTTGTCAAAAAATATCAACTGATTATTAACAGTCTAAAACACAGTTCATGTTAAATGTACTGTATGTAATATGCCTTCAATAATAAGCAACAGTTATACTATTACACTGTAGACTTTATCAAGAAACATAACTAAATAATGAATATAATTACAAAGCTATTACTAATTTGCATATCAATTAACAGTGTTGCAACCAAATCTTTCCAGATTGTTTACACAGATTCACAAGAAACTACAGAAATTCATATAGGATAACTGGGACAGAATAACTTGGTGATCTTGCATCGCTATGCATATAATCACTATTTCTATCATAAAATTACTTTTTAAATGAAAAGAAAGGCATTAAATAGAATTAATAGTGGAACATTTAGTCAGAATAACTTTTACAACTTGGATGAGCATTGTTTAAAGCTTTATAGCTGGAACAAATGCTTAGCATTCTGTTTTCTTTCCATTTTCAAATTAGAATGAGAATATAACTTCTTTTTTGTATAGCCTACTACACCAGCCAGACTACAAATTACAGCCTAAACAACAGAAGGTTGGATTTCAATTTTGCATAAAATGTCTAGACACATGCTCTATCTGGCAACATATTGAAAACATTTCTCACAGTCAGAAATTTAAGTAATAATCCGCTAAATGTGCTGCAAAAATTTAAGAGTTCGTCATACACACAGTAAAATAGCTTACACATGAAATTTGGAATAACTTTATTCAGGTTATCAATACATACTCAACATTTACAGGATTTCAATAAGATTACTTTTTGACTAATCTAACTTCAAGGGAATGAGCGAGAGAGAGAGAGAGAGAGAGAGAGAGAGAGAGAGAGAGAGAGAGAGAGAATGTGAGTGGAATAAGGTGTGGTGGGTGCATTTACCTTGTGCGTCTACGGAGGACAGCAGAACTGCGACCAAGGCAGCCGTGGCTAGTGATAGCCCTAACTTCATATTGAGCTGTTGTGGGTCAGCAACGCATGAATCTGTCTGAGGACACAAGGGAAAGTGTCTTTCAGTTGCAGTGGGCACAATGACGACTCCCGAAAGGGATTTTATCAATGTGGCATGACAAGAAATTATTGAAGTAATTAATAAATATGCCTCTGTCTAATGTATAGATCTCCATGACTTAATAAGGTGCAAATAAAACACAAATCTTCACATAGCAAACAGTTTAAGAATAAAGCTATATATAGGTTAACCGTTCGATTCTGCTTGTCATTTTTAAGTAGATTGTGTGCCCCGCCTAGTGCACTGAAACGCACACTGCAGTTTTAAAGGGGCCCAATTTATGCATTGGCCGGTGGACTAGTGTCGATTGGCCCCACAGTCAAGGAGCCCATAACAATTCCAAAATGAGACATCATGCAATATATTTTTACCCTCGGTCATTGGTAAAAGCGATGCAATCATAGTAAATGGCCCTGCTGTGCATTTCAACTCTTGTGAAATTCACTCCTTACAAATTAGCCAACTTTAAGGAGAAATTTCTAATTTTTTGTCGATTTTTAGTTAGACTACTGAAATTGCTAAACTAAAAAAAGATTAAATAAAAAGGCGTATGAAAAAAGACGTATATTGGATAGACTCGAAGATTCATAAACCATTTGACACCATTTTACAATTTTAATGAATGTTAAGTCGTAGGTGTTGATTGAAAAAATAATAATTCTAATGTACCGTGATCTGTGAATTTTACGCATATTATTAATTAGTGTGAAGTTATTGAGCGGTTTTACTCACCTTATCAACTCCAAAAAATTAACCGAGAGATTTTGAGTGCAGCCTCCGTGAAGACTCCCTCTGGAAACTAAGAGAAATATTAGGAGCTGCGGGTGGACCCTTCTTTCCTCACTGGCTACTGGAAGCTCCACCAGCAGATGTCCAAGAAGGAAAAGCTTTTTTCCAAGTGGGAAGAATCTTTCCACAATCGGCCACTTAATAGGGGGCAGTTCCCAACTCTCATTTTACCATCATAGGATCATTACGAAATCTAAACGGAAGAAACCCAAAATCCGCTGCCTGGCACTTTTGTCACTGACATCATTTAGAAATGCACTTTTAGCATAGCTTAGCGATTTGATGAGTTTTGGTGTATAATCAAGATTTGGTCGTTTGTGGGGTTTTTTTTTTTACGTTTGCATCAGGAAAACATTCATCCAAACGTCAAACAACGTGATATTTATGATATTTAATTAGCAGCGAATGAAATCCCTTATTACTGTAAGATCATTCCCACCCCCCTTGGCCGTTCAGCTGCCAAAGAAAAGGCAGAAACACGTTAATTTGGGTTTTTTGGGTGTAATAACTGAATGGAGCAGGCAGGTTCTTGAAATAATTTTTACTAATATATTTGGACAAATATTGGTCTCGTTGCTGTTACATGGTGAACTTGTAATGTACTGCCATCTAGTGGTGTAAACAAATAACTGCCTCAGTGTTTGGGACGTTTTTGATAATTCGGCACTTTCAATAACCAATTCCACAGCTGAAACGTTTTTCATTTTACCACCATTAGGTGTCTAATCCCATAAAGGCACTAACAACAAATAAACACCCATAGACATGGGTATAACATCTGACCAAGTGACATAACACACACAGATATATGGTCGTGGTTCAAGTCCTAACCAGCGATGGATACAGTCAATCACACTGCTAGAGCAGGCATCAGTTTCACAGACAATTTACTGAGATCTATTCTTTTTTTTAAATTTAGTATGGGTTATTAAATTGTACAATCAATGAATACTGATCCCAAGTATGAAACATAATTGATATTATTGAAAGGACAAGGTAGCTCTTGGAATAATTTGCATAACAGAACATACAGAATGAATTACATTTATGCAAAATGGCTTTATCGGACAAGGACGACAGTTTAAGTCGCGGTTCATACAGTTCACTTCTTTGGCATTGCTGCATTGAACAGCTCATATAAAACATATCCACTGCCTGTGAAGAGAAAAAGAGATGAAATTAGATGCATAAAATGAAATGACAGAAATTCATTCTAGGACATCAGCAACTAAAAGTATGACTAAGAATGGTCTCTTTAATTATGCCTACAAAGACCATCCTTTTCTAACCCAATTTCAACTTTTTTTATTATTTCACAAATATTGGATACATTAAAGTCCCAACCTGGGGTTAGTAAAATTAGAATAATTTATCAAATGTCAGATTAATATTGTCATACCAAAAACTGTCAGAGTCATTGTGGCTCTGTACAGAAGAGCATCAGTAGAGCCACCCTTCAGATGAACAGGCATGCCATTGTCTTCCTGTTCAAACAGAAAAGAAGGAAGTCATATCCTCACCAAACGACAGGCCTGCTAGGGAGGCTTTAATACACTTACAGCTTTTAAGTTTGTTTATTAGGGGGGGGTTGCCATTGGCTGTTTTCTTACTACACTGCATGAAAATGTGTCCAGCCTTTAATACAGCCTTTGAAATAAATAAAATAGCCATCAGGCTAAAGCAAATGAAATAAGAATCTCTCTCCAGAACCTGGGAAAGTAAATCTGAAACTCGCTAATGGTTCAAATGCTTTTGAGTATTCGTATATTCACATCCACATCAAAACATGGATGACATACTTGCTTTGGATAAAGGCATCTGCTAAATGCTGTAACTGAAACTGTATATTAAGATGGGGGATGCCTCTCTCTGTCTGTGGTCTCACTCAATGTCCCACCCACACCATCTGATTCGTTAGATGTCACGAACCAACACCAAAGGCTACTGGGGCACGGAGGAATGCATATTGACTGAAGCAGCTTTGGTGAGCGAGCGGCACTGTATTTCGAGAAAGGCAGCAGATATTGCCGAAGTCGCAATAAAAATCAATCCTCTACTCTGAAGTTGCAAAGAACACCACAATCTATTATGATCCATTTAGGGCTGTCAAAGTTAACGCGGGCAATTTCCTTTTAACGACACGTTTTTTTTCCCGCCGTTACTCATTGTTAGCAAGCCACTAGCTGCATTCAGCACATTAATTGTTTTAGTATTATAACAAACATGTCAGTGGTGAATGATGGATAAAGGACAAAGTTTTTTGAATGTCAAGTTCAGTTATAAATCATTACATTTACTGTGAAGGCAGGCAGGTCTGCCTTCTGCGTTTGCTTGCAGCCTGACCTGTTTTGTTCCAAGGTTGATCACCTGTTCGGGTGTCGTTTCCTTCCCGCCCCTTGAACAGAGAGACTAATATAGCTATAAACTCCTGGCAAAGATATTATTTTTTGGTATATTCTATATTTTATTATGTCACTGAAATGTCACTGTTTTACCTTGCTAGAATATTATTGATTTTCTGCATTCTGTTACCTATATTACCTCCTTGCTAATTCAGCTCTGAACCGTAGGCGGGATATTTACTGTAGATATTTCTCAATGGAGATGAGGGAGGCGTCATGCTTGAAA
>JAOEHI010000015.1:4732452-4748891 GCA_025447815.1 Percopsis transmontana
ATTCAGCTCTGAACCGTAGGCGGGATATTTACTGTAGATATTTCTCAATGGAGATGAGGGAGGCGTCATGCTTGAAATTCTGTTCCTTTATTTATTCTTCACTTTGATTTGATGTTCAAGTCATTATAAATTACAATATTTCAGACATAAGTGAACCGAAAAACAAACTGTTGGTACATGTCGCGTTCGCCTGCCTTTAAACTGCATCTAATTGTAGAACACACACACACTAAATGGAATAGAGCCGTATTACAACCAGTTTTTTTTTTTTAATTAAACATATGCTTAAAGGCATTTCAACAAACTTTTGTGTTAGAGTTTGTGTTATTTTAAATTCTAAAATCCATATTGTCATTTTTATTGCAAATGTATATTGGTTATTGGTCTCTTTGATTACTAATAATCAGTATCAGCCCTGAAAAAAAAACACATCAGTCAACCCCTAGACAATACAGAGAAAACAGAGCAGAGTAAGTACCAGTCTTATCTTCAGACACCCAGCACACACCCCTTCTACTGCTCCCTGGTGTGTAAATGTGGTCTAACTGTCTTACTACTTGATTGAGATGCATAGTAACAACAATAAGATAAACAACTTATACAATTAATTGTATATGCTTGTGTGTGAATACCTTGACTTGTGGTGGTGTCCGGAATGCCCCTGTGGGCTTTTTAATTACTTTCATTAAGTGAGAGAATGACGTGTCATTTTAGATTAAACAACATTTGGAGGAGTCATATCCAAGCCATTATAAACGATAACATGAGAAATTGTTAAGGGCGATTTTTTTATCTTTACCGAGTGGCTTTTATAGTTTACCTGAAATAGCTTCTGTTTTTCCTTAACCATGTTGTCAATTTGTCTGCGGACACTACTGCTGATGGTCCGCTTAGAAAGCTGCCGAAGGCCCTGGGGGAGGTAACAGGTAGCTTGTCATCCACAACAAATCTGAAGTTTGTGCCTCGATCTGGCTATAACAGAATACAAATCTTAACAAAACCTAATAAAGTTGCGCACACTTCTAAGCACAACACATAGCTGTTCTCTTCCTTTGCAAGACAGCTAGCATTTTAATAGCTAATAAATAACTTCTTTAGAGTTAGCGAGTGCAGAGACATTTCAGTGATGAGCTACCACATTATGGTGAATAAAATAGAAAATCTCACCATAAGTTGTTTGTACATTTTTGCAAAATGTATGTGCTTGCAGTACATGCGCGAAAGCGAGGCACAATGACATTGACACTACCTTGGTTACCCACAATCCTCTTGGCATGGTCACATGTCAAGTCAGTCAGTCATAAATAAACTTGACCTTGCTCACAAAAATGTAAATTACCATTTCTGTTGGCGGTGCATTATACTAAAACTATATTGATCGATAGTATATTAAGATCCTTTATCCACTCTTAAGTGATTGCATGTGACAAATGACACCAATGTAGTATACAATTTTTCTTTAATTCGTTTTTAAAGATTATGCAAATTTAGAAACCTTAGATTTTACAAACAATTAACTCAGGTTTACTGATAATTATCAAAGAACACAGTATTCTATAGAAAGTTGGAAGAACATAAGAAAACACTGCATACTGTAACAATTGTGACACTTTTAAAGTGCATTTAATTTGGTCATCATTAAATTGTAAGGGAATCAACAATCTAAAAATTATATTTTCTGTTTAATTACCAACAAGAAATTTAACCCGTTTTAACATTTACAGAGTACTGGATAGGATTTTCATTTTCATCATAGCATTGCCGTTTCTCATTTAGTTCCAGGAATGATGTTATAAATAGCTTTGCCATTGATAATGACACTGAAAGAATGAAATGCAAAATAATTAAATACTTCTTTGAAAAATACCCGCACAGAAGCATTGAGTGTTTCATCCCATATTCAAGCGTGAACGTGAAATAACGACAACGAGGTATGTCAATGAAGTACAGGGGTAAATTAAATCAGAGCATAGTGGAAATTAGTTTAATAATATTTAACAAACAAAACAAAACAAAAAACTAACCTCAGTTTTAAAATATGAACAACCCAATAAAAAAAGCTGTGGACAGAGCACTGTTGAAATGGCGGACATTTGATGATTTACAGATAAATAAATAAAAATTAAAAATACACATTTGATACACAGACTTGACGACCACAAACAAACTGAAGAGCCATCTTTAAAGCTACATCATATGCACAGAAGCAGAAACAAAAATCTTCAAAGTCCTTTTGTCTTAAAAGGGTGAAATTGTGTGTGTGTAACTTTGGCAGGGATCAGCTTACACAGGAATCTGTCAACACATTTACAGTGAATGTTTGTGTGTTCACACGCCTCAGATTGGATTGAAATACAAACTTTGCCAAAAATCTGTTTCTTCTCAGGCATTATGCACATATACTCTACACACTACCACTTCAGTTGTCCTTTGCAATAGACAAGCATTTTAGCTGACAACTGCTGCTATGTATGCTAACATAACGCACAAACACGGTGACAAGCAGTCCAGAACAGGGCCTTTTCGGCCACAGAGACATTGAGACTCAGCGGGTGCTTTTAATTGGTGATATCGGCACTGTTGTTGCGGCTGTCGTATTTGTGGTGGATTATGAGCAGAACCACACCCAAGAAGAAGCAGACTGATCCCACTGTGATGTAGGCGATGCCCAGGAAAGGGTTCTTGCCGCCCATCCAGGAGATGGTGCTCAGGATTACCCGCTTTTGGCCTTCAAAGCTGAGCACAGGATAGTCTGTTTGCACATAATCAAGGCAAATGACTGGAACCATTGGCTCGCACTAACAGTAAATACATACACACACACGTCGTCCAAAACATGTCATTTTTAAATTGGTCAGCAATTCTGTAATACTACAGGTCTACAAATAGATGATGTATTAGAAAAAAGATTCAATTTGCAAGCTAGCTTGCTTCCTTGTTTCAAGGGACAAATAACCTGGGCGTCCTGGCAGGCCTGCCTTTGTCTGAAATTCAAAGCATTGTTTGTGGTTAGAATGAAAAGGATACTGTAGGCGATCTCCAGTACATATTTGCCACTGGGCAGCGTTTGAGCCATGCCTGGCTTCTTCTGGATGATGCGGTAGAGCTTGCGAAAGGTGGGCAGGGCAGCTGTACGCATCCACACAATGAAGTCCTCGTTAATGAAGCCGTTGTTGTCGGGGTCCGAAGGGTCCAAATCGTACACTGGCTTCCTCCAGTTTACCGGCTTGTTGGTGCCTGGGGAATGACAAAGACACCGCCAAGTTAGTTACAGTGATTCGACTGCTTGGAAGCCAGAGGGCTCATTTGCGTTGTATGAAAATCACCTTGGAAAGCTGCTGTGAGGTTGTTGTCATTTCCACCGGGATTCCTGAACTTCACATGCTTGTCCGTCCACCATGCAATGCCCTTGTTCACCAGAGGAATGAGAGTGCGGGTGCCATTGGAAATGTGATACAACTCTAGAGTGTCTGGGAAAAAGTGTAGCAAGTAAAAATGATCAGTACTTCAGCAAACCGATGAGCTTGAAACTAACAACCTCATTAAATGCCATGCACTGTTTTTGTGGTTGTGGTAGAACCACAGGGTGTAACGCTACTTCTACTCACCATTGAAAAGACTGTTGGCTATAGCACCACATGGGGCAATAGGTATCCCATTACTGGTGCGGTATGGCTCACATTCCTTACTTGAATCCTATAAATAGTAATAAATGTTAAAGTGGAACAAGTGATTGTTTAAACGCATGTCTTTAAATCTTAACATGTCTCAGATTTCCTTAATTATGTCCTTGCATACCTTTAAAGAACGTATAACTCCATTTAGTTGGCTGTCATCCCTGGACTTCACATATCGTCTGTGGTTTTGATAGAAGTTAGACAAGCCATAGTACATGAACACTTTGCTCTACAGGGGAGGAAACGTAGGATCAAAGCAACCGTATCAGTTAGGGGGGCCAAGCAGTTGATAAATACAATTCATGGCAAGCTCAATAGACAGTGGCACCAATGTAGTCCATCAGTACAATGTTAGCCTTGTAACACTTGACACACACGACTACAATGTTTCCTTTCATTACTTCCATTTAGATTAGGCTATTATAACTTTTTATCTAATAGCAGAAACTTCTTAATTTGGATTGTTAGGAAAACCTCTAGAAATGTGACAAATAATACTGTTGTACTAATACTGTACTACTATCCTATAACTAATAAATAAATCAACCTTCTGAAGAGGCATATGTGCTAAGCAGTTGACACTGATCTAAAACTGGCATAATCAATTGTAATGGACTAGAGGCTAGAGCCAAAGCTTAAGTGCTTCTTTGAGTACAAATTGGTCCAAATGGAAATTCAGTGTCGTTTCTAGTGCACTCAGAACATCAGTATGTGTTTTGGCACTGACAGCATGCATTATTAATGGCGCCTGTAAACTGTATGCCACCTGTAGACCCCTGCTTACCTCAAATGGCTGTTCCAGAGTAAAATGAACAGAGCAGTTGCAGGATAATGTGCTGTTCCAGCTGAAATTCTGAGCGCAGTTGAAACATGGACTTGACACGTCAACACCAGTATAATCAATCTGAAAATGATAATATAATCCTCTAATAACCATGGCAAAGAACAAAATATTGACATACTTAAGACACCGATCTGGTAAACAACAAAAGAAGCGACATAAACACAAGGTGTTAACGTTACCTCAAACTCTTTGATGTTGTTGGATGTGACGTACAGGCCGATTCCGATAGGGATGAAAATTAGGCCAATAACAAAGAAAGCCGGTAGAACGGTTCCCGCTGTCAGAATAGGCTGCCATGCCGGTAACCTCTGCTGTTTAAACGCAGTGTTGTCCGGCCTTTTGCTTTGAACAGCTACAGCGCCGCCATTACCCGGAGTACCTGAATGGTGTCCGTCCTCTTCCTTAGCATTATAGCTTGACGCCATCATGGCTGCGGTTAACGTTACCCTCCGAGCAAAATAATCTACTTGACAGATCCCTCGCCAAGCCCCGCAAGTCAAATACAAATCTTAAAGCAAACCTAATGCTATTTACATATAAGTTAGTAATTTTGTAGTCAACTATTCATTATGGTGACCATTGCTAGCTACTTGTTGACAACATCGAGACAGTTGATACAATGCTCACGGAAGAAATAAAGAGGAAGCCGACTCAGCCAATAAGGTTTTTAAACGTCATCACACATATTTACGTAGGCTGCGTTCAGGACGGTGGAACGTTTACGTTACGTTCAATAACAACTAAATAGCCAACGTTCAATAGCCAACTAAATGTGCTTTACTGCTGTAGGTTGTTAACAAGATGGTAGATACACATACAACCACCTCTGTTGGTGCTGTAGCGCACTAAACCTGTTCCAATTTCCAGGAAGGATATGTCCACATGGTTGTGTCACATTCCGATTTTAAATGTCTTCATGCAATTCATTTCAGAATGAGACGGCATACCTTTCAGGTGAAATAAGATGGTAAATGAACGCGACATTTGCTACTTGTATTTAATAGTGGTGATGACAAATAGCCTACTGACAAATATGTATAAAACACCGTAAGGTTCTAAATACGAAACGTAGCAAACGTCTTTGAAAGTAGAACGTTGAAACGTTTTCGAGAAAACGTGTCGTTAAAGTAAAGTTCACTGAACGTAGCCGGCCTATAAAGTTACCGTGATGTAGGTATGTTTGAGCTCTTCCAGGCGGACGCAGCATTCAATTAGTTAGTTCAAACGACTCGTTTACCAATTCGTTCCGTGACGTTCCCGTTGTTTTCCAAGGTAACGTTAACTGGTTTCCAATTGCGTGCAGTAGGCTATGTCTGGACTTTTATATTACAGTTTGTTTGTCGTTACTGTAAAACCAATGTATAGTGTGGCTTGTCATGGAACTGTTTTTTGTTCTATAAGCTTTCATTCATTCATTCACACACTTCGGTTTCACCTGGTTGAAATGGTAAACTCCTAAAAAGGAGTCTGAAAGTAAGCTACTCCTACTTGCTTAAAATGTTAATTTCTCTTGTAGCCTACTAATGATCCTTTCAGTAATTTAGCAGGATTCGATCAAATGGACGCTAAAAATCATGACGTGTGACCTATACAGTCTATGCGTGTGACCCATAGACTCTATAAAGTGACCACAGGACTTAAACACACCACCGACAAGCGCTTTACTCCCGTGGTTAGTCTAATATCAATTAATTACGCGGTCATACTAGGAACTCTTATTTGATTTACCTTGGCGAACTTTACTAGAAAATATTACACGTTGAACTACACGTTTTACTAGCTATAAAAAAGTAAAAATTGAGACTAAATCAAACTATAAGCAACTATTTACAACAAAAAGCAGGTGTGGCCATATGCGTTTTTTTTCCTTTTAACTATGCTATCTTAAAAA
This sequence comes from Percopsis transmontana, assembly GCA_025447815.1. NCBI lineage: Eukaryota > Metazoa > Chordata > Actinopteri > Percopsiformes > Percopsidae > Percopsis > Percopsis transmontana. The sequence goes on from JAOEHI010000015.1 coordinate 4,738,865, forward strand.
AACTGTTTATGTACACAATCAAACAGAGAGCTACATTACAGGCCTTGCATTGCCAGAGTGTGAGGGGTTCCCTAATAGTGCAAAAGTAACATAAAAAGGTAAAAATTGAGACAAAACAAAAATCAGGTGTGGCCATAGGCGTTTTTTTTTTCTGTGACAATGACACAGAGGGCTACATCACAGGCCTTGCATTTCCGGTGTGAGGTTCCTTTTTTTGGTCCACTTTGTGACATCATTGGCAGATCCTGCGGCCATGCGTTGCTTTCTGATTCTCTGGCATCTGTACCCATGGCAATGGCAATCGGTACATGGTCAGTGCTCCTGTTGATGGGAGCTCCGGTCTTGTCCACTCCACACAGCTGGGACACCAATTCTTCCAGGAAGTTCTTGTGTGTCATGTGCTGTACTTGTGTGTTGCTGATCTCACAGTGCAGGATGTAGGCGTTGGTTGTTGCAATGTCCACAAAGTGCAGGAACAGAGTACGATACCAGCGAGCAGTTTTGCGGTGGGTGGAGTAATATTTGATTAGTTGGTCTGACCCATGTTCTTATTATAGGCAATGAATGTCTTTTACTGCCCAGTGTCCATCTCCACCCGTCGCTTTCCTCTGTTGTTGTGTTTTAGGTTATCATTGTATATTGTGTTACATAGCTTATGCTGCATTTAGTGATATCTCCTTTAATGGTCTGGGCCTGTCCCACGAATAGTACAGTAGATTATTCTAAGGTTTGGGTATATAAAGAACGCGAATACGATGTCTGCCATTGCTTACGTAGCCAAGGTCTCAGCGGGAAGTGGAAACTGTCAGACTTCATAGCAGGTTTTTAACCCCTCCCCCAGTCTCATCTACATTCAAGGCTAGGCGAGGTGGATCTGAAACATACCTAAAAAGTTGACTGAACATAGCCCCTTCCCACGTGGTTTATGACCCACCAACACCAGAGCGCCAGAGGGTTGATGCTGGTTAAATCAACAGCAGTCCCAATTCATTTGTTTCTGAATTACAGTGATTATCAAGAGTTTATGCGTTCCTTTACAGTGTACAATATATTCTTGCTTTTAAACTTTATTAGTTAGGTTGATTATTAGTTACTATGGTAGTTACTATGGTATGGTTATTTATAATTGAATATCACAATATTATTGAAAGGCTGTTTAATTTAAGCTACATTTTATTACAAACATTTTACACAAAAAACATTACTTACATGAAAACAAATATTGGCCTCTGATATGTGATATTCTATACATAATATTTAAGAAATACTGAGTACAGATGAGTAAAGCAGTCAACAATGCAGGAAGCAGTTTGTTGGTGCAAAGCTTAAAAATTGTTAACCCACATCATCATCAAAATACAGACTGGAGATAAGAAGCATTTTTACCATCTACATGGCATATATTTATATAAGACAGACAAGCAAAAAAGACTGAAAAAATAGAAAATATATTCCTTATTTCATGTACCACAACATTTCACTGCATACTGTTGAAGAAGACACAACACAGCACTAAGCCTATCCCACCTTTTCCGGTGTTTACATCTCTCTGTAGAACCATCATTAAATAGTTACAAGTATCTCATTAGTACTAGTAATTGAGCACCTCATACCCATTCAACATCTTGAATTTCTTGGGAGTGATGTATGGCCTTTTTTCTGTAACTATTTTCCTCCATTGTAAAAGTTACTGCTGCTTGCTGCAGATTTCTTAACTTCTATTCTCATGGACTGACTCTCGGCTCGCGATTCCACTCTCACTCCACCAGAGATTCCCAGGGCTCCCAGCACAGTCTTTCCTGTCTTCAGGCCCTTGGACATCGGGATGCGGGTCAGCCCTGCACGGGAAGGGTGGGCTTCATGGCCAGTCTGTTATACAGTGGAGAAAGAGGGTACCGTTTTTTTCAGTTAGGAGAATGAACAGAAGAGAGCAATTGAGGGAAACATGAAGCGTAAATAATGGAGAAAAAGCACGACTGGAAGGGGGAATGCTGAAATTCTAAACAATGTCGCAGCACATGTGTATTGTATGAACAAAGTAACTATAAAATGTAAATATTTTTTCATTCTTTCACTTCAGCCTCTGTGGCTGACTGGTTACCCCGGCTAGGTTTCAGTGTGTAGACCTGGTGCGAGGCTGTTTTGTGTCAGCAAGAGGGCATTAGGCTCCATGTGGCACAGTTTGTGAACAGTGTACAACGGCAATCTCTGCTATGCTATCCATCTACACCCAGAAAGAGTATATTACATATTTTATTCTGTTGTTCTGAATGTGTCTAATCCCCATGATTACAAATAGTTATAGAAATACTTCCTATACTTTCTTCTTACTATTCATTATTTTGAAATAGTGGCTTAATGAAACAGCCTTCATCTAGCTTGAAGCAACTTACCATGTTTTGTGAAGGTCTGGAGGAGGTGGATGTAACAGGAGTAATTGTAATGCTACTCATCACTTTGCTTGTTGTAGTCCTAGCTGTACTTGTGGTGATTTGACGAGGGGAGCGCAGAACTGTCCCAGTGGATAATGTCATCTCTTTGCTCTCAGTTACATTGGAAACTGGCCTGACAACCATTTTGGGGCCAATGCCGTTGCCTAGATGAATGTGGATTTTGTTATCTTCAGTTGTGGTGATGACATTGTTGTTACCGTGGCATTTTTTGATAGGCATTGGGACCATCTGCTTTTCTGGAGTAACTTTGAAGACAGCGCGGCCCATGGTCATCTCCTGGGGCTCGGGAGAGGCACATGTGTCAGGTACTACAGAAGTGCTGACTGTCATAATGGAGATGGGAGACAAGGGTCTTCCTGAGGTTGCAGAGGAACCTTTGCAGCTCTCTGGGGACTTGGCTCTGGATATAGTTGTGATGGTAACCGGTGACTTGGCTCTTTCTGGGCCTCGAGGCCCGGTGGTGGACCTCCCCCTCTGGCTGGCTGTGGAGTGGGTGGGAATGATTGTGATTTTGGGCTTTGGTTGAGCAGGGTTGGGGCTTAAAGGGGCAGAACTGGAGTAGAAGTCATGAGCCGTGGGGCTGCTAATCTCAAGAGTGGCTGTGCTGTTCTTGTGGTCTGGTGTCACTCGGATGTGTAAAGGTTGCCCTTGCTTTTGCATCATAGTCAATTCAGAGGGCAATGCCTCACCATTGATGTGCAATGATTTCTCCATGCTATTCCCATGAAGAGTATCCTTTTTTCTCATCCAGGGAATCCAAGACTTCTTCATGCCCAGGTCACTGTTAGATGACAGGCAGCGTTCAAGAGCACTATTCTTCTCAATTGGCTTCTTCAGGCACTTCTGTCTGAGATTGTTCATGATGTGATTCTCTTCCTGGACAGACTTTCTAATAAACACAGCTGGGGTATCTTCCTCTGCTGCTCCATTGAGTATTACCTCTGTCTGGACTGCTGTGGATGTCATAGCAACATCCACCATTCTCCTTCCATTCAAACTGGGCCGCAGAGCTCTGCTATGGCGCTTTGTCACTTCTAGCTCTTTGGTGAGGTGGATAACCTCTATGCTCATGTTCTTTGACTTCTCCTCTTCTTCTAAGAACCTCTGCTGCAGAACAGAGTAATCCACCTGGAGCTGAGAAAGCTGGTCTTCTTTGTTCATCAATTCATGGATCTTTTCTTTCAGAGCCACAACGTCGGCCTGCAAGTCTCTTGTTTTCACCTCTTCTCTCTTGTAGCGCTGTCGGAGGTCTTCCTCCTGGCTGTCTTCTTCGCCCTTCTCTATAGCTTTGTTCCGTGCTATCTGGCTCCTCATTTCCTCTACCTGCTGTGAAAGAATGTTGGCCTTATCTTGTTCGGTTAGGAACTTTTTTTCCAAGAGGTCGTACTGATCCTCTGTCTTGATCAAATCTCCCTCTACCACTTCAAGCTGTTTGAGACGGTTTTTGAGGTGCTCAATTTCAAAGGTCAGTTGCTTAACTTTGTTATCTTCTCTCTTACCAGGGTCAGACACTCTTCCTGTTTCATGTTTTACTATGTTCTTCACTGGTAGCTTTTCTGTTTGCTCGTACACATCTAACCTCTTTTTCATTTGGCTGATCTTTGAGTTCAGATCTTTACTTTTGTCTATTTCATAAGCTAGTTTAGTGCTTAGTTCTCCCTTTTCAATGATTAGAGTCTCTACTTTGGTTTCCATCTCTGATTTCAACTTCAAGAGGTTTTTGGTTTCTTCTATCAATCTCTCAGTCACCTGCATGACCTTACCCTGCTCAAGCTTGACCATCTTGCTCAAGTCCTGCCCTTTCTTCTCCTCAGACTGCATTCTTTCCACCAGGTTCTTTCTTTCATCCATCAAGGCAACGGTCAATGATTTCAGTTTACTTAAGTCATCCTTTAGGCTCAGCTCAGACTTTTCTAATCTGAGTTCGGATGACTCAAGCTCTTTCATACGAATCCTGAGTGCTACAAGTTCATCCGAAAGCTCTTTGGTCAGGCCCTTCTCTCTCTCCAGAGTGGCGTGTAACTGGGTGCACTCACCCTTGTTGGTGTTGAAAGCCTCCTCTAGCTTCTCAAGCTCCACCATCTTTTTCTGGAGCTTCTCCACATCCAGCCTAAGGCCTTTGCTCCTACTCTCCTCTTCTTGCAACCTCTTCTGCAGTTCTTTACACTGATTTTCAGTCTTAGTGATTTCCTCATCCTTCCCTTCCATCTCCAAAACCCTTTTCCGAAGATTCTCCAACTCGGCAATTAAACTGGTGTTGCCACACTCTCCTTTACTGATCTTCTCCCTCAACTCCTGCAGTTCCTCCTCAGATTTCCTCAAGGCCCTGTTGCTGTCCTCTAGTTCGTCCACTTTATGAGCAAGCCCCAAAAGTTTGGCATTAAGTTGCCGGTTGAGTGACTCCTGATTGGTGAGTTTGGCACTCATCTCCTCGTGCTGTTGGGATATTTTAGCTGACTTATCCTTAAGCTCCACCTCAAGGTTCACCACCCTCTGGCTATCCTCCTGAGCTCGACCACTGGCCTCGTTCAGTGCATGTTCACGCTGCTGCAGCTGACTGCTGAGTTCCTGGACCCGCTGGCTCTGTTTGTCCATCTGCTCCAGGTGGAGTTGTCGCTCATCCACCAGCATAAGAGCAAAGGACTTCAGCTTGACGAGCTCTTCTCGCAACTTGTCCAGTCGCTTAGAGTGCTCCTTCTCCTTACGCACCTGGTAGGCTTTCTCGTTCTCAAGCAGTCGTTTCAATCTGACAAATAGAAAGAAGAGAAGAAACTTCAGATTGTGTTTTCATCTATTTCACATTCACATTTTTCTATCATGCATTATGGGGTTTTCATCCATATCAAAATTACTAAAGTATTGTTGGGTTTTGGAAATGCAATTATATTTATTTAGTTTTCAAGCATGCATGTTTTACAGACTTATACATTACACATCATATTAATATAAATTTTCATACAGAATAAACCTATTTTACTCATATTTACAAATTTAGCATGTTGTTACAGGAACTTGTATGTGTTAGTCTAGTCTATAGAAGTGACAGCAATGTTATCACATCTGTAAAATTAGCAAGATGAATGATGTTCTGTAAAACAATGTTACACTATATGGAATAACAAAAGATGTAAAGTTGCAAAAACTAAATATAATAAAATCACTAATGCTAATACTTTCTCTTTAGATGTACCAGTGAGAAATGTAAAGATATATGCTGCAACTGCCAAATACTTGCGGTTTTCCATCCTTTCTGATGGATAGAGACTGAAAAGTACAAAAAATGACCTAAATCCGTCTCACCAAGTGGTCTCCTTTCTCTCAGCTTCTTTCTATGCTGCCCATGTCCATTCTGATCTGAGCCTCCAACAAATTATATGCAAAGCACAAGCAATGCAAAGTTGTACCAATAGAATAATCAGCCACAACATTTTTGCAATGCAAAAAAAATCCCCAAGTGTATTTGGGTCAGGATCTATAGAAGGCAACTCCCAGAACTAAAGCCAAGAAAACCTTTTAAAGCACGAAAAGAACTTCATTCAAACTTGCTCACTATCCTGGACACCCTCAAGCAACTTCAAGCATTTCAAACTTTAACAGCTTACCCGCTATAGATGCCCTGCAAGCAAAAATCCCCACAGTGCACTAGACCTGGCATTGGGCCCTTCTCTGCACGGTATCTACTGTCATGTTCCCAGCATGTTATCAGGACAGTGAAACGTGAACATAGTGGAGAACCACTAGACCTCTTGTTGATGATGTCACCTCGCCCATATATGGCAGAGATGTGTTTGTATGAACGTTTGTGTGCAGCTCTTGTTTGGACTCGGGAAGAGGGTGGGACCCTGGCCAAAGATGGGCGTTCTACAAAACTCCCTCTAAATGTGGTCCCCTTTTCACATTTTCCCTAACACAATACAGAACCGCTGAAGGAAAACAAGTACATACAGCATGTCAGACAGTTCAAAAGATGTATATTTCACTGTCAAAGATTGCCCCAAAACACCAACATTTCAACAATAGATCCTGTCTCACAATTGTTTAATACATATAGTATCAAGTTAACCCTCTACTTTCCATAACATACCGAAAATGGCCTCTATATGTAGCATTAGAGTCTAACTGGTGTAGACGACAGGACAGCATATGTGTCTGCTATAGTTCAGCTCAATGGTAAAGTAGACCTGAACTGGGCTTCTCACACACTCCATGTAATGAGAAAAGCAGATATGGATGAGCCATGTATCTCCCATTGGGTGGAAGGATTCCCAGAGCACAGAGACTGAAACGCTGACAAGAGCTTTTTAACTACTGCTGCTGAGGACCGCCTTTGTATGTTACACAAGGTAATATAAGACAAAGGTAAGATACGACAAGATACAACAATTAGTTTAGTATAAACCATGAAGGAATACATATTATTAATTTTAATTTATCCTAAATCATATAGAACAGTGCTTTTTGGTATTTTCTATTGTATGGCAAGATAATTCCCCATAATAAATCCCCATGCAACCACACAGGTGTTTTGAGCTAATTTAGCTGATTAGACCACTTATTTGGGATATACTGATGTCTCATCCTGCACTCGGGATGTATACTAATATATATTCATATTTCTGTCTAATTAAAATATCTTTATAGCTATAGATCTGGTGGGGGCGGGTTGTGTGTAATATATCCTTAAAGCTATTAAGTCCTACTGTTTCAAGAGCAAATAAACGTAAGCAGCAAGCCATTTCATTGGGACTTTAAAATATCAAGTTGATATCATACTGTACTGGCTCAACCTCTATCAACACATAGTTGACCCACATCTCCAAGGACACATTCAATTTGAGTGTCTAAATCTGGACACTGAGTTTATGAAGGTGGATAAACATCTACATTGATTCATATTACCAGGTCTTTACTGCCAAATGGGATTAGTGTGGCTGGCTACTGTACAGAGAAACCTTCCAGATCCCAGAATAGTACACTCTATATTCATCTATACACTGGCACATGTCACTGACACCTTAGCAATTGGCAATCTAAAATAACCATCACGCAAAGGTCAAAATGATGATGTCAGGGACACTTGGCGCCAGTTGTACAATCATTAATCTTGACCTTCAGGTTATACAACTATAGCTATTCTATCACCAAGGGCCTTTAGGCAGGAAGTGAAAAACTATGGTCAAGTGGCAACATAAGTGTCCCCCAAAATAGCTACTGTATGTAATTGAAAGACAATCCTTATTAATAATCAATTACAGTAAAAAAAAAAAAAAAGCAAGGCGACATATGCATTTAATTGCATTTAAACACAAATTACAGCAACCGGTTAGGGATGTGATGTCAAGGGAAGTTAATTCTCAAATTCCCAGACTACTAAAATAAGAAAAATAAATATGTTTTATGCATATAGTATACACAGGTGTGATCTAAACCCCTAGAAACGAAGGAAAAATATATTTTCATCATGAAACAACACGTCACTCATCCTGTGTTTCCTGGGGAACTCGCTCTGAGGCATTACAGCCCGTTTGTGTCAGGAGAACGAAGACTGAAGCTGATATTACCTGCCAGAGAACTGTCAAAACAATGTGTTCTACAGTAATGACCACTCTTGACAGGTACAAAGCATTACGTGTTCAGCAAGAGAGAAGCAATGGTAGTGTAAAGTAAATGGGATTGATGTGCTGCTAAAAGATGGAAGTCAGGCACAAATGGGTTGTTGGACTATTTGAAGGCAAACACAATGGACCTATACAATTTGAATGTGACCCTCTTTATACTGCTTGAATAACATGTTGCTTTTGGACAAAGTGATTACTTATTAAGACCGATTCAAACAGCACTATAATCATGAAATTTTCTATATAAATAAACTAATCACCATATGTGCAGCAGTCCTACATCTTCGTGCGTGCGTGACTTTTAAAATCTACAAAACGCCCTCAGAAACGCAAGGTATTTCTTCCATTAATCGTTGCACATACCTCCCTGCAAGCTTAATATTTTCACCCCGACACACAACTTGTTTTGCTGTCTGAAACAGTGTTAATCGCTGACGGCTACAAGACAGAAGCGGCTACTTCAGTGCCCATTTCTCACATTCCTGCAGACGTTTGGCCCGGGAGCCTTGACTTCTTCTCTCCTCACACTTCCAATGGAGGCAGGGTCTGATTGATAAGGAGGGCTGATGACATGCTGCCAACTCACGCTGACGCAGAGCGGATGTCTAAACGAAGGATAGACCGTGGCAGGCATGGTGTGTGTAGGTGTGGTTGCATGTGTGTGTGTGTGTGTTGGAGTCTGTACATGTATACATTATAGGATGTACTGTAGGTACAAAATGTTCCACTCATGGATCCATCCATCCAATTCATCCGTAAATCCATCCATCACATAAGGCAGTGGTCCTTTTTTTACCCATGGCCCTGCCAAAAAACAAGCAATCAAATAAAATCTTCCCTGACCCAAAAGCCATCCTGCTACTCTTTAGGGAAAGTCCTGGCCCCCAGCATCATTGAATAGGGTATGGTCATTCTCAGGCCCTGGCCCTTGTTGGGTGCCTCCACAAATCAAAATCTTCTGGCCATCATGTCTGTTTTGTATCCTTCCTTGGCCCTAGTCAGGTGGAATGTGGGCTCTGTGGGTGCTGATAGAGCAGGAGCTAGCAGAGCACATGTCCCTTTCCTTCTCCCTGTGGGGTGACAGAGGACGGCCTGTACAAGGGCCAAGCAATTCACTGGAAACTACCTGGCATAGGAAGGAGGCTACCTCTGATCCAATCACTTTTCAGCAGAGCCTATGGGATCCTGTGGAGGTCCGGGTCAGTTGAATTTCAATGCGTGCAAAACCCTCTAATGGCGGGGATTGGCTCAAACAGAGTCATCGTTTAAATTGTACAATTTATATTTGGTGGTAAATGTGTTTTCATACTTTAGTCCTACTTGAACAACCCCCTATTTCCCTTCAAAATGAGCAATTATACCCAAACACTGTACATTAAATAGAAAACATGAACTTGACTTTGGAGGATACCTCCTGTATTCGTCCATACATGAATATTGCTCGAGGTTAGCTCTGTTTTGGGGTCAATCTCTGTAAAATGTCATTCAAACAAACCCCTGAGCAAAGTTCAATCCCAGAATGAACAGGCCTATATCAAGGCAGAATACACAGGCCAAAGCCCTTCAAAGTGTATTTGTCACACATATGTTATCAAGCCTATATTGGTAGAAAAACCAAAATACATAAACAAAAAGTTGTTGCCTATATTTCTTTAAATTTGCCCACTCATAGATTTACAGTCTTGATTGATAAATTTTTATGTGAATTCTCCATTGACATATACTGTATCAAGACTATCTACTTTCTGTGTCTGGGAGTACAGCCAGTAGCAAGCTGGGTTGAGCTAAGGTATGCTCCCATTTTTCTACAACCTGTGATGGTCTCCCAACTGTCATGGCAGTGATTTAGGTACCGTGGTCTGTTTTCTGTGCTATTGGCGAGAGAGAGAGAGAGAGAGAGAGAGAGAGAGAGACAGAGAGAGAGAGAGAGAGAGAGAGAGAGAGAGAGAGAGAGAG
>JAOEHI010000015.1:4786320-4798495 GCA_025447815.1 Percopsis transmontana
GCACGCACGCACGCACGCACGCACGCACGCACGCACGCACGCACGCACACACAGAGCCTCTGGAGGTAAAATCAAAAGTTGCCATGAATAGAGCCTCTGTTTAAGGTCATTGCTTCCTTTGGTGCTCAAGTTGGGACAGAAGACTGCCACCAGCTCTTCAGCGGTTCTTTACTGCACTAATGTATCAATCTCTTTGTATTTTAACAGTATCACATATGTTGAGGAACTCCCTCTCCTCTATTAAGACGTGAAAGCGCACCGCACGTAACCGAGGTGGAGGCCAGACAAATATATAACCACCACAGCCTCCACCTCAGCGTCATGCCACCTGATTCTCTCCACCCTCCACCTCACCTGGTTCTCTATGGCCTTGCGGTTCCGGGGGTCGCCGACGACAGTCAGCTGCAGCTCGGCCATCTTCTTCATCTTCCCGTCCATGTCGATCTTCTGCAGGAGGCCACGGACCTGGCTCCGCAGCAGACGCACCGTGTCCTCCTTGCCCTGCCTCTTGGCCAGCAGCGAGGCACTGGCGGAGTGGATGGCCGTTACCCAGTTCTCCAGGTCTGTCTGGTTACTGGCCTGATACAGGGATGGAAAGAGGGAGGTTGGTGCTTATTGCAGATAGAGGTTAAGAGTTTGTCAAGGCTGACAATCCTCTGCAGCACTGAATCAGTTACAGTGAAGCTGAATAACAACAGCTCAGTTGAAACAAAAAGCTCCGGTTGATTTAGAGCTGTGGTCATACCAGAGCATTGTTTTCCTACTAATAAGTCACTTCATAATGATCACTCTCAGTTTTTCTTTCCAGTGATTCACTCCCCACAAACACATGTTATGAGATCACATCAAACTCCCTCAGACTGAGAGTGACTCACAGAAAGCCAGGCAGTCTGAGAGGGGAACCAGGGAAGGAATCCAGGCTGGCCTTATTTTATGAAGCTCATTTCTCCCTGTGTGCCTGCCTGCAGGGGTCATGTCAGCACCACTGCCGCAGTTTATTAGATCTGGGGCTGGACACCGCGGCTGGGACTACACACCGTGCACTCCGGGAGGGTTGTAATCATGAGTGGAGCACCGGGGCAGAGACTGAATTCACTAGTGAACTAGGTCAGTAGGCATAATGGGTAAATAGAAGACATTACAAGGCACTCAGACCCCTTGGCTGGAAATCCTTTCTGTAATACCTTCCAGGTTTAATACGCTAGATTCTAATGAAGTGAGTCTGTCACAACAAAGTAGCAATGAGAACCGGGCGCATACAGTATCCATTTGTTTCTATTTGATTGTGTGCTAAATTGTCTGCTAAAAATGACTTAATTGTAATTGTGTGGACAGGCACATTGCGACACTGTACACGTCAACACAGGAGAAGGGTCTATAAAAGCCAGGCCTCCAAAGCATGCCGTCACACTATGGCAGATACGCTGCTTGCCAAATCACGACTTCTGCTCTTCATTTATCTTTGGACGGGGATCATTGTTTTCCACAACTGCAAGAGGGAACAACGTGGGAACCAGTTCAGAAAACACAGCCACACAAACATCAAGAGGCGTTTGTGTGGCTGTTGTAGACTTTGTGACCTTTGTGGCCTGTAACACATATACATTTAGAATGAGATTGCTGTGCTTCACCTGGAAGAGGTAGACGTCTCCGTATGTGTTGCTGAGGCAGAACACATTCTCCTTCTTGGGGTGCTCCGGCACAGCCTGCACGATGCTGTCCTCGGCCAGCAGGGCATAGCGGGGTGATGCCTCCTGCTCCGGAGAGCCCTTCCCATAGGTCTCATAGAACAACAATGTGCATCCTGGACAGAGGGGATAGAAACGTGTGGAGGTAGAGAGGTAAAAAGAAAGATGGATAAAGATGAGTGCACCTTTGTGTTGTTGTTTCTGCTGCTTTCACAACCTAATGATGAAGAGACACCGTGGCCTTGAATGGTAAAGCAATATTTGAAATGATTTGAGCGAGACTGGTGGCACTGACGTGAGATAAAATAGAGGCTTCGCTTGGAATGGGAAGTATAACACTACTGTCCTTGATTTTGCCCTGGCCATATCTGCGCTGTTCACAGAGTCACTGTTGAAGGACAAACATGTACAATCCCTTATCGACGGTACAGTGTGTGCACAGGTGCATGTAGAAGTACGTGTAGATGACCAAGCAGGCAGACACACACACACACACACAAACACACGCTGGCCTGTAGCTTATCCATTTAGCTGGTAAATGCAGCAGCATAATTCCCTCTAAGCTTTCAGGGTGGCAGTGGATGATAGAGGATCAGTCAATAGCCAATGTAATGGCACAGCCAAGGACAAGGTTGGTTTTAAGGAGCCCAATGAGAGCGCCTTCCTTTTTCCAAAATTCAATAATAAATCCCTAATATCCCATCTGACCTACGTTTAATAACCATTTGATAGATGGTCACATGAGTCAGCAAGATTCTGCATTCAGCCTGCTGGACAATATTACATTATATTACAATATCTTAAGATGACTACTCCAAATTAACTAGCTCACCTTTCAGGGTTACCCAGTACTGTTTCCACCTGCGGCGGGTGACCACCTCCAGTTTCCTGTCCTTGTGCAGGGTGAGCAGGGCTTTGAAGGAGAGCCAGCCAGCTCGTCTCACCACGCCCTGCTCCTTCTCAAACAGTAGGTCCAGCTGCTCCAAGGAGCCCTCGGCTGACTCACTGCTGCTCTCCCCCTCCTCGGTGCCGGTGGATGGGTCTCTCCTCTCCGCTGCCCCCGCTCCCCCGCCCCCGCTGCCTGGGCCGGTCTCCAGCTCCCGCATGAAGTTCTCGTAGATGTTCTGGCGGATGGCGTCGCTGGTCGTGTGGTGAATGGCCCCTGAGGATTGGGCCCTGGAGGCCCCAGGGAACCAGAGAAGGCTGGACACCTGGGAGGGGGAGCTGGTGTCCGTGGTCAGGCCGTCAACCCCGCTGTCAAAGGCCTCGCTGGGGTCCTTGTACCTGGGCTCCTGGTAGGCCACATGGAGGAGAGAGAACATAAGACTATGGCAGGGAATACATAAAGGACGACAAATGATTTGAGGAAAAACAAGAATGGAGACAGTGCCTCGATTTAGCATAAAAGAGGGAAACTAAAACCTGGACAAAGATCAGACTTTTGAAAACAACCAAAAGGCACTACACACATTTGTGGTAAACCTATGAAAAACCGAGCCAAACCACCCAATCCCTCTTCAAAGCCTGCATTGTGTTCTCCAATTCTAGCTAGGCAGAAAAAGTGGGACAAAGTTCCTGTGATGGCACCTGGGTGGTTAGAAGGCCTTAGGGCTCAGACAATTTCATGTCATTTGAGGTTTGCTGCTGCGTGCTTTCCGGTTGTCTGAAAGAACTCTGTCATGGCTAATGAGAGCCTACCTGCACTTGACAAGATTGCAGCATCGATTCTCCCATAGCAAATGATTGAAGTGCTCTCCTTGTCTTAATATGCAGACGTGTTTCATTAATGGGTCTGTTTATAACTGTCTCGCCACAACCCCAATTTGTGTCCTATTTTCCTTAAGTTTTATCTCATTTTCTGTCAGATATTGATAATTTGCACGCATTTCAAAATTCAATCACCAACATAGCTCATCAAATGGATACTTTATAGGGTGAATTTGGAGCAGGTTTTTCCTAAAAACTCCCTTGTTTCCTTCAGGATCTATGGGCCTACTTTTTCACCCTCAGTTGTCCTTTTTAGCGTCTCTTCCGAATCCAGCTGTTTCTTATTAGCAGCAGGCTCTTGGTCTCTGGCTCAAGGGTCATGGCTTGACCTTTCAAACCACAACAAAGTCATGGAGCTCAGGTGGAGGGGAACCAGAGCTGGAAGTGCTCCTGGTTGTGGTTGACCAGTTGAACGAAGATGAGCGAGCAGCCCATGAAGATATATACGACCGACAGGGTTAGAAAATGGCTCAACAGGACTGAATAAAACCAGACTTGCTATGGGCACCTCAGGACGGGTAATCCTATAAACTCTGGTCTTGGAACTTGTTGAGTTATTCCAACTGATAGAGATTCGCATATATTTTTCAAATGACCCTGAATGAAATTATCTCAAGCATGTCTTCCTACGAATTCCTACGAATCTGAAACTCCTGTTTTCCTTTGATCATTCTATGAAGTGAAATTAGTGCATTGTCTCATTACATTGAGACTGGGATACAGCCACAATCCTATTTAGACGTAGGTTTCAGAGGTTGTTTCTTGAGTCAAAAAATGTTTCACTATCCTCTGAACGAATGGGCTCACAAAAAATAATGTTTTAGCCTCATTACACCTTTCTCTCCAAATAAAACGATGACCTATATGTAAATCTGTGGGCCCTAGTTCATTTTGTGCTCCTCAAAACCATTTAAGTACCAGCACATGCCCACAGATTAGCAGGGCTTTATAATGAGCAGAAAGCTTAACAGGGAAACTGTCTATGTAAACCAAAAACAGTGGTTCCAAAGAACTCAAGCTGGGCCCATTGTAATGTTAAAGATGTCTCAACTTCTATGCTGTCTTTGACTTTATCTTCAGATGTGTGCATCCATCACTACAAGACCTATAGGTAAGGTTTCTACACTACATTTTTTACTATTGAGTTCTGTTTAATAACAAAAAGTATTATGAAACAATAGGCCTGTCCTTCTAAATATACACAAGTACTTATTAGCAGATTGGTTCTCTAAGGGTGATACAGGGAGTCCAGAAAATCTCTACTGAACAACAGTCAGAAAAAACACAAGTCATTAATTTACTGGGTAGGGTAGGGTGGTGGTTAAAGCTTCAGCTGGGACTTAGTGTCACTCTAACAGAGCTTTTCAAACGCTTACACAAGGTCTCTTGGCACAGCCGTGACAGCCTTCCAAAAATGTCTAAAAGGCAGGCTCAATGAATTAGTAAAGAAATGCTTGATTCACAGCATCAAAAAGCTCAAGCAGTTTTAACATATGCCTTATGTCAAATTAAATCTATTATTAATGTAGCCTTTGTAGTAGAAAATCACGTTAGTGGCCCTAAATTATAACTCTAAGAAATGCCTAAATAAAACAATTCTGTGATTACAATCTCATGCTTTGAATAGGAATTTAAATGTTCTGGTATACAGTCAATTAATAGGCTACTCAAGTCACAATACTGATATTCACTACTTTTAATACAAATCTTACCAATCGGACCAAACCATCAACATGATATAATAAGTCAGATCTACCTACCCAGATATAGTCATAAGGATTTCTGATGATAAGCCCCTGGCTTCTCCTCCTCAAAGGATCATCCATTTCTTATCCTGTCTTAGTGAGCAACTCATCCCCTATTAATCCTTAAAAAAATGGCTGCCCTGAAAATTTCATTTTGTACCACCCCACTGTGCCCTGTCCCTAGACAGCTGGTGTTGTGGCGCTAGGGACATAGGGATGCAGTTTGGTTCCTGGCCACAACGGGCTGACCGCTGTGGATCACGACTCAAGTAAACCAGAGATGGGTACACTCTAATACAAGTGGTGGAATAGCTGAAGGGAATGACAGCCACAGGGAAACAACACTACAATATTTACTGTACTGTTCTGACTAGGCGGCCTGCAGTGGCGTCCAACTCTCTATAAGTAAGAGCTATTCTTTAACATACCATGCAAAGAAGATCTCCATGTGAGCCCTGTAAGTGAACATATGCAGGCCTTTAGAGAGTTATTTTAAAGTGGCCATAAAAAGATGGTAGCTAAACAGTATGCAAACCATTGTTATATGTCATCAATGTAACAATGTATTAACAATCCACCCGGTCATCATTTGTATGTTGCTTCTAGCTTTGGTATTGTCTTTCCATGTTAAATTGTTTTATGTGTAAGGTGGACCAAAATTTAAATAAGTTATTTGGCTTTATTGGGGTTTTAACCACTGTGAATTTAAATTATGCAATAACTGTGTTTTAATCATCCAACTAATTAATTTTTTTATTCATTCAATCAATCACCAAATAATTACGATGCAGGCTGGAGCTCTGGAGGCACTTCATAGCTGATTACAAAAATTAAATCCATCAATTTGCAGTCCAGAATATCAAACATGCAAGTGAAAATGTCCTCACTCACCTGAGACTTCCTCTTCTTCCGGGTAAGGCTGCCCGTCCAGTCGCTGAGACGTCTGATGCGGTTCTTGATGGAGCCTTTCTTCTGTAAGATGAACTCCAGTCCAGCCTGCTCCTGGTATTTGTCTGGGCCAGGGTCCTGGTATTGGTCCAGGTGCTCGCTGATGGTGTGGGCCTTGGGTTTGCGGCAGGGCAGGGTGTAGGACGAGTACTGTCGCACCTCGGGACACCCCTCTTCCGCAGGAACATCCAGAACTGATGCAAAGGAAGCTCTGTGTGGCCTCTGGCTTGGAGAAAGCTCCTGGAATTGTGAGGACAGTTCCCTGGCTGTGGGGAAGGTGGCTGCCATACTGGGATCCCTGTAGAGGTCAGTTATGGACATGGGGGGGAAATGTTCGGTGAAGGAGTCCAGCTGGTGAATGGGGGAGTGAACTGTTTTGCTGGTGGGGTAGGCCTGGTCCTGTTCACACAGTTCTGTACTTGGACCCCAAGGGGAGTCATACCAGGAGCCGTCCGAGCTCAGCGAGCTTCCCTTGCTGGTCCTGGCTGTGGAGGAGTTGGAGGCTGGCGGTGGACCCGTACGATGGGCCTCAGACATGCCTCTGCTGGAGCCAGGCAGGCTAGAGGTGGAGGGGGATTCCCGGTTATGGGGGGAGAACTTGAGGAGCTGTACAGGACCAGGGTCTCCTTCCAGAAGGAGGTCACTGCCAGATGTGTTGGTGAACTCAACCCTCAGGCTGCCATCCTTCTTGATCACCACCCGTGGGCTGCTCTGCTCCTCTAGAGCCTCGTCACGGCCGTCACTGTGTCCGTTCAGGGTGTGCCCATTGAGCTCAGTCCCATAGGGATTGTCCTCATAGTGCTCTGGCATACGACTCGCTGGTACACTAAGTCGAGGGGATTCATGCCAGCGGCGTTCCTTAGGACTGCCCCTTGCTCCTTTGGAAACGTATTCGTGGTGACGGGTGAAGTAGGGCTGGCGGCTTTTAGGAGGGGACAGACAACCCCGGCCCACAGACCTGGCTTTGTATGCTGATACCCCGGGGGCACTTTTCCACCATGTATGGGGCGACAGAACCTCTTCTTTGGTTGAGCGGAACTTGAGTGAGTATGGTTTCTGTTTCCCAGGGAAAATTAAACCCTTGGAGCCCTGGATACTGTACTGGCTCTCTGAATTTCCCATTGCAACCTGAAAGATAGAAAATAAACAAAGCCATTCAATTATAATTAATGTAATAACAATGTTAAATGTCAACTTACTGAAGGGTACTATGGTTCTGCCTATGACAGTTCAGTGTGTGTGATCGTTCCAGTTCAATTCAGTGTAATAAAACTGACAAGACAGAGAAGTCAAAGTCGTTATGCTCCCACAGACTAACACATGCAGGTTCAGAGGCAACTGATTTGGACAGGATACAATTAACTGAAATGCTGTAAAACTGCCTGAAATGTAGCAAAGGAAGTTTAACTATAATTGCATCATACATCAAAATTAAACATCTGAATCAACATTCTTCTTTTTCTTTTTCATACTGTAAACCCCACCCCAAGTCCATATATTGTATTACCTTTTTTATACTTCTCAGAAACATGAGTATGACAAAAAGGCTTCAGGCTACTGAGGTAATGTGTGACAGGATTGTGCAAAATCACTTACAGACTGTCTTAACGCTTCCATGACCAGTCAGGTGTTTTATTAGAGGTCAGATGTGAACTAAACCTACAGTCATGTTTACTTCAACGGGTGTTATAACTTCTCTACACTATGATTACATAACAGCCCACCTTTAGACCAAACACCTTCCACTGTTTCCAAACTGTTCAACAGAATGCAACAGAATGGTTTAACTTAATTCACTTTTGTCTTGAATATTTGAAACAGATGTGACACTTTTTTTTTCCACACAGATAACACACTGCTCAAACTCACCCGTTCTAAAGTGTCTCCTCAGAGCGTAGCATTGCCGTGTGCATGGTTCTTTGTGCCCCGATGTTTAAAACCCACAGCCTCCTTCAATGTCAAGCTCATCTGAGGAAGGAACACAGGGAGGGTTTGTTAGTGTTCGTGTCTTGCCATGGGAACCCAGTTTGCCTTGTGTAATGAACTCTTGTTTGATAACAGGTGTGCCAATTAGAGAGTAGTCCTAATCCTTAGGCTTGGGGAAGGCAAACATTTAGCAAGAGACAACAGTCACCCTTCACTGTGATTCACAAAACAAATTCATGCGCTGAAGAAAATGGCCACGTCACCACACTGAGATGTTCCAAATGTATGTTAAATGTTCTTATACCTTCTTTTTCTCAATGGTGAGGCTCATTGCCAAAAAGAAATGAAAACGCTGCTATAACGCAGTAAACAAGTTCACTGTTCCAACTAACATCAAGTTCCCAGTAGTATCCACATGACATGTCAACCAAGGTACGTGGACGACAGCATGGTATAATGCCTGGCTCTATGACTACTGTAGAAGTCACTCCGCCTCTAGACAAGCTCTTCCCGTTCAGCCCAACAAACCAAGCATTACTTGCATTTTTCCAAACTCTGCAAGTCTGTGACGTCGTCTTTGGTTGGGGATGGGAACGTTTTTGAAAGCCGGCTACAGTTTACCCCGGTGTTTATTTTTAAACATTGGAACACTAGCTCTGCTTTTTTTTTTCACTCCCTACCGCCAAATTTGTCCGGGGGCAGGACTCCAAAACCCAAAACGGCTGGAGAGGTTCCTCTGCCACATTGCCAGGCGTCTTCTCAGAAGCAGCATGAGTCCACTGTGTGTAATATAACCCACGTTTATGCATGCAGCTCGAACTCCAGGGATACTTTCAAATAACACTAACCTCGCTGAGCCTTGCAGCACAAGTACAGCATGCCTGAGGTTACTGTACATAGCCAAAAGCCCTAACCTTCAGGATTAAGTGATCTACGGCATTAAGAGAGTTTATGTCTCCTGCGTAGATTAACCTTTACTGGGGAACCTGTTCACTCAGGCCACTGAGCAAATAGGCTGCTGCATACATTAGAGTATCTATTTCACATGGGTTTAGGTAGGACTCAAATATTTCAAGTTTGAGGGTATAGTGAATCTTATAGTAGATCCCAGACCTCTAGAGTAGGGCAAATAACAAGTCCAGTGGCACAAAATATATTTGACATCTATATACTATACAAGTTCTATCCTACATAATATTTACTAAGTGAAAAGTAACCAATGAGTAATCCAACGGTAGACCATCACAACACAGCAATTTCAACATTGTCAAGAGATACTGGCTTGGTAATGAACTTGAGCCAATTAGGTCTGAGCAGGTAAGGGGACGATGATTAGTGAGAGACATACAGTAAGAACAAGGAGACAACATGCCAGATGACAACAGGTACCAAGAGGGCACACAACCACTCACGTGAACATTCCCCTGCTAACAACAAGGTACTGGATGAAACTAACGCTCCTCTTACAGCGATTCCCCTATATTGTTTTCCAGGTGGGGTGGTTAGAGCTCCAAAACTACCAGTGCCATCACGGGAACGTGCTGCACTCTACAGATATTACTTATTATTAATGCTGTGTCTAAGTTGGCCTCATTAACCCCAGAAAGCTGCGGGGAAACTATTTTTATTTCACGACTGGATTGCACATCCACCCTCATATCTGATGTTTAACCCCTAGCCACAACATTTGACCCTCTGGTTAAACACCAGCAGCCAGCCCTAGGCACTGGCTGCGGAAGATCCATCAGTATATGTTTAGGATCTGGAAACTAAAAGCCGAAAAGGTTTGAAGTCTCTGTATATGAACGTGCACCCAAACAAAGCTCTTTGTAAAGTAAAGACGGAAAAGCAGCAGTCGACAAGGAGGCTGGAGGAGGTAGTTGTTGAACTTGTCACAGCCACGGCATTCTTTGAGCCCTACTTCTGACACCTTTCTTACAAAGTTTATTCAGGCAAAGCTAGGCTGCGGATATAAAAGACGTAACACACGCACGCACACACACACGCTTGCACGCACACACACACACACAAACACAGCCTTCTGTGGTGTGTTGAATTGGAGTATTGTGTCTTCTTTTTAGCTGCACACAAACATCCCCTCGCTCTAAGCCCTCCCTGCTGCCTCCCTCTTCCCCTTCCCTCCCCTGTCCTACCCAATAGACTTCCCTGCAAGCCATCTGCTCCAAGGGCAAGAGAGCGCTGCCACCCTACCACTCCCTTACGCGCCCTGTGACCTGGCATTCTTCTCCTCCTGCCCCAATGTGACTCCCACGTACGTGCTGTGTTTAGTCTGGCGGCTTATATTCATGTGTGTGTGTGTGTGTGTCTTGGGTATGCAGCCCCGGGCTAATTAAGAGAGAAAGACAGACCACACTTCAACACAATATAAACTTTCAGTGTCATTGCCTATATCCTATTATTATATATGTGTCCATAAAACACTGTCTGAAGTTCCAAGCTTTGAATTCCCAGCCCTCTCGTCCTTGAAGGTAAACTCGAGCAAGCAAAGCCGAGAGCAACAAACACGCCAAAGTGACATACAGGTCCAGGCTTATGAGAAATAAGCAGCACGCCTAAAAAAGTGGGAATATGCTGCAGTTTTTGGGAATATAGTACAGTTTTTTAAACCCGTCTACCCCAGTAACTTAATGCAGTGCTATATAAGATAAGGAAATGCTTGGTGGACATTTACAGAGGGCTGCACCAAGGACGACAAAGGGAGAAACACTGAAAACGTGCATGTTAAAAAGAGCTGTAGTAGTATAGTCTTTCACATAAAAAATCCCCAATCAAAAATGGATTAGCTACAAACTAACCTATTTATGAAAAGGGGCTCACGCCTTTTGAATGCTGCTGTTAACAACTAGGAACCATGATGTTATGTGTTATTAGAAGTGAGTGCAACACAAATAGTATTGCCTTCCTCCTGTCAAATCACGGCCCGTGGGACTCTCTTATCACTTTCCCCTGGCCTGCTGACAGCTACAGTTCTCTTAAAGGAGCAGTGTTTGTAATCCCACACTGTTTTAGACACAGCTTCAATTCAATACTGTGCTAGCAGCCCACAAGCGCTTCCAGCAGAAGTCAACAACAGCAGGACTCCAAAGGCAGAACACAGTGCTATTAGAGCCGTTAAGACCGCACTGCCTCCCAGTGCATTTGTCATATGAGCTGGATTTAAAGTATGCTGTGGTTGTTTGCTTACGAGGGAAGAGTTCTATCTATGAATCACTCCGAGCCTATATTACCGTGTGGTCAATTCAACTATATTGCCAAAGCCACTGAACATCCATCAAAGTGGTTGTTAGTGTCGTTTGGACTTTTTCATTACATATTTAGAAGGACTGTGCATGGCTCCCGACCAAAAATGACATGGCGTCTTCTGAATGATTTATACAGATACCGGTGCCAAGGGAGTCCTAACGTTTACAAAACACTTTCTCATACAATGTGCCCCCACTTAGAGCACACAAACAGTACTCCTGCCAACTTCAACATAGGACACAAATTATGGATTAGGTGGTGATTTTATAAACATAACTATGCAAATTTAAAGTGTGCAGGTGAGGGATAAATACGGGTCTATGAAAGAGTCAGTGAACAAATAAGCGAGTGAGTAAGCTAGCTTATGATAAGGTAGGCGAAACATGCTGCCATTGAAACACTGACCAGAGCGATAACAAAGTCTCCTGAGATTGTGTTAGGACAGTTTCTTCACCAATCAACATCTTTAGAGTTTCACACAGTGTGTATACAGGCAAACAGTCTGCACACCTGATACCTGTAATAATATTTTAACATAAACTGCTATCAAACTCGTGCAGCTGGATACTACAAACACACAGAAATAGTTTAGGCGTCTGGACCAAAGACAAGATGAGTCTCCATCTTAATTTAGTAAATTAAAGAAACAAAGGCAAAAGAAGCTAAAATGCAGACTAGACACCAAAACATCTCTTACCTCTGCAGCCCAGGCTTTAATCTAAAAGCTCTTTGATGAGCTAGCAAGGAAATGCTATAGCCGTGCGCTCTGATCTCAGAGTGGATCCTGCCTGTGAAAGCTTGTCTTAAAGTGGCCTACACACACACACACACACACAC
>JAOEHI010000015.1:4798595-4812333 GCA_025447815.1 Percopsis transmontana
TACATTTGTCTTTGTGCGTGGAAAAGCACTGGAGCTAAGAAAGGTGCGCGCTGCGGATTTTAAGATCTGTCGCAATCAAAGAGCAAAATCTGCACAGAACACAAACCCCCCCCCCCCCCCCTTCACAGTAGAAGAACCATACCTACTGTAGCGCGACGCTGACACCTAATGGACAAACTGAGAACTGACTATACAGTTTGAGTGTAATGGTGGTTCCCACACAGCTGAGCCCTCTCCTAGGTAAGGAAGTCCAACCTGACTCAATAACTGGGAAACCCTTTAACCAGGTCTAAACAGGTCATTATACAGGGCCCTGTAGTTAGATGTATGACATACATAGCAGGAAATCGTAAATTCTGCACAGGATGATTGGTCAATTCCTACACACACCATTAAAAAACTTTAACAAGGCAATTGTTTAAGTTAAAAAAGTCTAATTGACTTCCTCACAACAGGAAACTCATCTGTCTTGGGCCTTAAACACAACGCATTTAATCACTACCATCTGCTTACAACTGGCAGTGAATGATGTCACGTCCTTTGGTGTGGCACTCTGTCACTAGTCCCCCGTGTTGGGGCAATCTTTAAGTAAAGGTCATCTAGCGGAATGGCTGGGGTTGACTCGCCAAGGACAGTCAGCGGGACCTTAATGTAGGGCTGCAGACAAAAAGGTGCACACTAAGCTGTACAGGTCTCTATTACTGTCCTAATGTTAGGACCTAGCTTAGAGTGTTTATCTCTGTGTTTAAACAGCCAGAATCAACCGTAGCTACTAATTCAGCTCACTACCTAAACTGACATAATGAAGAAGTCCAACATGGGCCGGCATTGCCCTCTGCTGTGATAAATAAGATGTTAGACCTGGTGGTTAAGGGTTTATTGGTATTGTATGTATTTATGTGTGTATTTCAAGACAAGATAACGGTTGAGTCAAAGTCTTAGCCTATCAAATCTCCTGCTTGGGAGGTTGGGTTGGGGCGCATACACACATTTTAACCTGAGATTTTATTCCTGCCTAGGTGCAGAATCCAGGTCAAGATTATAAAAATCCTATTCTCTCTTAAAAATGCACTTATTTGTTAGAACTGACATAAGATACAACAAGAAGAGGAGGCATTGTGTTACACTGCGATTCTACTCTTTACATGAATAAGAACATGCTGTTATTCAAGCATCTCGTAATTCAAGCTAGTCCAATAGCCAGGCTCTGAACGCACACGGTACCAGGGAACCCAGCACGACCACAAACTGAGCTGTGCTGAGTAAGCATTTTCACCAGCAGCACGGGGCAAAAGACTTAAGTTTGGCCTGCATCCTTCTCATTCCTCTCATTTCCTTTGTTCTGAGGGAAGTGCCAGGTGGCTTTGTTCTACGCATTTTCAGTTACGAAGGAATTGTTCCTTCTTGAGACCTGCACCGTACGCGTTGATTCAGCACATATCCGATTCCCTTACGGAGGTGGTCATTTTAAGAATATAGGCTACACCTTTATTGCTAGGTGTGAAATATAGAACTGCGCCTGGTGCGAAGAGAATAGGTTTTACCTTTCTCACTCACAAGGCGTGTTTATTTAACAGAATAATGCTATAAGTGAGTGGAAAGTTATATAAAAGTCAATAACAGGTCAGTGTCTACAGCCCATTTCCCTCTTTTCATTAAAACACATGAGAAACAGGAAGTGTGTTAAGAGGTCCGAATGCATATTCTGTAATGTAAAATGTATTGCGCATGGAAAATCTATAATACCACGCGAGTCCCTAGACTTCCAATGTATACATTTGGTCATAGGCTATGACTGGACTGTACTGTATGCCTAACAACACGAGTCTATTCCAGACGGCTTGATGTCAATAAGATTTAAATGGAGATGGTGTGTGTGAGGAAGCACCCGATCACAATAAGAGAAGGGGGGGAGGGGGGCTGATGTACCTTTAACCTTTATTCAACATCACAACTCCTGGAGACATTTGGTCTGAGGGAACAGCAGAGGACTATGGTTTCCTATAAATATTTCTCAACAGAAAAGCGCGAGAAGTATGAAATGAACAAAAGAGACAGGAAGGTTTTAAACATAGCTGCAGGCCGGCATGCACAGAACTAGCATGTGGACTTGTTCTACTATAGGCGAGTGCTGTACAAAACTGCCCAACTACCATTCAAGAGTAGGCCAGTCAAGTCTGTGGGCAGCTGTCAAAGCGTTGCAAAGGGCTGTGGTCAATCACACAGTAGCATTGGATAGCATCATGAATGAACAACAAATCCATTTTAAAAAACAAAAAAACAAAACAAAGGCACAATCCAATCCTCAACTGTCACCCAGCAAAGGCTTTTGGGGGGAAATATACAGGCGGAAGTCATTAAAACCCATGAGCTACGAGTCCCATGGTTCCATCCAACTTTGTGGATTGATGGTAAAGCAGCATCAACAATTGTCAGATTAAAGAAAGTGTGTAAGGTCTGTTGTTCCCTGGTCCCAGGTCAGAAAATACAGTCCTAAAGCATGGGTGTTTAAACAAACAATGCATGTTTATTTCAATCTAAAACAATAGGCACCTGACATCCAGAACATCCCTCCGATCGGCGTGTAATTCTGCTGTTTGGATTCACTCCGTTGTGAGAAACAAAATCACAGACATTTATTTTTTTGGGGATACAACATTGTTATGTTTTCATCTTTTGAAATGTTCCTTTTTTTCCCCCGCCCATTTATAAGCGGGTCAACTGATCTCACTGTATGTTCTTCATACAGTGTCGGCTTATCGGTCCTGCTTAGAAAGTATAATAGGACACCACAAAAGCATTCATTTAAAATTTTGCAGCAGCATTTAAAAAGAAGACCAGACAGAACCGGGGGCCAGTGACTGCTATTTTTTTCAAGTATTGTGTGTGTACTGGTTTCAATCCGTGGTTGAAACGGCCAGGATTCCCTATTCTCTTCCATAGGAAGGTAGGAGCAATTCCCCCTCGCCCCATTTACAATTAGAACATATTGGCAGGCAGTTCATTAAAATTCACCAAGATTAGATTAATTAAAAACGGGTGGGGTGGCATCACAGAAGAAAAAAAAGAAATTAAAATACAAAACAAAAATAACTACCATTAAATCAGCTAATGAGTCATCTACTGAAGAACATCTGTATTTGCGGGAGATAAAAATCATTAGTTATTAAGACAACCAAATGTTGTGAGTTGTTTACTCGTTGTGTCCCGTGTGGTGGTGGTAGTTTGCTGACATGAGTACAGAGAAGAGACAACTTTACAAAATGATCTTTTACCTACTGAGTTGATGATTATGTCCCCTCAGTGTCTGTGTCAGTGTCTACCACTGGCAGACTCTCAGCTTCCTCCATGGGCTCACTCTGTTCAATGTCTAGGTCCTTAGGGGAGCCGAGGTGCCGCTGCTCTGGGTCGCTGCGGCCCTCCTCGGGGTTGGAGGCCCGGGCAGGGGACATGGCGGGGGAGAGGGGAGGGGAAAGGCCCCCGTCGGGGGAGGGCTCCGGCGTGGGCTCGCTCACAGCGCTACTGTCCATTCCAGGTCCGTTGAGCCACGGGGCTTGTGGCGGGGAGGTCCCGTCTCTGGACTCTTCCTGGTCTAGCTGGGGTCCACCCTGCTCCTCCAGAGAGTGAGTGGTCTCTTCGGGGGGGCTGGCGGCTTGGGGGAAAGCCCCAGGGGAGTCCTGTGGCGAGGCCGGCCCAGATGTCTCAGCAGGCGGAGAGGTTGTTGCCTCGGAGGGCGACTGGGCCGTGTCCTGGAGGAGTAGTGACTGTGTGGGCGCAGGGGTCTCCAGGGGAGACGAGGTCTGGGCCAGGGGCGGGCTCTCAACCGGCGGGCTCTGAGTCTCGGCCTGCAGGGGGGACTGGGCCGTGGGTGGCGACTGGGCCCGGGACAGAGTCTGGGGCTCGGGCGCGGCCCCTTGGCTCTGTGCTGGAGGCGGAGACTTGGCTGGAGGCAGGAGCAGGGATGGGTTGAGGGGCGGAGTAGAAGCCGGTTTGGCTGGAGTCTGGGGCAGGAGCGGGGACTGGAACCTCTGCTGCAGCTGGGGGTTGAGCTTGAGCGGGGCCAGCATCTTGCCTTGGTTCAGGCTCAGGTTGGGATTGAGGGGAGGGGTCGGGAGCAGGGGGGTGGGCAGGGGCAGGAGAGGTGTCCAGCCCCCTCGATCGCGCTCCCTCTCGCGCTCCCTCTCCTTGTCCCGATCTCTGGCGCGGTCTCGGCCTCGCTCTCGGTCCCTGTCCCGCTCCCTGTCCCGCTCGCGGTCTCTGTCCCGGCTGTGGCGGTTGCCGTTCATCTCCCTCCTGAAGTCAAACTCCCGCTCGTCTCGGTCTCTCTGTCGGTCCCAGGGCCGCCTGCGCTCGTCCAGGTCTTGATGGAGGTCGCTGTCGAATGGAGTGGCGCCGGTCGCGCCGCTGCGGTTCCAGCCCTGAGGCCCCCCTGCGGCTCCAGCGGGCCCGGAGGCCCCGCCCGCTGCTGCTACTGCTGCTGCTGCTCCGCCCGCTGCCCCGCCCGCTGCCCCGCCCGCTGCCCCGGAGCGGGTCTCAAAGCGGCTGGGGAAGTTCTGCCCGGGAGAGGGCCGCTCCTCCTGGAAGCCTTTGGGGGCGGCGGGGGCCGACAGGCCTCCACGCATGTTGTCTCGCTCATCAAAGTCCCCTCTGGTCTGACCCCAGCGGCTGTCAGGTGGGAAGCCTGCCAGGGCCTGCAGGCGCCCCACCAGGCTGGTCCTGGCAGGTTGACTTCCCGGGGTCTGGAGCAAGGCAGGTCTGACTCCTCCACCTCCGCCGCCACCGTGGGGGTCCCTTTGCTCCCGTGGAGGCGTCCTCAGCAGGCCAGTGCTCTGCTTCTCTGGAGGGGGAAAGCGGTAGTCCTGGTCTTTGCCCTCGTCCGCCCCAGCGGAGGACTCATCCTCTGCCTTGGACAGGCTGTCATTGGAGGCGTTGGGGGGCCGATTGAAGGGGTCCAACTGGGAGAATGGGGCCCTGGCTCGAGCCTGAGCCTGGGCCTGGGCCTGGGCTTGAGCTTGAGCCTGAGCTTGAGCCTGGGCCTGAAGAGAGGCGTCCAGAAGGCCCCCGGCCTGCTGCATGAGCAGGGGGAAGCGGGCTGCGGCCCCCGGCTGGAGCAGGCTGGGCCTCAGATCGAGAGGCAGCAGGCCGGGCATTCTCTGTGCAGACAGGCCGGACTGGTGCATGGCGTGGGGCAGGGAGCTGGAGGGGTGCATGCCCAAGAGACCCATCCCACTGCGGACAGCATTCTGCATGCCTGGGGGAGGGAACAAAGCACGGGGAGAGGAGCTTACTTTACACGCTCAGAATTCCCACCCCAGTGATAAACGCTATGCATCCGAGGACAGCAGCGCTGCCGTACCTTGCAGTGTGAGCTCCGCAGCGGCATCCATGCCGTCGGCAGACTGCGGGGCTTTGTCAGCGGAGGCCTGCTGGCTCTGGACTCCCACTGGGTTGAACAAACCTGCCCCGGGAAGGGCCGAGGGCATGAAGCCACCAGGGATGCCGCCGGTCGGAGGGATCAGGGCTCCGTACGGGGAATCCTTGACATTCTCCTGGCTGGAGGCCATCGCAGACTGCACCAGAGCTTTAAGGCCAAGAACAAGAGGAAGAGGTTTAGAAACAAGACCACCTATGGGGAACCCCCCCCCATTCTTCCCCTGTGTTCATGCATACTTACATGTGGGGGCTGTGGCCATGCCGGCGTTCTGAGCTGCTTGCAGGAAACCTGTCATATGAGAACTATATTAAGAGTTGTGCTCCTTAACGCATGTCTGATCCTAATTAGCCGACCTGAGTTTGTGGGCTTTACCTGGGGGTGGCTGTGAGGCGTTGAAGCTTGCCCTGATGAAGGGGGGTGGTGGCCCATAGCCAGGTGGGGGGATGCCCATGGAGACGGGGAAAGATGCCGGCACTAGGCCCACTGCCGCTGGGACAGCCTGGGACACCGGCAGCTGAACAGGACAAACGACAGCAGTGTAAAAAAAGACTAGTCTAGTCATACTAGCCATGGTTTATATACATTCTTTTTATAATATATAATTGTTATAATACATTAAACAAACAGTGGCTGTGTATCCGACCCTCATTTAGCCGTCTCCCAGGAAGTAGTCTAAACAAATTGTGGCATGGCAGCGATGTCAGGCAGAGATAAGGTGTTGGGTTTCACACCACCCACATGGGGGTCCGAGTAGCAACAGGAAGGTATCAGGAATGGGCTTATATAACCACGTGGAGGGGATGCTAAACACAGGATATACGGCAGCCAGCATTCACTTCTCTCCTGAATACCTGCATGGGCATCATGGCGACCTGCTGGCTGTAGGCCTCAGGCTGGGTGTTGGAGGCAGCCATAGCATCGGCACTCACTGGCTGGGCTTGGGCTTCCTTGGCAGGCTCTGCATTCTTGGCTGCTTCCCACTCTGCATAGATGGAGGATAAAAACACACTGTTAAACATTAAGAGCTGTGTTTTTCTTCTGTATATTAAACGTCACCTTACAAAGAGGGGTGGGGGGCTCTCTTAATAATAAAATGTATTTTTTTAAATTCAATATTTTAAGGATTGGGTCATTCTCAAAAACAAAATAAAGAAAAAAATAAAAATAAACGAAGCAACACAGGCATTGTGGTGGGAAACACTCCAGTTCAGGAGCGTCATTAATTAGAGATTTGCATTCTATTTCCATTATGTACATAAGGCTATTTTAAACATGCAAGCAGTCCTGCTGAGTCAGTAATGCTAACGCTTGTTAGCTTATTTTCACCATCGTTAACGGTCTCCTGGTCAATTATGCCCCCTTCTGCAAAGTCATCCAGGTCGTCCAGCTTCACCTTCTCCCAGGGTATGTAGGTGACGCCCAGGTCCACGTCCCAGAACTGCTTATACTCCTGCTTCACCCCCTTGTTCAGGGCCCATGCGATCTGGAGCAACATTGGGAGGGACAATGACAGTAGTTATCCGGGGGGTGGTATAAAAATCACAAAATCAAATGATTTCCCCGTGCTGTACCTTGATGATCTTTGAGCCAATCTTAAAGGAGCCAGTGCTGAGCTTCTGGCGGGCGCGGTAGGCGTCCTGTCTATGAACCATACAGATGTAGGCACAGCCTCTGGGGGGGATCATCTGGGGGAAACAAAGACAGATATGTGAACGCGTGAAAAGGAGGACATGGCATCAAAAGAGAGGAAGAGGAGGTATGGGAGACAGCAACAGTGTAAGGCGATGATGAAGAGAGGACTCATATGAAGGCAACTAAATGCTCTACTTACATTTATGGATTCTATTTGGCCAAACTCCTCAAACAGGTTGGTTAGATCTTGCTGTGTGGCCTTCTTATCCACCTGGCCGACCCACAGGGTTGTGCTGCACACTGCATGAAGATCACACAAGAGAAGTGTGCGTTGACAAACAGTTCAGATCGTCTCCGATTGGTGGATTCCTGACCAGTCCTTCACATCAATAAGCAAGCCAGTCGCAGAGACAACCCTCCTTACCACTCAGAGTCTTGGACCGCACAGGAGGAAGTCCCTTCTTCTGCCGCTCTTTTTCCCGCTCGCGAGCCCGCCTCTCGCTGGAGTAGGAGCGTGACGACTTCCGCTTGCGGTCTCTGGATCGCGAGCGGGACCGCTTGCGGTGCTTCCGCTTGCGAGAGCCGGACCGTGACCGGGATCTTCGCCTCTTTGGCGACCTAAAAAAGACCAGTGTCCTTCATTAACAACTCGGTTTTACAAGCGGAACAGGGGTGGCCGGTGTAAAAGACAGGCCTGATTCGTCTCAACATGACGGCTCTGCTGGGGAAATTAACTTAATCTTAATCATTGTCAACCATGAGAACTCATTAGGAGGCTATCTGCTGAAATGGACTGAGGCTAAAACCACAAGCTTACACAGCCAAAGCATCACTGCCCACAGCTACGCAAGTCCTCGGAATAATATCAAGCTAGATGGCACAACACACAGGACAAGTGGAAACCATCAACATACAAGAGACTCATTAATGATTAATGATACAAATAGTAGAAAACAAGCAAACATCAGACCTGGAGCGGGACCTGGAGCGGGATCTTGAGTGTGTGCCAGCAGTCTTCTTCTCCTCTACCTCAAAGATCTCCTCCTCCATACCGTCTGGTCCCTCATCCAGATCCATGTCCTGAAACAGAGAAGCGATTATCAGGCTATCTGGTGTACAGATACACACTACACACAATTGAAGTAGTGGGTGAAAGTATCACTTATAGGAATAGAAAATTTGATTTTTTAAGTGGAACCCAACTGCAGAATAAATTGCTTCATGTAAATACTGGTGTGTTTGGTCAAGTAATAGTGTTTGAAATTGATTTTTGTAAATTTATATTTTGGGCCATATATTGACATTGTATTGCAGTGTGATTTGGCTAAAACGTCCTGTGGCGGGCAGGGCCAACTGAAACCAGTTATAAGCCATACCTGCTGCTGGTTGTCGATGGAGTCATCAACCTTGTTCTCAGGCTCAGGAAGCTGTGGCTGGCTGCCGCTTTGGGAAGCGGTGACAGAGTTCTCCTGCCCAAAGATTGAGTCCGGGCCCTCCATAGCCATCGACTGGAAATGGAAACAACACCCGTTACAACCCTCTTCTTATTAAGGGATACAAGCACGCCTGGTCACGTGATACAAAGAGACTGGAGGGAATGCCACCAGTGCAATATCTGAATGTGTAGGCCGTCCTACCTTCTGCTGGTGCTCCAGCAGCTGTTTCTGGAACTGCTCCAGGTTCTGCTGTTGCAGCTGCTCGGCCAACTGATGGAAGAGGGAGTTGTTGATGGACTCAGACACCATGGGCCTGGAAGGAGCCACACAGAGGGGTCAACCAGTCAGTTCAATGTGAGCCCTGAGGCCACTGAGGCCCTGTGGGCTTGACAGAGTGAAGGGTCTCGCGACTCTGAAGCCAGCTTAGATGTAGGACAGAAAAGACATCGGAATGGTGGGTCATACTCACAACTGGGAGGACGAGGTGTCCTTTTTAGACTCCTCCCCACGATCCGAGTCATTCCCAAAATCAAACTGACCCAAAAGTTTCTGCAGAAAGCAAACAAGCAGAACATGAGCACGAGGCGTGGCGTGGCGGCAGCAAATAGCACTAGCATAGGCCCCATACGGGTGTCCGCCATGGGCTGACCTTGTTGAAGGAGGAGACCCTCTGCTCCAGGGGGGTGAGGCTGTTGGCAGTGGCGGCAGCAGTGAGCTGGGCTGTCAGGGCCTGCAGCTGGACCACCAGGCCGGCGTCGAGGGCCTGGAGCAGGGAAGGCTGGGGCTTCTGCTGCTGCATCTGCAGGCTCTGGACCAGCTGCTGGAGCTACGGCACAACACACAGGCAGGCAGAGAATTAACAGAACAGACAACGCAACACATCTTAATGCAGACAAAAATGATGTATATATATATATACACTATATACATAAAAGTAAGTAATAGAAAATAGGATTCAAGAAATCAATACATTCATGAATCGGAGAGGTCAAAGTTGAGGGACTAGGTCGAGCCGGTTTAGTTCAGTCTAATAGCAGAAATAAGTAACAGAGCTGAGAGAAATTAAGTTACCTGCTGTCCCTGAGGACTCTGTAGGATCTGGGCCACAGCAGCCACAGTGTCTGTGTTGGAGATCTGAGAGGCCCAGTCAGGAAGACTCTGGACTATGTTTGCGGGGGTGGCCGGGGTGGCTGGGGTACCTAGGTAGAGAGAGAGGGGAGTTGTCATCCGCTTGTCACATCGCGTGTATGAAGCACAGTGATGGTGAACCAGCCCGTCACTGTGTGGGTAGAACTCACCAGGTGTAGTGTTGTTAACGGGGGCAGCGCTGCTGGCCATGACCGGCGTGACGCTGGGAGGGGGCAGGCCTGCCGCCATGTCCAGCAGGGGCTGGATGATGTCACTCTTAAAGACAGCATTCTTCTGCCACAGGTTGAGGACTCGCACTATCTTACTCTGGAAACGATAAGATCAATCCATTACATGGCAGATTGAATTAAGCAGACCCATAACGCATATCCATAGTATCAAGGCTGCTTAACATCATTGCTTGATAGGCAACACCGGGCTGAGGATTGGGAATCATGGCTCACTCACCTTATCATCTGAAGGACAGCGGTAGAGGTGTTGAAAGGTTCCAATGATGTTCTTGCTGAAGCGTGGGGCGAACACATCCTTCTCTGTGCCAAACTGGTGCCGCGACTGCCGGACAATAGAGTCGATGACATACAGCCCTGGCACCTTGTATTCTGGTTTGCACTGTCAGAACAGAGACAGGGGGCAAGCGTTGGTTTTTTTTTGGTCAATTTAGAGTAACCGTGATACAGAGTGAAGCTGCCGCTATATTTACAAGATTGTATAAATGCTTGAAGAGGGTAAACAAATTTGTGGAGCTGATAAAAGCAAACACTTTAGCTTGTATTGTTAAAAAAAACGTTTCCAGCAATAGATTCATGTGGGTTTGGGGACCTTGGCGTAAACTCACTTTCTGTATGAATTTCTCCACACTCTGGACAACATGCTTGTAGAACTGAAAGAAAAGAGAACAGATCTTTGCAATAACCAAAAACCACAACATCTAATGGGAGAACTGTAGACAGCCGCACTGCAGTTTGACAAACCCCTAGAGAATATAATAATAGTGATTTGCAGACAAAATTAGTCATACTTCATGCGAATCAAGTTTCACGGGAGGAACAAACACTTATTGTAATATATTTAACACTTATTAAATATATTACAAGTATGTGGGTGTGAATTTCCATAAAGGCATATTGAAACAAACAGATCACATGAGCTGACATTTGTGGCACATCAAAGTAGGCGTGAAAATGATCAACCACCACAGGAAATCGCAGAATCTCACGATTCTGTCAGCCTGGCTCACAAAATAGAACAAGATGAGGATTACAATGTTAGATGTAATCCTACATGCAACATTTACATTTGCATACATTAATATACTGTATGTAGTATGTACAGTAAATTAACTTAACATTCAGGAGAAAAGGATCATTACTGCTAATTGCGTGATTTCCAGGATTTTACAAGGATTTTGGGCAGGACATTTCCATTTGCAGTGTAAACATGCAAAACACCTGAGCAGAAGTGGCATTTTGCCACCAATTGTCATAAAACCAGTCCACTTCCATGCAGTTATACTGCAGTGTGCTTTGATTCAAATTGAAACTAAATAGGCTGAAGCACACGAGCACATGCACACACCCCCGGAGTAATAATGTAGGATTATCTCAAGCTTTTGTGTATAGCTTTAGGCATTATACAACTTAAAGCTGTGTTACACTGTTGAGTAAAGCATTTCAGGATACTTCTACAACCATTTTATGTTGAAAATGATTCCCTAAGTTATAAAGAATAACCGTTATTGGAGCCCTAATCAAATGTGTGCATCAATAACATCCATATGGAAATGTTTTAGAACAAAGGCACAACATATGAAAGAGTAATGTGGTCAGGTATTTTAAAAGCAACATAAGGCAATATTGCCTTATGGGGTAAATAGATTTAGTAGTAGCATTTAAAGTAAAAGCATCAGCATATATATATATATAATGAATCAATATAGCCTAGCCATGTACGTTCAGTACCGTATTATCAGACACAGCAGCCTTTACTATAGACAAAGACCAATGTAGACATTTATACTTGAATTATAGAGGCATTAAGCAATAATGAAATATGTATTCATCTCATATTAAGAGTGGCAACCAATGCCACACTTGGATAAACCAGTGACAATACATTTCATCAGTATAATAACTTTAACAAGTCATTACAACTACACTATAATGTATATCACATAGCTGACATTAGAGCATATTGTAGCCACCCAGCTAGGTTATTTCATGTAAGAAAATCTCAGTTCATCTTTCTGCCAGTAGGTGGAGTGAAAGCACCGGCTACTGACTACCACTATATCAGAATGACATTTCATCACTCAGGTACAAAGCCTGTAGAATTGAAATAACACTATCCACCTAATTTTTAAAAGCAATGTGTTCAATTTATGTTTAGACAACCAATCTTAGACATAAATTATTAGTAGTAGTATTAATTAATCCTACATACAACACAAGCAAACAGCAAGTCTGTGCGTATGTAGGAAGAATTAACAAGTAGGAGAAGGAAATATATGTGCCTACAATGTCTCCTGCCTATTGGAAATACCCACAAAAACACCTGCAGTTATGTTCTTAACTAAGGTGAATAAGATTAACATGTTACTGGTGGACTCTAAAGCACAGTCAACTTTTGCTGAGTGTCATGCCAAAAAAGTGCAGGCCAACGCCACATTTTACCAAGAGGTGTGAAACACTTTCATTCTTACATTCTAATGTACATATTGTACGCTGCGTTTCCCCTGATCTCTCATAGTTATTAGTATGACTATACGTGAAGCGTTTGGATTGTTATTGTATAGTTCTTATTTTAGAGCAAATTAAAGCATTTTTCGTAGTGAAAGGTAGATAAGTATGGGTGGGAGCCATCATGGCACCAAAAAATACAGGGAATGGCTCTACAAAAAAAAGGTATAACATCAAACTAATGACTGAGCAATGATTATTAAGCTTAAATAGAATTGATATGAGTTATGTAATACATGTCCAGTAAGCTAAGGGCAGTAAGAGTAACATTATTCAATATGAAAAACTTAGAAAAGAAAACATACCGCCTAACACTAATAGAAAATGTATAGGGGAAACAAAAGCATGTTGTGTTTGACTTATTCTCCTTTAATTAGTTTCAATATCTATAGCCCACAGCCAATTAATGCTTAGTTTCAATATCTATAGCCCACAGCCAATTAATGCTTACTAATTGTATTGAAAAACCAAATGTGCAACCATTGCTGTGCTATAATTGATGAACACCGTCACACGTAGTGAAACTACTAAACCAAACTGACAAAAACTAATATGAAAGAAACAGGTTTGTGTACAGTAAGTATAAAACATGTTCAACTTCACAATCACTAATGAGCACAATAAACTTGCCAGCAGGTGCACTGCTATGAGTTAAATGGCAAGCTTTCATGTTGTAAATCAGTATATTCAGTAGATTAAATATCCCTAAATTAACAGAGCAGTAAGTGTTAGTCTCAGCCACCTACCATGAAATTAAAATGGGCTATCTAAATGGGCCCTAAAAAGGCAGCATGACCTTGGTTGCAGTCTATAAAAAACAGAATGGAAATAATCTTCCTGACAATAAGAATATCTACATATGGTAATTCTTTTTATATCGCCTCCAGTAAGGATCATTTGTATAGGTCCTAACTCTGATGAAGCATTGCGTGGTCAACAACAACTGAAACATGTGATTATGACTCCAACATCCAACACACTGGACCAAAACGCTAAAACAGATTTAGAGCCTGACTGATATTGGTACATCACAGAAATATCAGTATCTGCATATAATGACCAAAAAAAAAAAAAAAAAGGGTGGAAAAGCTACATTATGCATCTGGCAGCTGGAAAATAGGTGGTTTTGTAGGGTAAGTAGATTTAAGTATTTCCTGTGCACGCAGGTGTAGTCAAATTAATTAATGAATAAAAAAAAAAAAAAAAAAACTATATATATATATATATATATATATAAATAAATAAAAATAATTCATTTGATAGATCTATCTATCTATCTATATACACTCACCTAAAGGATTATTAGGAACACCATACTAATACTGTGTTTGACCCCCTTTCGCCTTCAGAAC
>JAOEHI010000015.1:4820956-4858873 GCA_025447815.1 Percopsis transmontana
CAACATTTATTTAAAACAAGTCCACAAATAAATGTTAATTTAAGTACAGCAACTTTGTGTCTCATTTATTATGAAATTGTTGTATTTTATCAGATGCAAAAAACAACAACAACATCATCTTGATATCGGCATTATATATCGACCATCTTGCTCTCTAAATATCCGCATCAGCCATTGAAAAACCATATCGGTTGACCACTAATATATAAAAATTAAACATCGGAATGAGACCTGAAATGGCTTCTATCTCAAACATGTAATAATTGGGAGAAGTGCCTACATTGCAGAATAAATACTTTGTAATAAATAATTGTACTCACTGCAAGTCATTTTGGATAGAGGTTTGATAAAAGACTACATATAAACTGTATAAACTACATTGAACGCTGGGCTGTGGTATATAGCCAGTCTATACTACATATGAACTGAATAGCAATTCATCAATGCAAGATGACATGTTTAGGGCAGCACAATCTTTAAGCAGCAAACATGTTTGCTCCTTCACACATCAGGCACACACACATAGCAGTCTATCAAAACAACAAAACACGGATGATAGGTTCACGCCTGTGTATTCCCAGAATTAAAAACAAACGTGAAAATAACAAATGTCTTATTGACATGACGCTGCAGAATGAGGCCCGGTAATTAGAAAAGACGACAGTGACGGGGTTACATGAGGGTGGGCTTAATGAGCTCTGCAGGGAGACAACGCTTTAAAACATTCTCTCATCCATCAACACCACAGGTAGCAATGCGCACTTCAGTCTGGGAACATGTGTACATGCTTTCCCCTGAACCCGTATGCACAAAGG
Source organism: Percopsis transmontana (assembly GCA_025447815.1). Lineage (NCBI taxonomy): Eukaryota > Metazoa > Chordata > Actinopteri > Percopsiformes > Percopsidae > Percopsis > Percopsis transmontana. Next base: position 4,821,772 of record JAOEHI010000015.1, read on the forward strand.
AATACGTACGTGTGCACGTTGCGTGTGTACACACACACACACACACGCAAATGCATATAAAGAGACTAGCTCCTGCAGTGATTGTCTCTTAGTAACCAGCACATAGCAGAGACACTATATGTTAGACCACAACCTATATATCAGGCGGCCAATAATATCTGCCGATATTAGTTTTCTGCAGATCGGTATCGGCATTTAAGTCTGGCCGATATTAGGAAAAATGTGAACTAGTTTGACCAGCAAGTGCGTGTTCAGCACCATCGGCAATACCGAAGGTGATAAAAAGACTAATGTTGCATTGGACTAGTGGCTTCTATAATCCGCTTATTTAATGTTGCTCCTAGCCAATAAGGTGGCCCCAAATTACGTGTATTGCCTCAGTAGCATTTTTTTATTAGGATAGCGCTGAAGGGGTTCGCTTTGAGGAGAGGGTCTATAAACTCGTTAAAAATTTAATCTGTGCAGTACAGAGTTGCCGTTAATTCCTGTTCACTCCATTCACTTACATGCATAAAAAAAATAGTAAGTAAGCGATCTTCCAAATTCAGTTATGTTATTGTAGTTTTATAACTTTCTAACTAACAATGAATTGAAATGAAATTTCAAACATGTGTAATTACATGCAACATGTGGGGAATAGATGGTGTTGAATTATAATCTGGTTGTAGTTCGATGTGTGTTATAGTATGCATGGTAGTTTGCTTTCCGGTATTCCCTTATAGTGCTATAAGCTAAAAGTTAAAGCTGTACTGTTTTCCACGTTTGACTTAAAGTGCTATAAGCGAAAGATTAAAGCTGTACTGTCTCAAGAAGGTTGTTACATTTTGGAAAGTTTGGTCATTGTCTGACACAGGTAGGAATAGATGAGGCAGAAATTCCTTTAAAGACCGACTGATATATCGGTTATCGGATTGGCACTCTCTAAATATCGGAATCATAATCAGTAAACCCAATATTGGACGGGCTCTCCTATATGTGTCAGTGTGTACAAGGAATTAGGAAGTATTTGGCAGAATATTGTTTGTTATTCCTGCAAAAATACAATTGATTGATGCAATTAAGAGATTGGCTGAAAATAAATCTTTTTTCTATCCTCATAATACTATTCTGTATATCTGTGGTGATGATACAGCGAGTGCTACCACCTGGAAGACATGGTTGGATTTGGCTTTTATTCACTTCATACAACAACTTTTAAGTGGCTAGTAGCACTCCCACCACAACCATTTAATTGTGGAATTTAGTTTAATGTGACACGATGAATAAACCATGGTTAATACACGGGTTTGTTTTTTTAAATTACACAAAATATTGTCATGCGGGTAAAATACGGTACGATTAATAGTCGGGATATTTTGGTAATGTGGTCGAAATCATTTCTGAAACTCATGCCAATGGATTTTCGGATTGCCAGATAGTCTGACTGCCAGTGGACATCACAGATTCTGTATACTGGTTACAATCTGCGTTTCTGCTATCTACGTTTCATTGTAAATTAATTGCTGACTGACATACATGTTTTACTAAAGGATAAAATTAACAAGCAAACCAGTACTTGGTTTTTGTGACATCAGAATAAAAAAAGTCACATAAGAGATGTTGTGTTCCAATTGAATATTGTATTGGTAACATAACATATGGATGATTTACAAGTTTGGTACTTTGGACATTGCTTGTGATGGGTGAATGAACAGCGGTCAATAATGTGGAATATAAAAAGGTATCATGAGGTTGGCAAAGGAAATAGCAAGCAGAACTGCGGCTGTGGTCTGTTGTAAGTGTATGCTTTCTGGCACGCGTACATCAGGAAAGTGGATTTGCCATGGGGCAATTCAAGTCAAAATGACACACATTAATAATATAGGGCTGGCCGAAATATTTAGCCAGTAGTTTATCAAACAGTTGGACCATTTCTTAGATGCCCTGTGTTTTTGAATATGTATAGAGTTAGTGAGGACTTGAGTAAAGTAGTGACCAATTATGAAAGTGATGGGAATATATCTGGTACAACTAGTCTACTACACCAGTGTTTCTCAAATGGGGGTACTAGTAAAGGGGTACTTTGAGGTACCACAGGGGGTACTTGACAATTTTGGATGAATAATAGCAGGCATCTATTTAGGCCTTTAAATAGACAATGAAGACATTGAAATTATAATCTCTTTTTTTTTGGAGCTATTAAAAATGGAAAATTGGGGTAAACACTTCACTTATTTTATTGTGTATTTTTTTTCCAGGTGTGAAGCAACCATTTTCATTCAATACTCCTTTTATATGATCAAATGCTATTTTTATGTTTTTCTCTTCTCTGCTTATATAAAAAAAAAAATTGTAGTCCGGTACTTTGAATGGAATTAATAGGGGGTACAAAAGCCAAAAAAAGTTTGAGAACTGCTGTACTACACGACACTACATGTATTACACGACAGCATAGCAAAGACATCTGGGCTGAAAATAATTATTCCTCTTATACTATCATGACTTGAGTGCTTCAATCTAAACTAGACATGCCATTGGGTCTAGGTTAGAGTATGTAGAGACTAGGTGAGCCTATGAGGGCTGCAGGGGGAGTAGAGAGGAATGTGAGCAGTCAGTTGTGGGATGGGCATGCAAGGTGACTTTCAAACCAAAAACAATGGGTTTATAAAAATAGAAGCTTTTCCACTGCAGGAAATCGGGACCCTTCCCAGGTGGCACGAACGTTTACAGGAAGGGCCCCCTAATTGGCCAGTTCAGCCTCAGTGGTTCCCACACAGACTAATTTGTGGCGGTGCGCCACACAATCAACACCGGCTGCCACACATTGCGTTTTGTTATATATACATTTTTACATTTTCAGCAGATAGGAGCCGCCGCAGCGCATTGATTCGCTCAGCTCCTCCTTGCTAACACGTTAACGGACCCATCTGTGAATGGCCACTCCTCTTCATGCCCACTCTCGTTCTAAATTTATCATGCGCACGAGGAATGATTGTGCCATCCGCCAAGTAATAGAAAAGGAAGACGATTATGGAGGTAGATTTCTATCAAACATGTATATCCCGCTGTTCTCTCCGTGTCAATTCACACGCAAAGCTTCTTCTTCATCGACACTACCCAATACTGCCCGATGTGTGTTCGGCACACTAGCACCACTTTCAGAACATTTGGCCTAGGAGCCCCATCCAGCAGTTTTTCAGGGCAATTCAGAAGTATCTACCCCAGAGTAGGTACTTCTTTCGGCCCAGAAAATGGCCCCGAAAGAGTTCCTACAGGGTTGGCTCCTGCAGTGTAAAACTGCCGTTTGATGCCGCCCATTCTAAAACGGGCCGCAAGTTCCTGCAGTGGAAAAGCGGCTAATGGTTACAACCACAAGGGTTGTAACCATTGTGGTTGTTCAGCATTCTTGCATTAGACCAATTACCACAGCTAATAACCTGAATATCTAATATAGTTGAAAAGTACATAACTTCATAAATTGCTCTCCAGCAACCAGTTTGAATTGCCCTACTCTCGAAGATAAAGCAATGTTGCAGTAACACAAATTTAACCTGATGCTTTTGATGATAGTTAGCAAGCATACACGTTTGCCTCCTAAATGTTGTCTGCAATGGTAACGGTAAAGTTGTAGTTGTCTGTGCACGTTGATTCACAGCTACTACTAGCAAAGTTATGTTAACATTATTCAAATCACTTCATAATAATATACATCACAAGAGTCCCCTGAGTGAGACGCAAGACATCCCTCCCCTCTTTATTCATCATTATTTAAATGTGAAATATCACCGAAAGGCGACAATTTATATAACTTATGGCATACAAAGTTGCTGGACGGCTGAATAAAACCTATATTTAAAGGAAGCATCTAAAGAAACAAACTGGGCCAGCCAGATGTAATCAGACTAAAACACATTAAATGGCGATATAGGGCAGCAGCCAGGCATGAGTCTGTTGTGAGTGGGTAAAGTGGGTGGTACCAGGAAGCTGAAATAAACTGAAGAGACTCATTGAGTGCCGTGGGAACTAATTCAACCTAATGTGAGTGACGAAAGGTGCCTACATTGTAACTCCAATGACGTCCACAGTAGCCCATTAAAACTAGAAGTAGTAGCTGGTGAGTGTGGTTGCATGCTTAGCGCTTCTATACATTTTGACAACAGAGCCGACTGTCCCCTATGGTACGCACTTAAACATTGCGTACAGTAACTGATAAATGATTGCTAGTATGCACTGTAGGCTCTCGTCCTGTCTACTTCATAAATGCCCAAGCCTAGCATCAGTTTGATATTAGTGTACTGTTAGAATAACTCGATTTGTGTCTTTTCTCATCTCACAATGTGTAACCTCAACCAGGTTTCAATTGTGGGAAGAATAATCTATCTAAAATCTAAAAGCCAAAACCAGACCAAGATGCGCAAAATGTCACGCCACTTTCACATCTGTATTTGTACAGACCATCATGACAAAATCGTGACAGAAACTAAATGAGGCACTGAATCATGTTTAAAGACAAAATCCATTGTCATGAATCAGCAGTGACCCAAAGGAAAAGGCACACTGTAAAGTATTGTGTGTAAAAGTCATGTTGCCGTTGATAACACCACTTGTATGTTTTGTTTGTAAGTTTCAGTTTAAGATGAAACAGACAACTTGTTGGAGTGCTGTCACACTTTTTATACATCCGTCGGGATAAATTAAATGCAATGAAGGCTAATTCCTGACAGACTGCAAACTAACCAATCTTTTGGCTCAGTGCATAATCAAAAAACGACTACAGCTCAAGCATAAAAGGCCCCGACTTAACATTCCATCCTCACAAGCCTGTGTCATGTGAAAACCAAGAGCAGTGTGTTTTGTACTCTACGACAGTGCAGTGAAAAGTTTGCACTTGAACCTGCCCCTCACCATACAACAAGCCACAGGTCAACTTCTAACAATAACGACACATGTATGCATTTCTCATCATTCTTGGATTAAGACCACAGTCCACAAAACAACTACTGGACCATCCATATGCTGGGCAGGGTAAATTAGCCAGATAATAAAACTGTCCAGAAAAGATGGCATGTTCAAACAATGAAGGAGAACTTAAAAGCCAACACCAACCAACACAAGAAAGCCAAAGACAGAGGACAAGAGTTGAAGGGTTTCCCACAGTGACATGAGCAACAGCCCCGCCCCTCCTCTTTGTGTGTGGGAACAAATAAGATTTAAATAAATTTGGTCTTCTTCCATCTTCCTTGTGAAACAACCCATACTCCTACCTAAGCTGGTTAGGGACTCTTATCTCTTTGTAACTCTCTCCACCCCATCCTCCTGCTTCACTTTCAGTGCTTTGGGGGAGCTGGGAGAGATGCTGAGGGAAGGGGAAACAGGAGTTATACACAAGCAACATATGGCACAGCAAGAGATCACAGCAGTACCTTGGGAAACACGAGTAAAAGAAGGAAGTTAAATTCTTATGCATTTCAATAAATTACTATAATGGTCATGGGAACTTGGTCAGTGATGATATGATAATTTATAAAATATTCTTCTGAGAGGCTTTTTTTTTTTTTTTTTTTTTTAAAAGGCATGGGGGAAAGAAAGCCGACAAAGAGAAACATTGCTTTGTATTAAAACTGTGAGAAGGTGTTAGAGAAATGATAGACTTATTTGTCCAGTAGACTAATAAATCTATTGGACCAGTAGAATAGCAGGACTAAAACACATTGATTCTGCCCTAGCATACTACTCCCACAAATAACTACAAGACTCTGTCGGAAACACCAATGACATGTTAAGGTCCTCATGCTTCTACAGTGAGCGCCAATCATGTCATGTCATGTTGTAGTCGTGGTAAGGTCATTTCCATGTAGTGCACAACTTGTCTGATAATATTTTTGTCTGCTGATCAAATGATCGTGCCATCAAATAGTACCTACCTGCCTAACTAGGGCTGCAACTAATAATTATTTTGATAATCGATTAGTCTGTCGATTATTGTTTTGATTAATTGGCTTGTTTTTAAAAATACAAAAATATATTTTAAGATTTATTTATGCATAAAAATGCATGAAATACAAAGTGCAGTGTTTTCCAGTTTGAACAGGTTTTCATAAAGCATTAAAAACATAACACAATAATAATAATTTAGCCTTTATTCCGCCTCGTCGTTCTGTGAGTGTTTTTGCTTACTTTTTCAAAGCTTTTTCTCCACCCATACTGCCCATGGATAGCCAGTGTCGTGCCAAAAAGCGATTGTTTGCCGAAAACTGATTGCCGTCCGTGGGAGAGCATGCAGCCTTATAAAGCTGTATCACACCATTTATATATGTCTGTCTATAGATGCTTTTATCTGAATCAAACATAATAACATGCAAATACACATAACTATGTCCGTGGTAATAGCAATGGTATGTCTTGTCAACTGTGGTCAAAGATGTATCTGCAAAGATGTGTTTATAGGCATGACATGATTATAGGCTATTATCGAATGTTTATATGTATTTGGTATGTCTAATATCCTTGTTTATATTTGGAAACTAGACTGTAATTAACATGATTTACAGATGGGTTATATATAAAATGAAGAAATAATTTTTGCCACGGCAATCAGTTTTTGGCTGACGATCACTCTTTGGCACGACACCGGCGGATTAACATGGAAGTGTACTGAAAGCGAGTCAGACCCGTGTCCTTTAGAAGCAGGTAACTGCTAACTTGATTGAGTTTTTTGCGTCAGTGGTGGCAGAGAAATGACTCAATGCACAGGATATAAAGCTTTGCTTGTATGGTGTGCGTTGGGGCTGGTAGACAAATTGGATCAATTTGCAAAAGTAATTATTCAAAGCCATCTTGCCCTCAAAGATGACAATGGTGTGACGCGTCGATGCACACCACACTAATCAACGTATTTTCGTAATCGATTTCGTCAACTTTGTCGCCACAGCCCTAGTAAATATAACACAACGCTCACACAATGCAACACTAACAGGTGTAGGGCTAAAGCACAGACCACAATATGCAATATATAGGCTACACGTGCAGCAACTTACATCGTCTATTACTGATCGCATGTGTACAGGTGTGTATAGTTCCACGAGGCTACGGCTGTGCTGGAGTGTCCGACTGTCCGCAAGTAGTGCGCATAGAGAAACCCACCGTGGCAGTCTAACGTAAACTACTGAATAATGTAGCAACTGAGAAATAAGAGTAAAAAGAAATGAAATTTAATATTAAAACCTAACTTAATTATTAAACTTGAAGAATTCATAACCACGTGCTTGACATAGACCAACTATTCGATAACAAAATTCGTTGTCATCGATTTTTGTCTACATCACAGATTAGTTGTTGCAGCCCTACACCTAACCTCTTTATTTACATGCTCCTTTCTTTACAGATATAACCTGCTGAAATTAACTACTTAGAAATTACTGTGAAAAAGCTATATTTACCAAAAACAAAATAGGTGCATATGTATCATGATGGTATGGTTCTCCAGTGATGGTTCTCTGCCTACTTATAATGGCAACTAAATAAATGTTGAACTGAGACAGTATCACCTTAATCGAGGGAGAGTTATTTGTTTATTACTACTTTTTTGTAAAAGAAAATTATGGAGGGAAAATTCTACGTAAAGGTTGACAAAGATGACAGACGACTTGTGTGAAAAGGAGCAGTAACAGTCTGATTTGAAGGACACAGGAGTCACAGGACACGTGGAGACCCTGCTTGCATATTAAATACAGCCCCAGCACAGAAGGGTATTGAAAACCTGCTATCAGAGCAGACAGGCTATGTATCACAGCCTATCTAAGCAGAAGATGCTTAGTAATGGGTCAGACCACTAGCATGATGCCCACCGTAGATTGAAATCAGCTTCCCCCTCGATGTGAAGCGAACGTAGACAGTCACTTATTCCCTACCAGATTCTTGTCATTTCAATATGACACAACCCCACTACATTGTTATTAAGAGAGACAATGTTAGCTTTCTTTTAATAATTTATGTCTGTTACATATATACATTTAGGGTTTCTAAGATCTTTCCTCAGATATTATGAGAAAGATTTAAAAAATAGTCCAAAATAGTTAATAACAAAATATTTAATCAATTGTCTTTTACTCACACAGAGAGTCATGGTGGGTCTATACAAATATAGCCAAAGAACACAGGTTTGTAAAGAATGAGAGTTCTAATTCATTGTCAAATATTTAAATTTTTATCCTATCCTTTGTTTACCCCCAAATACTTACTTTTATAGCTTTGATTCCAGACTTGGTGATCTGGGTCATCTTGGCCTTGGAGATAGGGGGTTTGTACTCATTCAGAGAGTACAGCTAGAAGATGAAATGAAACAAGGAAAAGTCTAAATATCTCCACTTCCACAATATCAAAATATATTTACTGCAATTAACGTTGCTGATTTTTTCAATTATTCAACTATTTCCACAACTAGATAAATACAAAATGTAATGCATGGAATACATTTGGAAAAACATTAAAGCAATGCCTTCAGTAGCGTATTTACAGTAATGGTGAGGCAGCAACTATTCTATCAGGAAACCTTTTAGTAGAACTACCTCTTGCCAACAGTTATACAATGAACATACATGGATGTGTTATAATTTCTTAGCATCTAATAAATGCATTAACCATGCCAATTGTATGCATGTAAAATGTCAACAAAGGTTAATGAGTCGACGCTAGTGGTTAGAGCGCTGATCACCACGTACTGAAACAGTGTGGCTAATTTTAGCTGGCTAGCACCAGCAAGTGATGACATAGGTTAAGACATCAACACCAGCCAAACAATTAATACATAATGGGTTATTGACAGAGCGACTATCCTACAAATGTCGAACATTAAACAGGTTAAATGCGGCACTGTTTAAGTTGCAGCGGCGCTGTCTGGCCCCAAAAATGCGGCCTTGTTCTAGACTGCCCTTCTGGCTCTATTTGCTAGTTAATGCTAACGTTAGCCATCCAAGTGATTTTGTTAAGATTCTCCATCGCTAAAGTGAAACAGTAGCGTGTTCAAACAAACCTCGAGATTAAAAGCTTTCACGGCCTCCATGGTGTTTTATTTCGGCTCGCAGTTGGTTGTAATTTTATTACTGTATTCTCTTCAACAACCGGTTTGAATCGTGCATGCTCGAGGATTGGTGAGATGGAGGAGACTGGCAATATGGCGCATAACCTCAATGTGAAATCTAAAGCCAGAACTACACGCAGACCTACGACCCCAAGCGTTAGCGTCATAGCACTGCAAGTCTTAACAAAATAAAGCACTTTCCACTAAGTCGCAAAAGGGTCACTTTATTCCCTTTATACAAGCAAGCAACTGACTTTGGGTCCAACATCAGCGCAGACCAGTTAATACCAATCTTTACAGCTATGTACAGATATTTACAGTCAATAATTAAGCCTATGAAAAAACACAAATTCTTCAATGATTACATAATGTAGGCTATGTCTGTCCCTGACAATGGTGTGTCATATGTAATGGCTTCCACTTTCCACGTTTTTCTGCATTTGTAGCTGGCGTGTGTACATAATTCGTTATAGCTGTGTACAATTCCAGAAGTCTACACTTTCTGTCTGCCCAAATTATATCCACCTCCTTGATAGCTCTTTCCAGAGGATCTAGGTATATAGTTTTGATATCCTCTGACAGGTTTCTTCTGAATTGGGCAGGCAGCACACAATGTGTACATATTCAAAAACAGTGCTACAACAGTCTCCTGAATGTGCATATAGTCAATTTTTAATCAATGACTTGGTTTTACTTTATAATGTAACACTGAACACAACTGCCACTTCTTTTACTCACATCATGATTATGACATGAAGTGGGCTATACCATTGATTTTTGTTGAAAACCTTTAAAAAGACTGGAAGTCCTGTCACCATATGACAGCAACTGGCATATACCGCACATGTTCAACAAATATTTTAAACTGCACATTTTCTGGTATACTGTTAACATTTATTAGTTTAGGCCTTGTTCAAATCGAAAATTCTTCAGATGAAATATGACATTTCTAGGCCAAACACACTAATTTTTGACAAACAGTTGATTATAGGTAAAAGGGCAGTGGTAGTGCATGGCACTGGCTTCAGACTGTTAAAACTTTTCCCACAAATAAGAGTGGTTAATAGCTACATTTAAACCTGAAACCATCATTTCACATAGAATTAAGCATATCCAACGAACTGTACAGTAAAATAAACAATAAATATACAATACCTTCTGCAAATCTCAGTGAAAGAAATAATAAGACCGGCACACTTCACATTTCTGACCTACTAATCATATGAGTTTGCACAATAGGCTTGGACCAACCCAATTTAAGAACTTAATACAAACTAAAATTAAAAAAAGAATACTAATAAAACCTTTCTCCTGCTAGGTAGTATTTGTTCTCCCCTAAAGTCCAACAGTTTATTCATAGTAGTATACAGAGTCCAGTGAATCAATACAGACTAAAACCAGTCATGTAGATTCTTCACAAACTGGTCTCTACTACTGGAGCAGCAATGCTTGCTGCTGCTGCTGATGATGATGATGCGGCTAGTGCCTTCTCTGGCTCCCCCTGTTGGCCATGGCTGAAACTGATCTCTTGGAGGAGTGACGTATTGCCCTCCTTCCATTTTCTGAAACTGCATGAGGTAAGCTCATGGTCCGACAGCACTTGCTCTAAAGCCTGCAGGTCTGCTTCTTTAGACTGCAATGGAAATAAAGACACATTTTATGAAACCATATACCGAAAGGCCAATACAGAAACCCCCACAACATTGTAATATGTAAAACTAAATCTTTCCATTAAGGAAGGGAGTCAAAAACAACATATCTACCTTTAGTGTACTGTTTAGGGTCCTGATGAGGTGCAGCTTATCATTAACAGTCTGGTTTTTACAACGTTTTATAAAGGATGCCCTGTATTCCCTTTTGGTGGATGGTTTACGGTCTCCTATGGGGGAGAGGCTGGCTTGCTTCAAGTGGATATATAGCCTCTCCATCTCATCCGAGTTGGCTTCATGAGTCCCTGTGAAAAGTAAGGTAGTAGTGTTACTACACTGTAGACATGTTATTTCCTAATTTGTGTCCCTTATTTGTTAATATAAACACTGGGTGTTTGTCCCCTTAAGGTAGGAGCGAGTGATTAAGTGTCAAGACTTATGCAATAACTATACCTATAGTCTACATAAAACAATATAGTAATGTCCAGGACAAACACACACATACACCTAAGTCTGATACATGTTTACATGTCTATTAGGATGCATGTATTGGCCAATAGGGATGCAAGGTTACTTAAGACCGAAACAGGAAATGTCTTTGAACAAGTGAATGCGCTATAAAAGTAAAATGCAATTCAGTTCCTTTTTATTTAGAAAAGTTCACTTATTCAGCAGTACAAAGTCACAGATTTAGAGAGAATAAAACCAAGAGTCACATGTTTTGAGAGCCACCGTTTTTGACATGTAGGATTCAATCAAAAAACAATCTCTTCACATTTATCTATTAAAAAAAAAAAAGGTGCACACCGGTAGCCTTACCTTGAACATCATCTCCTGAAACAACAGCCTGCGTCTGCCCCTCCGCGTTCAGGCGTTCCACGCTGGACCTAGCCTCAGGGGGGTCCCGTGGAGCCGGGGTCAGTTGTAAGAGTGACTGGGTCCCATCCTCGCCTTGCCCCTTTTTAGGGGACGGCTGTGCGTGTACCTGCACTGAGCACACCACGGCCGTTTCCACAGCAACAGGGGAGGCCTGCGAGACCAGATCCATCCATGACCGTCTGTGTTTTGCAAGGGAGGAGGCGGAACTCTGGGATGTCATCGTACTGACGGGTGAGGAGACGGAGCCATTGGCTTCACTGGGGAGGGCGGAGGAGTAGGGTGGTGGAAGAGTGCCCTGAAAGAACCCCACATATGCCAGTCTTAAAAACAACAGTAAAAAGGGAACCTGCATTGAACATTACAATGATTACACAGAGAGTAAACATGGCAATCATGTCCAAATAAACTACCACAGATACAACAGTTTGAGTACAACAGTCAATTGCAGAACTCCCATAAATATTACAGTCATGATTCCAGTGATATAAAATAACAGCAAAGACAACATTCATTAGATGGCAGCCACAAAACAAGTCACTGTGACAGCTGTGGTCGATTTATTTGGCTAGCACATGTTCCTATTTAGTATCCTTCTCACCTGATGCCCACTACCAGGCGGGCCGACCACATCTAGAGGGTCCTGCAAGGTTTGTTCAGAGTACGGAGGAGGAGGTATCTCTGTGGTTTCAGCCTCTTCATGGTCGCTGGCCTCACTGTAACACTCTAGACATAGATACACAAACAAGCAGTAAAGATCCATAGCGCGCACGCACACGCGCCAGGAAAGTACGCACATTTTTTGTAGTCAAAACTACAAAAACCAAGCTCCAGAAATAAAATTACCCAACACTAGAAACGCTCTGCTAACTAGCGTGAGTGCTTACCAGCTGTATTATTCCGGTCTGTTGTTTCATACTGGATCGATGCCAGCCCAAGCTTATTCAACCATCTAAAGTCAATGGAAATATTATCATCATGGCTGACTATTGAAAATCATTTCAGGATATGAGTAAGTGACTGACATTGCTGGTATATTTTTACACTCGAACTTTGAATTATAATGCAACCTACACGTTCATGTCCTCGTGGTTCTCAGCAGCAAAGAAAAACATCATGACCTGTGGGTGGCAGGCTTTGATTGCACTGATAGGGGAAGGAGAACAGTGTTATCTACGATCTTTGTCTTGTCTAAAATGTGTCAAAACAGCACACAGTAGCCTATGGATGTAAACTTTGTTTACATGTTGTTGTTTTTTACAAATAAACCTTTATTGTAGTTCATAGTATGCATTGTTGCAAAGGCACAAAGTTATCACGTCCTTTTCACTTTGCGCTCAGTATTGAGGAACTGTAGCGTTTACATCACATATTTCCTGTCAACGTGTGAAGAAAGGCACCAAGTACAAAACGAAAATGGCATCTCGGTTTCCATTTCTGTGTGATGTACAGTAAGGTAATTATGCATGAGAATAAACAGAAATAAGTTGTTGATATGATCATAAACTTACTGTTTCTTCTTGCACTCTATGGCCCTGTCAATCACAAAGTCAGTAAGGTTCATGTAGCCCTCAGCTTTTTCTGCCTGAAATGCACAAGATCAACACCTCATTAAGGGATGTGCTTAATGCCATGATGTCTATTAACATTCTTCATTCATTTTCAGTAGGCCACTTGATGTCTATTGTGACATCAGCCTGTCATGGCACAAAAGACTAATTTACATTTTGTTTTAAATGTTCACTGTCCCTAATTAAATTAATTGTAACATTTCTAATACTTCAGAGTGATAAAAAGAAAGTTGACTTTATCAGGAACTGACTTGACTGCCCATTAGAGTTGGGCGATATGGCGAATATGGCGATATGGCGAATAATTCTTTTGTTTTGTTATTTAGGGCGTTTGTTACATTTGCTCTGGTTAGGTTTGGTTTAACATTGCAATTTTGCGAGCGCACTTCACATCACCTGTGCAGGCTGCGTCTTACTATACTTGAAATTGATTAGTTTGTAGTATGAGGTGAGCCTCCTCTTATGTGGATACAGCTAAGGCACGAGTCATCAGCAGGAAGAATGAAGAAACTTTGTATAATAATCCTTATAATAATAATATAATAATAAGCAAGAATATGACACGTTGTGCACTTCCACTTCCTTACTTCCTGTAAATTGGTCAGAAAATCCAAACCATCCAAAAAGCGGAAAAAAAAGCTAATTGCAAGCGAACAGAGACCACCTCCTTTGGTCGGGACCGTGATCCAAGGCACCTTTCACACCTGCTAGTTGTTGGACTACGCACTCCCGCGAATACGTCGGCATTCGCCGATTGCTGTTGATAGGAAAATCCACCCTACTGCCCATTAGTGACACCTAATGAGAGTGCATGTCATTCCCTGCACGGGCAGCCACAATGACTCAGAGACTAAACCCTAACCCCCTACACTACACAGCGAATATATAATTACACATAGTCTTAAACTTGTTGCGAGGTATACATTTTGTCTTCATTGTTATGTAACATTCAAGTATGTTCTCAAGTGCTATTATTTTGCCACCATGGTATTTGAAATACAAATTGGATCTTAAGAAGTGCATTAAGACAATATTAAACAAAATCTGTTACGATGTTAAATGTTACGAAATATACAGAACTTTAATACATGATGTGTATTACTCACATTGCTTGTTTATTTAGAAGCTGTGTGTTCTCACACAAAAATTTGATGTAACATGCATTACAATACATCATCATTAAAAATTGCTGCCTTTTGTAAATTGTAGCCAGGTGTGTTTACCACTATTTCTAAAATATTGAATTGGTATAAGATGGGTCAAAATATACTACGAATACATTTGGAGGTTAAATTGATTGCCTACCAGCTGGTTGGTGTACCAGTAGAGAGATGTCTTCTTAAGGACAAACCAGTATTTCTTCCATTTCATGCCAAGGAAGCCTTTTACATCTTTCTTCCTGTATAGCCAGCCCTGGTGGTCTGGCTGGCCAATGTCTTTCACTGAAATCCTTCTTCTACTCATTGTCACATTGCCTGGGTACAAACAAAGTATGCATATGTGTATTTGTGACAGTAATCTATTAATAAATACATTGGTTAATGGCTAGCCTTTCACAGAGTTAGTGAAAATGACCCACAAAACAAGCAATAGGAAGCCAAAGACATGCAAGAATATTCGTGTCAATGTCAGCCTACCTGTTCAAGCAAGTGTATAAAGAACCCAACAAGACTAGCGACACCCGCACGACATAAACATTAAAAATAAAAAAATTAAAAATTGGAAGTAAACATTTAGCCTCTCACATGAACTCAGATCCATGCCATGTATAGACCAGTGAACTAGACTGCATACAATAATTGTGCTGCCACTTCACACACCCAAAGTGAGATCCAAATTACAGTTGAGGGCACGGACAAGAGACAGCAAGTGGTGTGCTCAGCGCACAAGTGTGACAACTTACCCCCTCTGCTCTTCTTCCTAGCCTTGTGTCTGAGGGAAACCTTGATGGAGAAAAACAAGCAAATTGGTCGAAGAGCGGGGAAAGGACGCAGAGCTAGAGACGCTGGCAGTCTGACAACATATATGCACAGCGTCTGTCTGGAACATCCTGTTTCTAACACCAAGTGTCACATGCATTCTCTCTCCCCTGAGCTCTAACTCGCCCGCTGTCTTTCGATCTTCATACACATACACACACACACCCCACCACCCTCATCTGCAAATACACTACAAGGTTTGTTTTTTTTCTTCTCTTGCCATTTGCTTTGTATTACTTGTGCTTTTGCCTTTTCTGCCTTATATTTATCTAATCAACAATAAAAATTCCTACCACCGAAACCCAAACAGACCAACAGCCCACAGGTTAACTACAGCCCTTAACCGTCTCGTTAGCTACTATAGATATTCACCATTATTATTATAAAACAGAAGCAGAAGTGACTGTGACAAAAGGACAGGTCTGGAGGTGTGGCAATTCAACAGTAGTTGGAAGACAGTTACTACCTGAATTAAATGTGCGCAAGTCCACTTTCGCCTGAAACAAAACTTATACTTACAGGGTTGTAGTCATCAGCAGCCATGGAGGGAGCCAGCAAAATGGGGAAGGCAGCCTGTTTATGGAGAAGACATAACTTATCCATAAATGTATGAATCTGCATGCAGAGTTGCTCTTCGACATTCTGCATAACAAGAGTAAGCAATGTCACTGGTACAAAGGTAATGTCAATTTGAAATCAACAAAAGAAAAAAAAATTAGTAGGGCTGGGTATTGGCCGTCAATTCTAGGCAACTAGACATACTGCAACATCTAGTAGTTGTAGTTCACACACCGTTTAAAACGAGAATCTTTAAAAATAATAATAATATTTTTTGTTTGTTTTGTTTTAAAGAATCGATTTTTGAGCTGTAAAATCGATGTAGTATATAGCAAAAATAAATTTCGCGATATATTGCTGTATCGATTTTTTAGCACAGCCCTAAAAATGTGTATTCTTAAGATTGACAAATTTCACAGTATGTACAGATATAGTGAATGATGGTGGTCATTATAGTGAATGAAAACATTTGTTTGTTTTGCTTCCAGGAAGCAAAGATAGTCCAGCTGAATCATAGGCCTATGTGTTGTTCAAATGTAAATGCTCATGCATGTTGTCAATAATGCTGCAGTCAGCATTTTCACCAAGCAACTTAGCTTCACACAGAACCTAAAACCTATAGATAGCTGTGAAGACAAATATTCTGGAACTTGTGTATGTAGTGTAGAATGTCCAAAGATTTGTATTCTAAAATGATATTTAAAAAAAGTAGTTAGCATTTTTATTTAAAATGAAGTTAAGCAAGAGGCACTGATATATAGATATTAAGCAACTTCCTCTCCATGCCCAAGTTCCTTTTTTTGTACCCCAATATTAGAAACAATAGGGACATAATAGCAAACGTAAAAATCTTTAAAAAAAAAAAAGTCAAAATAGATTACAAATATTGCTGGTAGCTTATTTACAAAAAAAAAAAAAAAGTAGAATCCCAAATTGACTACTGTTTAGGATACATGAGCAAGAACAGTTGAGCTATTGTAATAAAATATATCTCAAACCTGTCAAGTAGCCTACACGAAACACTGCACGACACAGACTTTGATTGAGGTCAGGAGGACTACCGCAAGTGCAGCCGGTAGTTTGTTTCACATATAACCAACCACAGGGTCCTGAGTTCACGGCCTGCTTTCAAGCTCGACGGAGTTAAAAAAGACTTAAGAGGTAAAAAAAAAAACATTACACTGTCAATCGTGTCAAACACTCCAAATAACCATCGTTGAACATCGAACTCATGTATTAACCATATGCGGGCAAATAAAAGCCAGATAGCCCATTATATAATCTCATCTCTCTCTATCTCTCGCTCTGTCTGTCTGTATTGCTTAACACGAAGACATCAATTTCCTTGTGCTTTCCGGGAATTAACTGACGAGTGGCGTTATGAAACCGCGGACCACATTAAAGTAAGTTAGGCCACAGGTGCGTGAGCAATGCATCCCACTTCAGGCGATCTGTTGGAATTGTTTAAACACCTAATTTGTACCCACAAAATGTTCCACTGTTGTTGAAAGGGTTTCGATGAGGAGGACGCAAAAGGTGCAATTACAATAGTATTATTAGAAACGACCAGACGCTTCGTTTTCACAAATTGTAGGCTACATCAGAATCAACTTGTTATCCTATCATTGCTCATGAGTAACGTTAAGTAGGCTACAAAATATGAGACATTCACCACCACGACACTGGCCTACCTGCCACCACAATTTCAGTTGAAATAGTTTTGAACGAATGTTTTGACGGAAATCTGATAAAACTTTGGCAAGCATCTTGCCGCATGCCACAACGAAATTGAACACCGAAATGTGCGACCGTACATTGTTATTGCTTCTTGTAGGGAAAGAAGCAATAACAATCAGCGTATAATTGTGCAACAGCGACCTCTGCGGTCACACATTTCGATGGTCACAGAATTTGGTATTAAGGCCCTTTTACGTTTCCAAACAAATAGACATATCAGGTGTGTTTTAACAATCACGTTGCTTGTAGGTAGGCAAAACGTGTACGCCTATATTATAAACATATCTTAGATAGACAGATATCTTTGTTGCTGGCAACAACAAAATTACGTAGTCCCGCCAGGTGTTTTGAACACCCCGCCTATTTTGCGCTGTCCTCTGCTAATTCCCAGAACGAGTTCTGTCTGTAAAAGCCCGAGAATTATAAATCTGCGCTCAACCCAGAGACGCATGCCGCGTTGTGTCTAAAAGGGCCTTTACACTGGAACGGTAGCTTACGTAAGTATGAAAAATGACTGTCTTCTAATGCTGCAACGCAATCATTCTTTGCATTTTCTGGAAAAGCATCTCTAGTTTTGATTGGGTTCTCTCTGGGCTTCCTGATTAGGAAGCGTTAATCCCAAATCACCACTAGATGTCCCTATATTCACTCTTTGAGGAAAGGCCCTCCATGCTACGCATCACATTTGAAATATTGCAGAGACATAAGTAGACTAAACTTTTCAGTAATTAAGCAATTAAAAACCACCGTGGTTCACAGAAATAGCCCTACAGTGGACAAAAGTGGTGAGAGCCAGTCTCTAATGGGTGTGGGAAGAGGGATAATCAGGGCTGGGGGCCTGTGCCATGGTTATCAACACCCTTTTGTCTCTCTGTGGGGAGCTGGGGATGTAGTCAAAACATACTGTAGCTGGTCAACTATGCCAGAACACACTAGAGCGGTGTTTGTGTATGGAAGCAGCCAGTTATCGGTGCAAAACTTCGTATGTGGCGGTGGGTTATGTCTGTCTGTGTTGGGGACGTGGTAAACCAGTAGTCACATTCCTAAGTTCTGTGCTATTATACGTCTCTCTCGCTCTCTGTTTTAGGTTACATTTATAAAACCTCTTCTGTCTTTAATTCCATTGTACTGCAGTGACTATGAATAGCCCCCTTAAATACACTTCCATTCCCTGCGTTCTCTCCCTACAACATATTAAGTAAGGGAAACTGGGGCAAGTAAATGAGACAGAAATAAAACAAATACATCTACCTATATTTCAGGATGTTCCGTTTAGGATCTGTGATAAAACATCATGAAAATATGGCAAGTTAAACCAAATGGAGGTAAATTGGCCTTTTTGTAGGAAAGATCTGGACATGATTGGAAACGTCTTTCATATCTGTATCTTTTTGATGATATTTAACACATTCTCCCTTTCACAACAGTTACTGTTGTCCATGTGAAACCAACTAGCAGAAATCTTTAGCACAAAATATTTTTTGGAGCAAAATATACCGTCCACATTTCCCATGTACTTTCCATCACAGCCAGAGAAACTTGAAGCGTCACGTTAGAATGATTAAAAGGTGCATTTCGCACAAGGCATGTTTTGGGGACGTAAAAAAAGCAACTGTCAGTGGGGGGGTAGGGAAGTGAGGTAATCCAGCCTGCGACTCATGTCAAAGCCCTGAAGGATTCACAAGAATGCGGATTGGTCACACCATTGTAGGGCTCAATCTCCCATCAGACACCACGCTGAGAAGTGTCACGGCACTTAACTAATATTCCCCTCGAGACTTATTCTGGTAGGAAGTGTGTGTGAGAGAGAGGGGAGCCAGCAGATAGAATGACTAATTCTTTACT
This sequence comes from Percopsis transmontana, assembly GCA_025447815.1. NCBI lineage: Eukaryota > Metazoa > Chordata > Actinopteri > Percopsiformes > Percopsidae > Percopsis > Percopsis transmontana. The sequence continues at coordinate 4,841,045 of JAOEHI010000015.1, forward strand.
AGAGTATAATCTCATGCTGGCTGGACAGGGTTGCAGGGTTGGGCATAGTATCAGATTCTGGGGGGGGGGTCTATAAAAGAGACTGGCACAGCCCCTCGCCCCCTGCCTGCTGTAAGACCCTACTTGTGGTAATGACCTTGTTGCTCTGGCACAGCACACCAATCAGAAAAGAGACAGAAGAGGCTGAGGGCTACATTAACCTCAACAACCTTGTAACGGACAGAGCCATATAGAGTGAAGAAACAGTAAGATCAGCATACAAACATTTATGCTTTATGATGGGCAGATAATCTGTATACGGTTTGAAATGCGCCTTTATTTTATATGCAGCCCTATGATGTGATGGATTCTGCAGATGTAGACACTGGCTGGAATGAAAGCAATGTAAAACACTGAACCTAAATGCAACCCTCAATCAATCTACCTGTTGTGACCCTCCTACCCTACGTGCAGGGCCAAGGTTCTCTCAGTTTGGCTCAACAACAATGAACAATGAGACTATAAATTTGTCCCAATTGTGATTTGTCCGCTTGTCACCAGTGCACCTATTCACCTGACCCCTGCTGCTGACAGATTGACACTGACTTGTGGGTGTGTGTGCCATGCCTAGTCATGGAAAATTCCATCCCAACATCTGCCAAGGCCAATAACTGCTCAATCCATTTCCACTGGCTGTCCCTCTATAAAAGTAACACCATCTGAGTCTCATCCATGCTCACCGAGCCTAAACCTCTTTTTAATTTATCATTATTTGTTTGAGTTTGTTTTGCTGCTGCCAGATGAGCGGAGGTCAAAACCAGAGGCATTCTTCACATTGCATAGTGAAGAGACCGAGGCTCTGTCACTCAGGGACATGTGCATGCTGTCAGAGTGCCTGCACACCATGGTGTTTTCACTAGGACCAGCCCCTACTGAGCTTCAGACAGACAGACGCTCAGTATCCTTACCGCTTGAGAAAAGGACCAGGATCGCATCTGTGGCATACTGTATCTGTAAAAAAAAAAACAAGCACAGATATTTAAGGACACCCGCTTGGTCTAAACCAGACCACCAGTGTTAATGTCAACCAGAGGTTACCATCATTGTTTCTCACCCTATTTATTTACAGTAAACTCAGACTACCCCCCACATAAAGTGCTGTGTACACTTTAAAGGCTTTAGCTAACTTTGGATCTGTCAAAATGTAGCTCGCTGTAAAATTTCAAACACATACTTATTGCTTCCCTAGCTTGCTCGTAACCACTCATTATCTTTATCTATGCTCCTGTGGCCCTGGCAAAATAGATCCCATGAGTACATTTTAGGGTTAGCGTTTTGTCCGTGTGCCAGTAGTACTGATAATATATTTGGCGACAAGCCACAGCATTCTGGTAGATACTATGATAGTTCCCGCCGCTGGAAATACTTCGATTTACGTCGTCAGAGACAGAAGGCCTCGCCCTGCAATTTTGAGACACAAAGTTGTCTGAGGCTTGTTTTTCCTTCCTTTCAATTCCAAAAAATGTCTCTGTCATCCCTTATCCATAAATCTTGATATTTTGCGTCTTCTTTAAATGACTGGTTTGAGTTATCAATGATAATTTACTGCAGGTGTTGCAGCTCCTAATGCCTCAGTAGATGTGGTATGTTCATCCCTGCCTGACACACAGAATATGTGTCAGGCATTATATAGCACCTGTATTTAGCTATCGTTATGCAAATTCCTTTGTCTGTGTACATATCAGACCATATCCCAGCAATCTTAACAGTCCTAATGTAACTGTCCTAGCAGAGTAAATACAGCTGGCACTAATAAAATGAATAATGGATATGTGTGATTTGAGTGCCAATGAGAGCAGGAGGACAAATGACATTTGATAATCACCACACCTAAATCAAACATCCGCTAGTAACAATATCATTTCTCACAGCCCTGCTTTGGCATGAAAATTGTACATTTACATTTAAGCATTCAGCAGACGTTTTTATCCAAAGCGACTTACAATTAGTAGCCTACATTTGTTAACAGCATTATGTAACAAAATTACTTCACCTATGAATTTGCACAACATTACTCGAAAGTGTATCATTCGCTCCTCAAAACAGTTCATATTTACAATAATCTAAAGTTATCACTCTTCAAACAGTCAATAATTGCCAACTACAAAGTGTTTAACATTCTTAGTGCTTATCTAACAGAGTAAAAAGAAGGATTTTAGCAGAGTAGAAAGAACACTGCCTATCCATAAGACTTATTTAGGGATACAATCGGATATGCGTGTTAATCCAGTGTGTGACAAACTGGTTGTGACGTGTGTTTGTTGGAATAGAAATGTCGGTAAATGTCGGCAGTAGTGGGAGTGTTATCCATGCTGTTTAGTCATCAATTACCATAGGGAGTCAGACCTCAGGCCTTACGCTCAAAAACACAAAAAGCCTCAGGCGTTCGTTGTACATGTGAAAACAGGGCAGCAGGTTTTGGTATTGTTGTCATGTTGTACGGATGCATACGTGATTCATGATTTGTCATAACACATAACGTTGCGAAAATGTTCCCAGATTATGGGTCTGTCATAGAAGCATTGAGATGTGGGGCATTGGAGGGTCTTGCATCTCTAAGATTATACTGTACAAACAATACTGTAAGACTCCCTTAAAACATATTTTATCCCCAAGTACCAAAATTACAATAATTTGATCTTTATTACTACTAGTCTGGTTAATGTTTGTCACACTGTCCATGTGTATCAAGTTTTTAAGACCTACTTCCCCTAATCATAAAAGTAGCCCACCCACCGACCAGGCACACCCTGGCTTGTTTTAAAAAGATTCCACAGCCCACTCACTGTCACTTTCATTAGGGAAACCACCCCATTTAGATTACTGTATGTGTGTGCGCGCGCATTCATGTGTGTCAAATAGAGGCACACTCACCTGTTTAGGAAGTCCCTGCTAGAGCGGCAGTTGGATTCCTGTGATACATAAAGATTTAGTGCATTAACAAATGTTGGTGTTTAGCTGGAACCACCCCGTAGGCTAATTTGTTTAATCTCTGCTTATACTGTAAAACTGCATCTACTCATACTTTGCATCTACTCGTACTACATTTATTATCTGGCTTATACCTACCCAATATCTTGTGAAGATATTGTTCTCTGTAAGGTAAGGTAACACCTTACCTTACCATTGTTCATGTATGTGATAAATAGCAAGGACACAGTAAATTATTAGACACATGCAGTGTAACAACTTACTCGTCTTTGTAGTGCAGGTGTAGTGTTACACGTTAGCAAGCTTAGCAGCGGGTTAAACACAGAGCAGGTAGTGTTTAGGAAGACCAAAGATTTTCAGTGCAAATTAGCGAGAACCACAAGCGACTAATTTGGCAAGCCAAGGCAGAGTAAAGAAGCAGGAAGTGGAAGAAGGTTCAGAAAGAGGCCCCTCTCACAACATTAAGTCGTGCACTGAGAAAAAAATACAAAGAAATGGGTGGCTGGGGAAATTAGTGGACTGTTGACAGTCTGTAATCAGTTTCCCGTTCCTCTGAAAATGTGTCGGTGTTCTTTACAAGCAAGAGCTTTATCCAAATAAAGCTTAAATAGTATCAGCAGCAACACCAAGTACTCCTGACTGTATGTGTGGAGATAAATCTGTCAATGTTACCCGCTAACCAAACTGCTAGAACTGAGGGTTTATTGGAGTAGGAAGGTGGTTATATAAATATCATCATCTGAGACACCAAAATATGTAACTTGAGATGGTCCTGTTTCAATTCGTGCTTCAAAAACAGAAGGGTTTATGCTCAAAAATCAAGGCAGGCTAGAGAGCTTGTAAAAAGCAAGCGTTGCACTCCAAACCCTACGGCCGATTAAGGGAGATGAGGAAGCTTACAGCAGATTTGAATGGAAAACATTGTGGAACAGAATTATTATCATACCACACACTCCTAGGCACTAAACCTAATGGTTTTTATGAGCAGTTATTCCCAAACCAACGGTAAAATGAAGACAATACAAAACAGCAATGGAATGAACTGCACCTTTTAATAAAATGCTATTCAAAACTTACAAAAGGCAGGTGAAGGAACAATTGCTTTTGACATTTGTTTTACTTATTTTTAAATAATACTGTCATTCTGTCATTTATGACCCAAGCCACACAGAACATAAACTAAATGGAGATATAATGCTGGGTCATTTGACTTGTGTTTCTGCAAAAAAAGGGTCCAGCAATTAAAAAAATTGATTATTTGTGTCAGACCAAACATTTCCCATACCAACTAATCCAGCATTGACCTTAACTAGTGACCATAATAATCTTTCTGTATATGCATAGTTTTACAAGAGGCAACCATTGGCAGTCGGTAATGCAACTAACAAACGAAAGTATAATATGAAAAAGAAAAGTAACATTTAAAAATAAAATCAGGTAACCACTACGGTCATAATTATTTTGTGTTTTAATATTTTCCTTCCAATGGATTTCAGCAAATAAAACTAAAAAGAAGCACACTATTTGAGTAATGTCAAATGTGTTTTCTCAAGACCTCGGCAAATGAAATGTCAAACAATGGTACCAGAGAGCATCTTAATTGAAACATGATATAACTTAATATGTACAGGTACAGAGAGAGTCCACAAATATGACACAAGGCCCAAAAGTCCTAAACCTGAATATATCCTCTTGAGGTTGAGATGAGGCTGGTAGTCAGAAGGCGGTTGTGGGCAGTGTTAAAGGGGTGATGTGACGCAGTGAGTACTACTAAAGCAAGTTCTGTTGAGGAGTATTAGCTGGTAGTAGTAGTAACACCAGGGGGTATGGAGGTAGGGGAGAGAGGAGTGTGAAAGAGTCCAAAACTGCGAAAGTAGTCGGACATTTTAATCAAAAGGCACTGAGGAAGGACACAAGACAGGAACAGGAAGCCCCGGACAGGAAGCGCATCATCAGTGAGTCAATAGCTTAAGCCGCGTGATCCAACTGACCAGTAGCGAGCGTTCTGCCGTGGCACGCTTGGAGGCGGGGGCTGAAGGGGCCTTCCTCAGGTCCTCCTGGTAGGGGATTGTGGCGCTGTGGTGGAGGTCTGAACTGGAGAGGTAGCGGCTGCTCCGGATATGGTCCACCCCCCTGACCAGGTGTCGTTCCCCTCCTCGCCTGTAGGGCGGCGACACAGATGGCACCTCCTCAGCGATGGTGGGGATTCTCTCGTTGCTGAGGTATCTGTAGAGGAGGTCTTCACCTGAAACACATTATTGTTGATTGTTACTATCAAGGACACGCTGGGCATTCACAAAGGTTAGTATTTTGTGGATGTCAGAAAAGACTACACTATATATATATACATGTGATGGATTGGGGAAGTCAGTAATGTAAGCTGCTCTCATACATTTCTCTAACATAGCTGCATGGTGCACACAATTATGTTTACCTTTCCTTCCTTGTATCCAGGGCTTAGCATATGGATCTACAACTCCAAGACAGGTGTCCACTGGCATGGAAAGGGGGCGGGGCTTAGCTGTTTAAAAAATAAAAAGGCTTAGAAATGATTTTCATTTAAAAAAGCTTTCTTTACTCGCTACCCATGGATGTAATGTTTACAGCATTCTTCTGTGAAGATGGCACTGACCTCGAGAGGGTTTGTGCTCCCTCAACTTGGGCTGTATGACGTTGGCCTCAATGGGGTAGGCCACAGGCACCTTGTCGTAATCCCCAATAGTGAAGCGTCGCCGGTTCTCCTGGTCCAGGAAGGAGTTGGGGGACTCGGAGCCCTTTGGTCTTTTACTGACACTGGAGATAGAGCTTGTTCGCCCCTCCCTGCATGGAAAAAAACAAGGCTCATTCACTGAACTAAACACAGTGGGGTATTTAAATCTTAAGGGCAATAGAATTCAGTGTAAGCACTTAATGTCTCTGGCTTTGTTATCCAATGAAATAAATATGTAAATTTTCCTAGAAAATCAGCGTGGCACAAAGTTTGTGACTTCCCCCAGACTTGCCTGCTAAAACAGGCCGTTGCATAAGGACTATGGAGGCCACGGTGGTGTCGCAGCGGGATGAAGACAACATAGGGAAGGGAGGTATGAGGCAGGCAAGAGGCAAGTGATCAGAGTTTGGAGTCGCTCATTATCCACCAGGCTCAAAGGCCTAGGCTGGGGGAATGTAGCAGAGGGTGGCTGGGGTGCATGAATCTCTCACTGCACAGTAGCAGTTGGCCAAAAGCTTTCCAGTGTTTAATTGGTGAAGTTTCTTTGTGGTTACTAAAAATGCTAATGAATTATTTTAAGTATTCTAGACCCCTTAAATTTTCGCTTCATTGTGTTGCCTGGTGTTTGCCAGAAAGAAGAGGAGAGAATTAAGTATAGGAGGCCACACATTTGGTAGTATACTTTGGCCTTTACACTTGCTTACCGTCCCATAACCATCCCAAATGACAAATCTGATAAATGTTTTACTCGTCAGGAGTAGGAGTTGGGGTTGGGGAACACTAACATTGTTTCATTTCTTTTTTATTTATGTAAGTTTACACATTTTCATTCTCTCTCAGAAACAAGGAGATGCTGCTATCTGCTGATAAATGCTGTTGTTTAGTTTTTGATTACCTGTGATACATTTTTTGTATTTAAAATAAGTGCACTTCAGACAATGCAGACAATTACTTGCAGTGTTAAATAAATGTTCATTTAAGTTCTGCAATTTTGTGTCTCAATTATTATTATTATTATTATTATTATTATTATTATTATTATTATTATTAAAAACAACATGATATCAGCATTATATATAGGCCATCGGCACTATATTGGTCGACCACCTATATACTGTATATATGTGTATAATACTGTGTGTGTGTGTGTGTGTGTGTGTGTGTGTGTGTGTGTATATCTATCTATCTATCTATCTATCTATCTATCTATCTATTTATTTACCTATCTATATCTTGTTGTAGTTATGACTGGAAGCACTTACCGTGGGGTATATGGTACCAAGGGAGGAGGAGGGATGTACAAGTCCAAGATGGCTGGCTTCTCCTTCCTGGTTGAGCCATTGGCTGAGTCGTAGGGAGACTGGGTTTTCATCAGAGAGGCATTGTTCTGGGAAACACAGTACAGTTAGTTTGCCAATGTCTTGATTACTGTGTTTTTTTTTTATTTAATTCTTAGCTAGTCTGGGCTAATTCTTATCTGCCCAGACATGGATATTGCATTCCCATGATGGTACTAAATATGACTTGCTGGCAATTGCGTGGAGTGTTCAGTGTGTTGCGAGTCTTATAAGGGCTTGTGCGTCTCCCTGGGTATAAACCTCCTTGTTTGAGGTAAAAAAGAGCCTAACATCCAAAGTCCAAAATAGCCTCTGAGACATATACTTAAGACCATACTCATTTACCACAGTTATGTTCCCCAACACTCAAGACAACATTTTGTCCATGGCTAAATGTATGCCTCAAATTTTCTGTCATTCTCTGCAGACCAGGGTATATTATTATTATCATTATTATTATTATTATTATTATTAGCATTAGGACAGCTGCCAGCGATTCCAGGCTTTTGAAAAACATGATGATCTATTGATCCAAACCCTATCAGGAGCCCATCCATCGGCGGTGCTGTAAGTCAGTTCCCTTACGGCCATCCACCGCTGAATCACCTCTTGTTTTGTTTCCCAGCGTCCTCTTATCACACATAAACTGAGATGCCGAGCTTTGATACCCCTGTCATCTTGTTCAAACAAGGAATTGGTTGACACACTGACACTGGCCACGTTTGTAACGAGAGCCTCTTTGTAATTACAAGAAACCCATTTTGATCTGATATTATCTGCTCTGGCCTTCTCAGGAATACAGAACTTCCACCCAAGGCATGATGAGGCAATGTTAGAGCATGAGTTTTAATAGTGTAGGGTTACAACGACTCTATTGTCTGCAAATGGAACACCCTGTTAGTGGGTCTCAGGTGCCACAATGTGCTTATAAGGCAAGCCAAGTCTAATTTGTCCCTGTGTGGGTGAATGGCTAACTGGATTACAGTCAGATAATCTTGTTGACACACGATTTATCAGTGGTCTTCGAGGAGAATTAATTTTGAAACAAAATCTAACAGGGTCTTGTTTTGACCTTTTTCGCGAACAGGGTGGACCGTAACATTTTATAAATATTATTCGTTCTATTGTCTAGGATGGAGATTCGGTGTGCCTACCTAAATGGATTCGTCCTAAAACTAGACCAGTGGGAATTCATGTCCAGGGACATTAGCTGGGAACTATCTATGACCTTCAGTTATATCTGTGACGTTGGCCATCCCTCATTCCCATAAAGGAGGTTCTATCTGTTGAGACTCATGCACCTCTGCCTGCCTGGCTAGCCACCTCTATCTGCTGCCAGGCATGTAGAACTAGTCCATATCTCTCTTGTTGTACAGCTCTTTTCAGGGTGGCTCTCTGACACTTGTCTGAACACGTTGGTGAGGCGCCAACTCCCTCAAATAGCTGGTAATTGGTTTACAATACAGACAATGACACTCTGGCTTTGGGTGAAGTTCAAAGATGAAAGCTAAAGGAAGGATTAAAGTGTGTGTGTGTGTGTGTGTGTGTGTGTGTTTGTGTGTATATGTTTCCTACCTGTGGCACAGGGGGCTTCCAACGCATGTTCTTGAGTGGGGCGGGGGTAAAGCCTGTCGTACCCGTGGGCCTCTTTTTAAGGAGAAGAACCACACCTTTAGGGTCCTCCCTCAGTTTGCTCACTAGGTTTTTTAGCTGCCAGCCCACCTGAAACAACGCAAAACCCACCAGCATACAGTCAACACTACAGAAATAAATAAACACCATTCAACCCAACATTGTACATCATCATGTCTGCCTGGTCAAATGTAGAGGTATCTATGGATCTATATAACAATCTCCAGGACAGGAGTCTAGATTGTTGTCTTAAACCAGAGAGATAGGTGCTCACCACGGTCTGTTGGTTGACCTGGATCACCTCGTCTCCAGCATGGATCTTCCTAGTCAGATCTGCTGGGGACTAAAGAACACACACAGAGAACAGAGAGTCAGTCATCTTTATATAAAATGTCTTCAATTGAAAAATGCACACACGGTACTGTTCTATAAGTAAAGAATTGGATCAAACAATAGTTTAATACTCTGGTGTGCTGCCTTATTTCTAGAATCCTGTCTTATTTAATATTATTGAAACACAAAGGACAAAATTCCTACAGCCATTGCTTCCTGATTCCTTGTATGAATTCCACAGGTTGTATCACACAAAAACTACCATCAAAAACAACAAACATCCCAGGAAGACATGGGTAACGTGCATAATAAACAAATCGCGTGGAAATGCAAACGCCCCGCATGCGTCTGATTTTTCCGACCATTTACCATGCCAAACAGATGTCAAACAGATGCCAAAAAGTTTTAACCAGTCCCTATTGGTGATGAATCAGGTCCTGATTCACAATAAACTGCCGGAGGTGTGAGAATGCGACCGTGACGATGGTGCAGAGCATTAGTCACTGGCTGACTAGCTCACCTTGGGGAACAGTAGGACTGTTTTGGTGGGGGTTTATTGTCAATTTATAAAGACAGTTGGAGAACAAAGATAAAACTGTTTTCTGTACGCACGAGCTGCTTTCCACTTGCTCCTGCAAAACAGAACACTGTTTTCCCAAAAGCACGATTAGAAGTATGGAGTTTGATGGTGAGGTATGTGTTTTGTTAAAAGGAATAATATTGGGGGGAGGCAGGTGTTCAAAGGTGGTCAACTTTAACATCTGGTTGTTGTTAAAGGAAGATCTCACAAGCCTGCCATAGCTGGTAAACAGCTATGGCAGGCTCCTCACATAATTTGAGAAAATAATAGTACTGTAGAGCAGTGACATAACGGGATTTGTTTTTACTATTCAAATTTTTCTAATTGTACTATTTATCTATTGTTTTACTTTTATACTATTTTAGGTTTGATTCTGGTCTGTGAATATAGTTTTATAGGCAACATTTGTCATACTTACATGTTCTGTGGTTCCTGTGATGACATGCAAACCATCGTAGGTGGACTTGATGTACATACCCTGACAAAACACAAAGGACTACTTTAGGCAAACTATGACAAACAACTGAGAGGTATAATTTGACAAGCATTGAGAGCACTGCAAGCCTAAAATATGTGAGACAGACAGTGGATTTCTGGGGTTCACCAGAGGAGCAGAAAAAAAAACATCTATCAGAATTCCTTACCAGGCCCTCCCCAGGCTTGATATTGTTCAGCTGGACTTCCTCCAGGCATGCTGATTGGCTCATGAGGGGGTCGGAGGTTGTTCTCACAGTCTGATCACAGATGCTGTTCAGGACCTTGGACTGCAGTAGAAAAAGCCCAAACCAAAACCAGTCAAGGAAGGAAATGAGGAAGGCAAGCCTTCTGTGAACCTGTTGCCTTTTCCTCGTTATTTGGAATCCATAACATTGCTGTTTTTAGCAATACATGTCTTGTTAAGAGGTGACTTGACGGGACTTAGCTTCAGTGGTAAAACACTTAATCCATCAACTTGTCACTGACAATTATATCACTTCTGTCTGTAGAAGTGTGTGTGTGCATGGGTGCCTTGTGTGTGTGTAAAAAAAAAAAAAAAAGTGTCAAGGAGGTCATTAATGTTCCATTAACTAGAAAAACTGGAAACTGAGTAGAATGCAAGACAAAAGCTGAGACGAAGAGCGCCTCAGCTCTGACGTGGAGTTCATCGAGGCTGCCTGACAGAGAGACAGAAGGCCAGAGGGAAGGCCAGAGGAAGTTCTGCGTTAGCCAAAAAGAGCCTGCAGAGTGTCAGCCACAGGAAGCACTGATTAATGGCCAGGGAGTATTAGAGACCCCCTCCCTCCAACCAAAGCAGCAACTCTATAGCCTCTCCTGTCATATTCAGTCAGAGAACAGACCCATGAAAAAAGACGCATTTACCTAAATGGTCAAACAGACTTTTTTCCATATACGAGATATACTTACAACTTCGAGGATCTTTTCCTCCATCTCGTAAACAGTGCAGTCCTGTTAGAAAGAGGAGAGCGATGAGTCAGATAAGCTTTTAGACAACAACATGGAGGATGAATGTATTAAACAGCTAGAGAATGAAAACAAAGCATAGGGTTGGGTCTATGTTACAATATAAACAGCACTCCAGAGAGCAGCCACAATTAACTTTTGCCCTCGAGTTACCTCTCAGAGATGATTCTAGTGAGGTTGTAATCACATAAACCCTTAAACCTTACAGTTTACTGTGACGCCACATTGCATTAAGTGCCACTCTATGCAGTAAACTGTGGTACCGAATGGCTTCAGAAAAGTGTTTGAAACAGTTTTTTAAATCATATTGATGGTTAAACATGTAACACTGGACACTGGCATTCTGTTCAATATAGTTTCAATACAGGCGACTCGTAAAATGAACTGTATTGTCAACTGGGAGACTGCCTACTGTCTGTGACCCAACACAGCCACCATAGACTGCCCTCATAGCCAGACTACACACAGCTGTCACAGGAGCCTCCCCTGACACCTGTGCTGTCAGTGGTGAAAGGGCCCCTGGTTAGGGCACCTAAGGGGTGGGGGGTGAAGGGTGCCCGTGCCTGCTTATGGAATGGCCTCTATGAAGTCATCAATCAAAACACAAGTGAAACGGTTTTGTCAAAACTGCGCAGCAGAGAATAAGTCTCCTATTTCCCAAGTCCTTAGAAGCGTCAAGTCTTTGTCAGCCCTCATACGTTTTAGTGACATGTGTAGACGTGCCGTCTACAACGCCAGTTCTGTGCAGACAGTGCATAGGGGTTAGAGCAAGCTTTTCATTGTTTCTATAGCCTGCACATTCCACTGGGTGGGTAGTGTCTGTGTTTAAATTCACGCGGCTCTTCATGCTGTTGTTTGAATTGCATTTTTACAGACAGGGACAGGTGGTTGGAAATGTTTTTTCTGTGTTCTGTACATACGTTTTTATTTGTGCAAATATTTAGTGAGAAGATCTGTGTGTCTGTTTTTAAAAGGCTAAGCTCTTTTTGGATAGTAAAATACACGTGACTTTAGCACATTTCCCTTTATGCTAGTAAAAACTAATATGACCACACAGTAATAAGGAGAAAAAGCATAGTAGGTTTCGGCTGACATCTATTGGCACTAAAATCCTGATTCTTTCCATTGATACATTTTCCAGTGCCAGCGAAGGATATATGGTGGTTTCAGAAAGAATTTGGCTCTGTCTACATAAACACACAACTACATATTTCTTTTAGAAACAGGCTTGTGCTTGGATGACTACATTGCCGAGGAAGCCAAAAAGGATATGCCAAAAATATGCATTTTAATGCTGCGAGATCGTGTAACAAAACGGCACCATTACAGACGGTAGGCGCTGCTGGCACGAACACCTCCTAAGGTCTGGCAAAAAAATCTCATTTAAAGAGCGTTTCTCCTGTTTCATGGTAGCGAGCCATGGAATAATGTGAATACAATATCGCAGATAATCCCACTAAAATCTGATGGAGGAATCCAAATGAATCCCATATCTTTGTCAAAACGCACCCTCCTCTCCCAGACAGAAGCCGGCTCATAATCAAACACATGCAGAGGGAGGCTGAAGGCGAGTTCCCTGGCTGCGCTGATTGCTCGCGTCACGGACCTGTTCCCACAGCCGGCCTGGATCAGATGACTCCCCGTGCAGCTCGGCGGGGGCCTTTGATCTGCCACTAGAGAAGACCTGCCTGGCCGCGAGATGGAGTGGAGCAGAGAGGGGTGCTTGCTTTGTGTGGGTGCCTGACGGATGGCTGGCTCCACAGCTGAATGAGGACAATAGCAGTGGGGCCCCTGACATCATGCAACTCATGCAGGATCCACACAAGATGGATGTACTCTATATTAAATTACAGATTGGGCCTCCTTCGCTTATTTTCTTCTGAAGAGAAGCATTAGATAAGACGGCTGCCTACACGGTGATTCATGAGTAGGAAGTGAGGATGGAGAAAACAGGATCAAGCCAAAATGTGTTCTTGAAACGCCTTCTTCTCAAACCACAGAGGAGGATCTCTCACATAACAAGTCCGCTGAGATGGGCGACCCATTCACCGTTTTACAGCTATTGACCCCTTGTGCGGACACACAATGCTTCACTGAGGCAAAGCACATAAACTGTGTGTTCTGAAAAGCCCTGGGTCTTGGCTGAAGTTCATGAACGGACTGGCCAACCTCATGCCGTCCTCCCCGTCGTAAAACTAATCAGTAAAACAGTCACCCTGCGACCTGCTATCTCATTAATCAGTGCTCTGTAACACTGACAGTATATATTCCTAGTCTAAACAGTCCTGATGGTAATGTAGGGTTACATGTTAGCTCCATGTTTTATCTCAGAACTAGTACAGCACCTTTCCACTAGTCTAGACTGGAGACCTACTATTATTCAACAGTGGATTATCCGCCATGAAAGTGAGCCTCCTTAATAGTATTTCTGCAGTAACAGGATGATAATTCCTAGTTTGAAACAACAGGTGTGACAATAAAGTATTTAACTTTGATGTGTAGTAAGTTATTAAGAAAACGAATACGAGACTACAGTTGTCCACCCCACCTAACATGTATCTTTATTCCACATTATTCCACACCTCACACACACTTAAACCTCCTGTAGTTCAAATGCCACCGTGGGAAATACGCGCCCCCACTTATCCTGGACAACCAGGGCTAAGACCCCAGCAGTAAATCACCAGAGGCGCTGAAATGCCAGACATCATCGAGGCTATGAGCGCTCTGGGAAAGGAATTCATTTGGATGTAATGGCCCTCTAACAATATGACACCTGCGGTCTCGACGGCCACTTTCACTGGTGCAGTAAAATGCGATGCTTGTTGACCCATGCTGCAGGAAAGCCCTTCAGGGAGAAGTGCCTTGCTCAAAACACATCTTCTCCCATATTACCAAATGTAAACTGTCTTTGTTACTTTAGGCAAAAACTGCTCCCATACTGTATTTTGTTTAGGCATAAGTCACTCAATGAAATAAACAAAAACAAAAGTTTGCTAAAAGCAAAAGTTTGCTAAAAGCAAAAGTTTGCTAAAAGCTAAACTTGTGCGGTGGTGGCAGATAATGGTAGATATTGGATGTTTCACTTTCAAGGTGATCCATAGATCTAGTAGTCATCATCTAGGCATTAAACTGAGACACAAGTGCTTCCAGACAGTGTCCTGCTGTGAGTGTCTTTGAGGAGTGAAACGATAACCGCATGACCAGAGCAGTAATACAGCCAATGGAAAGCCAGCGGGCAGCATTTCAAAAAGCACTGGTCGTGTTTTTTTGTTTTTTTTTTACAAAAGTGTAAACTCAAAACCTGCAATTAGCATTTAATGTCCGCGCACTCATTAGCTAGCATGAGGGGGGAAACTGCCAAGCAAAGCATCAGCCTGCAACAATGTGTTCAGACTGCTGGATTCAAATCTGTGTCTTGGCTGCAACATCCCCTTTCCCATGTGGGTGTGTGTATTTTTAATTTTAATGGTCTGCTACGCTATGTTGGTGAGCTAAAAAGCATGCAGACCTGTTGAACTGTGGTGGTGAGATCTAAGCACAGCTGGATGATCTTGTTCTTGGTGGCTGTGAAGTCACTGATCCCCGATAGTGGCGTCCTGCAAACAGACAAAGAAAGAAAAGGAGAACATTTGATAATTAGAGAACATTGTCTGTTTTTCCTGCTGATATATTGCTAAATTTAACTCTTATAAAGGTTTAAGTTGATTTCAATGATGTGGGAGGTGAGATTTGAACCATACATTTCTAATCTTCGGAACCAATTGTGTAGGACCAGTATTCTTTATGTCCTTACATCACCTGGTCAGCTTCAGCCAAACTGAGCTTAACTTCACTAGATAAGCTTTTCGGTCAGTAAAAAGCAGTAACTTGCTTTTGCTCTGATTTTATGATGCAATTGAGACGTTGCTAGCTCTCGTCCAAGACGATTTTAGCTTATGGGGGGTGTCATGGCTGCTGGCACACAGCTAAATAACCTGGCTGAAATAGAAGGTGAAAATAGCATGAACTTGAACAAGAGAGTGGAAACCTGCAAGGTGTTAGCATCGACTATATTCACATTGTTTTTACGCCAACAGATGTCACTGTCAAATTCAAAGGCAAAGACTAAATTGGAATTTAAACATTACCAGGGTGCTGGTGGCCAACAGTTTTCTCATCTAAGCTTACGACTAGTTGAAAGCGTAATTTCTGCTAAATGACTAAACTGTAATTGCAAAATTGTAACTTGTTTCAGTAAAGAATGCTACATCTCGGGGAAACAGAATATTTCCCCAATGAATATCTCGTTATTACTAACCTAAGAAAATTTGAAATGTCAGGTATTCTTTTATAACATCAGATAGGTGTACTGAAAAAGGCTTCAAAACTAAAAACCCCGATCATCAAAACCTAAAGAATCACCCGCATTGTATAGAAAGGTGTGGATATATACCTGTCAAGCCAAGCCAACAGGCTCTTTGCGGCACCAATGAGCTCCACAACAGAGGTAAGGAAGTCGTTGGGGGGCTTGCGTGACGTGCTGCCGTCATAAGCAGGGCTTTTCCTGCGGTCAGATGTGGACATGTGCAGACTGTTGGTGGCAGCTCTCATCCTCACCACCAAGTTCTTAAGGTTGTCTGTCTCGACACCATAGTTCTGAAACAAAAAAACGTGGATAGAGAAGTGAATATTACTGTATTACTGTTATTAAAGAGGAGCTGTCAATATAGCGCCAAGATAATTACAATAATAATTCAACAAAAGCATTGTCTGTGAGGGTCTGTTTAAGACTGGAGCCATATTCTGGCAATGCATGTCCTTTCCTGCACAGTGAATGGATGCAATCAATGCAAACATGCTATGACAGTCAGGATTTAAGAGGGTTCGTGACTGTCTGGGAGGCTCTAAAAGAAAAAAATTCCCCTCTATTCTTCAGGCTTGTTCCGGCCCTTGGGAAGGATCTCACGTGCCATCACCTGATTCCCATCATACAGAGCAAAGTTTGCATTCTTGTGCCGGGGTCATTTCCTGCTCCAGCATTGATCTAATTTACAAGCTCTTTACAAACTCTTAATCTTGGAGGGTCACAAAGTACTGTGCCTGTGCAGACAAGCAGTGAGATGAACTACTGCACAGCTGTGAATGAGCTCAGAACAGCACAAAACATGTTTCTAGAAGACCACTATGACAATGGGCCAACACTATTTTAATCTTATCATGAGCTTATAGCCTAAGCATATAGTAGATCTACCTCATTAATACTTACACCAGCTGCAGAAACATTAACAAATAAAAGACATGCTTTGTTTTTGAGACAAAATGAAACTAATACTTTCAGGTAACAGGCCTATACCTACATCACTACTGCACTTTAAAGTGGTTTATTGATCACTGACAGCATGTCTGGATAGTACCCGGCTTAATGGCCCATCATCTCATAAAGGAACTCTGTTCTGGGAAATACCTTTTATTTCTAGTTACTAAACAGTCATGCATACCAATGAAGATTTAGGTAATAAGTAATACCGCTTATATCTAAACAGTGTTCTTAATAAGTACAGGCTACATTCCTTAACCATGCAGAGCAAGTCAAAGACTTCCTTGTCAAAACACAGCCCACAGCATTTAAAAGAAGGTGGGGGAGACAAGTGCTCTACAGCCCAAAGAATGTCATAAGGTAACTTTATCACCTCAGACCCTGTAGCTCGGTGAATAAGTGAAGATTGCAGAAAGCTATAAGGCCTTTTTTAGGCCTTATAGCTTTCTGCAATCTTCACTGTTATTCCATGAAATTTGCTCAGAAAACGCATTATTGGAACTATCATTCTATCATTAAGGTTGGGCAATATGACAATGAACTGTACAGTATACCATGTGACAATATAAAATTATATATTATTTTAGACCGTTGATACATTATCATGATTTGGGCAGTCCCTGTGAGGTGGTGCAGAGCCGCATGTATGTTTAATAGTATTTAATTCACCGTATTAGGCAAAAATAGGCATTACCAGACGGTTATTTTATAGATAAACCATTTCTTAGTTGAATTTACTCCACTAAAAACACAATGCAACACAATATACTGTGATTCTGTGTTGAGTTTTGGCCATATTGCCCCACCTATCTAGTGCTGAAACAGTCAGGCAGGATTGCTCACAGCCCAAGTGTTTTGTCCGCACACATTATTGGAAATTCATCATACAGTATATCCAATATGCTTTCAGAGTTCGTACGGCAGCATTATAAAACTATACCCCCTGAGAAGCCATGGAGAAAGAAGAAGAAATCGGTTTATGTTTTTTTTTTTTTTTTGTTAAGACTTAACAAGACAGTGAAAATGGGACAAAGGCAGTGAGGGCGCTTCCAGATCAAACGTGTCTTCTGGCTCTGTCATTAGCAGGCTAATCACACAGCTACAGCAGCTTTCACTGGTTCACAGCTGTCCAGAGAGCATTTGTCTCATCCTGCCAGCGAAGCTAACAACCAAGTCTGAGTCAAATCTGTGTTTCCAATTAAATCCACTCGGCCTCAATGTAATACAAACTGGTGCTATATCAGGGCTTTTTATAGACATTCTGCTAATGGACAAGCAAGACGGACCAACAGTTTACAATGTAGGGTCTAGCTACTGATGCAAGTGTCCTCAGGAGAGGTGGAAATGGGCTATCAGTACACAGGGCTTCCTGCCTGTGGTTACATGGGCCTGACCTATGTGTCAGCATGCATGTGTGAATGTGTATCTGTGTTTGTACTGTGTGTGTGTGTGTGTGTGTGTGTGTGTGTGTGTGTGTGTGTGTGTGTGTGTGTGTGTGTGTGTGTGT
>JAOEHI010000015.1:4858973-4876424 GCA_025447815.1 Percopsis transmontana
GATCCTGGTTGCCTTGAGACATCTGCACTTCAAAAATATTGTTCACTGTGACTTGAAGCCTGAAAATGTACTACTCGCCTCAGCAGAACCTTTCCCCCAGGTAATCATGTTGCAGTGTGTGTGTGTGTGTGTGTGTGTGTGTGTGTGTGTGTGTGTGTGTGTGTGTGTGTGTGTGTTGTTATTGTTATATTGCCTGCAGTCCCCACCTTATATGGTAGTGCTCAGATACCAATAGTCCACATAGTGACATTTAGGATACAATATTCAATTTGGAGATACATTTGATATACATTTGGTTCACTAAAACTACTAACAAATACAGTATTGAGGTAAGGAAGCTGCACAGTCTAAGGTCTTACGAATGTTGGTGTCACTCTAAAGCTCAGCTTGTTTGCCCTATACGCAGGTAAAGCTGTGTGATTTTGGCTTTGCCCGTATCATCGGAGAGAAGTCCTTTAGGCGCTCGGTAGTGGGCACGCCTGCTTACCTGGCCCCCGAGGTGCTGCGGAGCAAAGGCTACAACCGCTCCCTGGACATGTGGTCCGTGGGGGTCATCGTGTACGTCAGCCTGAGTGGAACTTTCCCCTTCAACGAGGACGAGGACATTAACGACCAGATCCAGAATGCTGCCTTCATGTACCCGCCCGCTCCGTGGAAGGACATCTCTGCAGAAGGTGAGTGGACAGACCACTTTAGCTCTGATGTACTGGAGCTGTAGTTGCTGTCAGCATATTATTAAAAGGCTCACAAATAAATCATATCATATTTTGCTGCATTGGAACTCAAAGTTTGTTTTGAGGATTAAATTAACCAAAATTGCCAGCAGAACATAGACAATGAACATAGACATGATTAGTATTAGGTCTAACTATGTTGTGGTGCAAATGATGAATGAGAATTTGAACTTGAATTTGAATAACACTGGTTATTTTCATCACTTGATATACTGAAATATTGTTACTGGGCAGTTGGGCAGTTGAGGCATCTAGTGAAAAATGATGAGTAATAAACAGTGATGATGTATCATGAAACCATGATCTCTGTTTTTATCAAATCACCTTTGGATTTTATAAAAACTCAGAATTGTCATTTTATTGCTAGATTTTTCAATCCACATGCATTCGTATTTTTATAATTTCATTTTTGTTTCCTTCACCCATCATAATTGTATGCATGCCGATAAATTGGTGCAGAAAAATCAAAAGTTAGACAGCTCTGAAGGCTTCTTATAAAAGTGCTGCCTCAGAACCATCGTCCCCACCTACGTGTCTGGGCTGATCTGCTTGGCTTCACCCTTTGTGGCTGTCTGACCTTTCGTCTGACCTTTATCTTAAACAGTGTACGGCTGCCAAATCTAACTATCTTCCCACATACGGTGTAAAGAGTTCTGCTGGGTGAATACATGATTGGGGGGAGGGGGGGTGCTTATCTGTAGCAAGCTAACTAAACACTGAAACTCTGTTTGATGTGCATCTTCTGCTATACGCCTACCTCAGCATGGTGACATATGCAACTTAGGTGGTCCGTCTTAAGACTTAGACTCAGGGTTTTGTACATGTAATTATACATGTAAAGCATTATTGATGTAGTCTTTCGTCCACAGCTACAGATCTGATCAACAACCTCCTCCAAGTCAAGATGAGGAAGAGATACAGTGTGGACAAGTCCCTCAGTCACCCGTGGTTACAGGTAATATTTTCACTATCTGTCATAACGTCAGGTATTTCCTAATGTGCCCTGCTGTGGAAATATCATTACTTTAAAGGTGCACTCCTTCATTTGTGTTCGGAATTCCCCTGAGATTCTGAGTTAATGCCCCTCCCACTTAGCATTCGTCTGAAGTATGGGCTTAAGATTCTGTCTTCTTGTTTCTCAGGACTACCAGACGTGGCTTGACCTCAGGGAGTTTGAGACGCGGAGGGGTGAACGCTATATCACCCATGAAAGTGACGATGCACGCTGGGAAGAATATGCTGATGAACAATGCCTGGTCTACCCCAAACACTTCATCATGGCTCCCAACTTGGACGACATGGAGGAGGACCCCTAGTGCCCCGGGGGGTGTACTACAACATGTGTACTTCAAACTAGGAATGTAGCAGGGACTATTTGCATGGACCTTTGCAGGCGTGCGAGTTTCCCTTGAAAAAAACTGTTGCCATGGACACAGAGTTGAAGCTGGAGTCAGCCTGTGCTGAGGCTTTAAATGTGTTGAAATTCTTGCACAGTGTACTGTACTTTGACGCACTGATACATAAAGTGAGAAGGTGGAAACGTGCTGAAGCAATGCAGCCAAAAAACTTTGTGAAAGAAGAATGTTTTTTCATTCGTTTTGCATCATATGAAAGCATTCCATGGATTAGTCCATTTTCATGAACAATAATACAAGCCACAAACTGTAACATTTTAGCTTTACTACAAGCAATTCTGTTTTGTAATTATGAGCAATAATGTCTCTGCTCTTCGTCTGAGACAGAGAGAAGTGCAGAGAGAGAAAGCTTACCCCAGGAGCAAAGGGCACTTTTCACAAGGGATCCACCGAATGTTCATTGCGAATTTAAAATATGTAGGTTTTGGACATTGCGTTCAAATTTCAATACTCAAAACCTTGTGTGAAACTGTCCTTTGATGGCAGAAAACTGGAACTCTGTCTGTTTTACATGTACTTACTCTTTGTGGTAGATTTTTTGCACTACACTACCAGTGAGCACAGCGGTTTAATGACAGGATGAAAGGAAGCACTGTTTGCTGCTAAATCAGAGCAGAGATTCAAGCACATATCCAGTCCGGTCGCCATGTTGGTGATATAGCGGCATTGGAGGAAACATGCCCCCATCAGACTTTTCATCTTTTAAATCTGTTTACATTTAAATCTAACATGTATCCTCATTGGTTAAAGAAACAGTATCAATTCAGGGTAATGTGGCAGTAAAATGTTATTTGCTGTTGCCAAATCAGTGCCAACAACTGCATCAATTAGCCATAATAGCACCAATGTCTGAAATTAGAATCTCATAGTATTTTAAAAATTAAATAATTCGTAAAACACCTTCACCTTTTTGCCTTCACCTTTCTTTCATTTGTTAGTCCTGATCAGTGTTCTTGAATGTGACTATTCTGGAAAATGTGTTATTTTTGGTGCTCCTTGGGTTTTAGTTTTGAGGTGGCAGAACTAGGTTTTTAACAGAACAAAGATGGATTATTTCTTTTGGAAGCCATTAGTTGCAGTGTATGTCAGTGTCCGACGTGTGAGCTATTTTAATGTCTAAACATTAAACCGAGTACATAGTGGTTCTTCCCTTTGGCTCTAATGGTATGTTTTGGGAGTACGGTTCTGTTACCTCGTCCTTTTTCCTGTCTATGTTGCCGCTGGATTGGCAGGTGTCAGTGTTTTGTATATTTCAGTACTAAATAAAAACTCAACTTTTTACTGAGAATGAGAAGCATTCCCAAATCTCTTGTTTTTTTCAGTTTAGTCTTCTATGGCTGCTTTATTTGTCTAGTTTTTATGCCTTAAAATTGTGTTTTTCTGTGTACGGGTCCCAGGCATGACATGTTTGAAATCGTAGTAAGGTGGAGACAGTGACACCCTATTTTAA
Organism: Percopsis transmontana; assembly: GCA_025447815.1. Taxonomy (NCBI): domain Eukaryota; kingdom Metazoa; phylum Chordata; class Actinopteri; order Percopsiformes; family Percopsidae; genus Percopsis; species Percopsis transmontana. The sequence goes on from JAOEHI010000015.1 coordinate 4,862,573, forward strand.
TGATCTAAGCACACGGTCTAAGTGCATTTCTGGCGTGTGTAGTATGTAGGCGGATATTACTATCTTGATGATGTGCACTTAAAATAACTGTGCCATTGACTACAGACCAGGTTTTTGTTGGTCAATCGCTTTCCGCTGCCACTGATTAGACTGTAGACTCTGTCTAATCAGTTAGTTAAAGTATCAAAAATTGCATATACTAAAACTGAGACTGAGCAAGCAGTGTGTGCTCTCAAAACACCTATGTGGACCGGGACTTCAACAATTCATTTAGTAACCCTCTTCCGGAGCACTTCCGGGTTACTGTGAAAATGGTCTATTTCCCTGACCACACCTCATTTTAAGACCAATATGCTCAGATTGAAGTGCAGAAGTGCATTTACTATTTCAACAACGTGGGCGCTAGACGGGAAAATAGGATAAGGCCCTAGATGTGTTCTTCATGTAGGTTCTTCACTGTCACTGAAAAAGAAGCCTTTCACCGCTCCCTCTAGTGGAGTGACAACAAATATGACATTTGTAGATCACGCATACACAGAGAAGGCATGTGTGCACATGTGTTCAGAGGCTTTGAGGAACTCGAGGCTACCCTGAGCAGGATATTTACATATAAGTAGCATAAACACACATCATACCTAAACAAAATTAGCTTCCCATAGGATCCTTTTGAGAGTAACTCCATTATATCTTAATTGTCTTTACACACAAATCCTAAACACACAATTGGAATGAGTACACACACACTCACATGCGCACATGCACACACCTCTATTGTATTTGAAGACCCATCTATTCCACGCTCTGCCTCCATTGGACAGTAAATACCCAATACCCTTTTACGTGTGTGTATGTGTGTGTGTGTGTGTGTGTTGTAATGCATACAGTACAAGGGCTTGTACGCTGCTAGACGTCATTGTGTTGTTGACTTGGTCGCTGCTGAACTTACGCAAGTACTTGCATCTAACTTTGTAATTAACAAACACTGTGGCGACATGGCGATAACAGCGTGTTTCTAGACAGAGGTCAAAGCGAGGTGCTTGTTCTAGTGGTAAGCTGCCCACATGACACAGTACACAGACCAGGCGTTTACAACTACTAAGCTGTTGAAGTGCCAGCCTCTACCCTCACATCTCTAGGTTAAGTGTGGGTTCCTAGTACTGATATGGTATCCTAGATGTGTTCCATCTAGCTGTGAGGGGTCTGCAGATCTCTTGGAGAAGAGCTCTAAGCATCTAGCAAGATATTATGGCTAATTCAGGTTCTGCTTCAGCTGTCCCACAGTATGGAGGAGATGTTACTATTTGAACCCTTATTTGCCCCTCCCCTATTTGTAAATCTCTCTTGTAAATTTAGAATTCCTAAGAAATAAATTAATTCAAATAAAAGCATTTAAAGTGTGTGTGTGTGTGTGTGTGTCAGGATTTGCAACCGTAGTTGTAATGTGTCCTACATGGTGGGTGAATGCATATTGTGGGTTGAGACACTTTGTGTGTGTGTATTGTGTCAAATCCCGTTCTCAACAACCGAATGTGATTGCTGCTCATTAGACATTGTTTTTCTAAAACCTTTGAACTAAGTGTGCATACCCAAAGAATGCACTAATACATGTTACATTCTGATACTGGCAGACCACTGCGTGCAGTCACGGCTAACGTAACATAATTCTACGCTATCTTCTAATAGCCGATGATGAGTGACTGAACTATTTAGATTCTGAGGACGTTTTTATCTGCTCGTCTGAATGAGTTCAAGATGTGGAGTTCCTTCGGGGGAAATGACCCTGCTAACCCCCGGGTGTGTGAGGCTTGAACAGTTAGCAGGCCTTATGTATAAGAAGACCTAAATTAATTCAATAAGCTTCCACATACTCTGATGTGTCCATCTTCACCCTGCCTACTTCTAACAGTGTGCTTTAAGTGACCTTAAGTGCCCACCATGCTGTCACCGATTCTAGCTTGGTGAGTTAAAGGGAAACTATAAAGGGTTTGATTCTGATATCAGACCAGTGAAGTCTTTTATTCAAAGACTAATTTCCTGTTTTATCACTGAGTAATCTGGCATTTGTGATATTTTGTGATGCTGAGACTACTATTCACCATCTAGTATTTTAACCAGTTGAGATTCAAATTTGAGCTTCCATTAACTTTTTTCCTTTATTGTCTGGTCTTAAGGCGACTAAGCTTTTATCACAAGAGCCCCTAGATTTTGCAGTGACTGGCCTTACAAGCTTAAGTTAATAGATGATGATTTGAACTAATTATTTAAAACATTTATTTGATATTTGATATTTGGCTTTGAGTCAACAGTCCTTGAAATGTGAAATGTCTCCCTCTTGTGGCCCTAAAGCACATTGTACTGAGTCTTTGCAAGTAGTTTCATACTTTTATACTGGTAACCATTTTATAAGGTTGTGTTATTGATTATTAAGATGAAAATTCAAAATTAATATAAGTTAAGACATAGTTTTATGTGGGGTCACACAAAATAGATAAATACAATGCAAAAGCAAAAGCAAAAATAGTCCTTTTGACAATTGTCTGACACGTTTAGGGACACAATAGTGTTTGTATTTTTCCGAATGTGTCGCTTGTGTGAACAGCCAACACAGAACATAAACCGCGGCTAAGATGAAGATGTGTTGCATTATAGCATCATCATGAATTACCTGTTGTAATATCCGCAAGGTGTAAATATTGTTTGTGTTGACTGATTCAACTCTATGTGAAGCCCAATTTGAAGTATATATTGAATTCCAATTGTATTATGTTACTTACAGTTACATGCTGCTATTACATGGAGCATATTTAATTTACAGTGCTGAATCGAGTTTGTGGTGTCACATATGTGTCAAAAATCGCATCCGTTGAAGGATCACAGACAGGGATCTGCCTTTGTAGCCATGATCCCAGTGTCAGTGTGTATTTGCGGATGAGCTTTCCTCAATGGTCTCTTGGCAGGTCTCTCGTCACCTCCAGGGTAGGCCTCTGTGACGTGCGCCCCGCTACACCTCTGTTCCTCTCCATCCTTTCTTTCTGTGCTCCTCCTCGCTGCCTCCATGCTGGGTATCCATGGCCTCCAGACTAAACAAGCAAACAAACAGAACAACAGAAAAACACATCTCCCAGACAAGGGAGATGGAGAGAGATCTTGTTTGCTCTGTGGGCTCGGTTCCATTTCACTGTGATGACAGAGAAAGCCTCCCAGGACAGGGCTACCCACACTTTGTGTTTGACTTCCAGGGGGGTGGGGATCAAGGTGGCGCTCGTCATTGCCACCCTACCTTTCAGCCCAATACGCAGCTGGCTATGGCCACAGTACTATAGCCTTTACACAAGCTGGCCTCACACTCCTGTGGGCCTTTTATTTGTATGCTGGTCAGGAACAACTTGTCGGTGGCATTCAACTCCCATAGGCACCAGTCATGCACTCTGGGGATGACAATGCTTTGCCATCATTTACTGCCATCCGCCAGACCAGTCTATAAGCACATTCAATTGTTTTAAATAGAAATGTGATAATGTGATTGCTTTGAGATGATACTGCGCCATCTTTACATACCAAGTTTGATGCTAATTTATCTGTAGCACACACACTGATTGTCACTATGTGTGGGTTGCGATTCGGGACTTTGGAATGATTTCAAAGCTATTTTTACCTATTATGCATATTAAATATGGACACATATTTAGTTTGTATACAGTAGTTTCACGCTACACGTCATGAAAAAGGTGTTTAAAGTGTTTAAAAAAGGAGGTGGTTCATGGATCCTGTATTCCATATGTAGGCATGCTGGACTAATGTCATGTTATTGACTACTGAACTTTGCCATAGCCAGACGCCTGAACATCTCTCTCGACTGCCTTTGTCCTTGCTGGAGGACAATAGTCCTGAGAAACACCCCAATCTCTAATGCAATCTCACAGCACATTATTTATTTCTCCCTATCTGCTTTTCCACAGTAGGCCCAGTGACAAGTGAATGCAACCGACGCGGGTGTATTGGAGGCAAAGTTATCCAAACCGAGGCAAGATCAACTTCCAATTCCCTTGCTTGTTCGCCTTCTGCCTGCCTAACGGCTGAATCGTGGGACTTGCATTATTCCTTGGTTGAGAGATGGGTGATTATGTTTAAGATGAGATTGGCTCCAGTCGGGTTGCAGACTGTGTTGCAGAGAGAAGGTCACAGCAATGTGTGTGGTGGGTCAAAGTGTAGGGGCAGCAAGCCTTTCTTTTGTGGTAAAGGCTGACACGGAAGGAAATGAAAGTCTGGACTGATTTCCTGGCCTAGGAGAATGCAGATGAGCTATATGGGCATGTTTAGTTTGCTAACTCCAGCTGTGCCTGGAGGATTCCCTGACCTGTCCTTTGGACCCTGGTTGCTGTGTGGGGCCACATGTACCCTCTGGTAGGCAGGCAGGCGTAATACGCAACCCCACTGAAAGGGCTGGCCATTGAACTCTCAGGCAAGTGGCAATATTTGCTCACCTGAAACACACACATCTTGCCAATTGGGGTCGGGGGTGGCCAGGGGCAAGAGGAGGGCCCCCTTGAAGCAGCTGTGGCCCAGGGAAAAGAACAGATCAGGAAGTTTTGTGGTAGGTCGGGACGGGGGCTCTCTAGGTGGGGGGCTGTTTAGCGGCGGCGGCCCCATTGTGTTTTATAGGAGGCAGGGACCATATTTGTTCGAAACTGCAGGAGGCTGATGAGGTGCTAATCTGTTGAGTGGCTGTGTCATTGGGCCTCTGTTCCCAATAGCCTGTTAGCTGTCAGGGCCTGTAAAAAGACACAATTTACGGGCCCTTGCCCAGACCTCTGCCGGGGCTGTCCACGGGTAAGCAAACACAGATTGAACACTTATGTTGTTGCTGTGGTAGGACAGACTTTACCGACTGGCTCCTGGGGTGACACGTAGGCAACCCCCTTTCAGTTCTCTTCATGAGCTGTCGGCCCCATCTCTGCTCCCCTGTCCTCTGTAAACACAACAAATTAGCCATCTGCATATGGATGGCCCTCACTCCATACAGGAAGGAGGTAACTGCTTGCCAGACAATACAAGGTTGGACCTATGGGGCCGATCCAAATTACAGCCTACATTATCAACTTTTAATTTCTGTCCCAAACTACCATAATATATATTAAAACTAGCTATTGTTTCAGTGAGTTTGCTCAAGCTTGAGGATAATGAAAGCTCTTGGCAGGTGAATATCTGAGATGGTTCAGCAGTCAGAGGTAATCCCAAACTGGAAATACCCCATCAACCTGGAATACAGATAAGAGAAGCACAGACTGACTGACTGATGGGAAAGGAAATGGGCCAAAAGCGTCTGGAAGATATAGAACCAAGATGTGTCTGTTTTCTCAAGGGGTCTTTGAAACCAGGAGGATTTGAGGACTGCATGTGTTATGCTGATACAAAAACACCTAGTAGGCCTATATGGAGGATTAACAGATCCTCCATATAGGCCTGAACAGTCAGCATGTATTATTAGATTACATATGCACGGTGCATAACATTTACAATACGTGGGAGGTTGTTAACATGGGAAGGATGCAGCCGAGAAGTTACTTTCAAAGTTGATTATGATTAGGAAGACCTTTATTGATACACAACTCTTTCATCATCTGACCAAGTTTGCCCTCTTGTCATTGCTGACAAGGGTCTGATATCGTGGTGGCTAAGTGTGAACAGCATGAGCTCATCAGGGATAATGGCAGGGGCCTGATTGTGGTGATATTTAGACCCTGGACTTCCCATGGGATCCTGGCACTTTAATTAACATAGCAGTCCTGGCGTCCTGTGTTCTAATTGCCTTCAGTCTGTGATTAAATGTGTATTGACTCTGCAGTTGGCCCGCTAATGAATAACAATGTGCTGATTTGGTGATATTAAATCTATTGGGCCCAATACACATCCTATTCACGTGGCTTAGAATGGTCAGGCATTACAAGCAGGCTTTTGGGATCTCAGTAGAACACCATACATATTCTACTGTCATTATATTAAAGTAGATGTATAGTCACATAATCAGCATTGGTCTGTGATTGTTCAGTCATACATTAGTTTATTTAAATTGTGTTTTCCTCAGTCTTTTCTTTAGGTAACTGTTAACTTGTCCAGAACAAGTTATGATAAAGTGTCTCAACCCTGTATTTGAACTACATAGACCTTCTTAGAGATTCTTCTATTCTTTAATCTTTCCAGATTGCGTTGTTAGGTGTCATCTGATCTGATCTGAACCTCCACATTCTACTCCTGTGGTCCCGTAGACATACTGTCACTTTGATAAGTTAAGGGCAGTGGCCACCTTTAGTTCGTTACCATGACAAGACTATTGGATCCGCAATGCCCTGGATACAGTCAACATGAGAGATATCGAATGGCATTCCTCACCACATTCCTCTCAATATCAAAAGGTACGTATTTGAGGATATCCTTAGCCCATTTACTCCTGTGTTTGTGCCCTGACCCAGCGGGGCCAGCGCAATAACGTTGGACTCCCTCCCACTGCGTCCCACCACTGCAATGGCCACTCTTTTTTTTTTTATTTAGCTGGCTTGTGTGCCTTCCCAGTTCAGTTGCTTTTCAGATTCATTTCCAGGTAAACACAATGTGGCCAGCCACAAACCTGCAGCCAACAGGCGTTGTCACAGCTGTGTCAGATAATGGCGAGTCCAAACTCCGTCCCAGCTCTGGAATGTTTACTGTCACCACAGGCATGTTAGCAGCAAACATTATTTTCCATCACTTTCTGAAAGAAAGCCCCTCTCATTATTAATTTTATTTTGACAAATTGCATGTCTAACCTATTGCCCTTTGGCTTTTTTTCCAAGACCTAGTGCACTTAGGATACAGAGAAACCAAGCTAAAGAGGGGAAATGTCTAGTGAATCTTTAAGTCTTCATTTAAAGGCCCAGTGGCAAAAAAAAAACTCACTTTGAATGTGACGCTTAAAGTAACACATTCCTGCCAACAAGTCCTTGGTGTTTGAAGGAATGTCCAAATGTTCCGCCTTTCTCTGAGAGTAGGGAGAGCCTTCCATCCCCCTGCCCTTAGGATCCCAGGCACCCAAGATTGTCTCCACGGGGTTGCATGGTACTGTGTAGAAGGCTGGTGGAGCGCTTGGTGGAGGACCGCAGCCTATGCCTGTACAGAGGTGTTGCACTTTTCACGTAAGATTGTAACCGGCCAGTGTTTGCCTATGTCATAGCATGCAAGGGATTGGCACCTGTATGTGTGAATTTTAACACTGACCATTATGGATACTAATTGATCAGCTAAAGGGTAAATGTAGCAGCCCCACCACCTTGAGAGAACAGAGTTGCAGGGCACACTACGGAAGCTTCGTTATGCTTTGTTAGATTAATCAGGCTTCCTGCTTTAATCACCCTCGCAATCATATGGAAACACAATGGCAAATGGGTCTTGCTCACCAACCACTCAGCTAGCATCCTAAACTTCACAGGTCTTGGATCTTGGTTGCAACCTAAAACCCTTTAGCACAGGAAATAAGGATTTTGATTAAAAATGAGACATGTGTATGTGTAAATAATTATTAGAAATGTTGTTTTCATAGATACTGTTATTCAGACTGAGTGCAATACATTTGCTAAAGGATCTGCTGATGATTTCTAAGCTAAAGCCGCAAAATCTAAAGAGCTTTGGTAAAGGCTACAGGCTTTAAAATATATTACAGCTGTCTCTATATGTACAAAAAAACATTTAAAAAAAACATTAAAAAAGTAATCAATTATGGAGTGTACACAACATATTCAAGATGTGCCCAATTTCAAATGGAGTTTGAAAGTTAAAATGTACCCATATTTAATTATTTTACATTACATTATACATGTATAACAAATTGCAAAGCAAGCTAGCAATTCTGGCTCTAGCCTCCAGCATTGTACATTATGAAAAGAAAGACATTCAGTTAAATAAATAGGCCTAAATAAATTAGCCTACAGGACCATTTTGACATTCTTGATGAATAGATTGTATGAGTGAATCCAAATTCCTAGCCAAATATATAGGCTATATTTACTAGTAAATAAATAATTTTAATAAATATATAATAATTATATATATGTATTACACACACACATATAATAGGCTAGTTCGCTGTAATTATAGCTACTTTGGCAACGGAATTGACTTTGAGATAATAAGACCTTTAAAAGTCAGTTGGTATCCAAATGCTGTACGTTTACACACACACAATATTTTATAACTATTTGGAATATGTCAATAATCTGAACGTCAGTAGCCTATTCTAAATACACGTGGAATACGAATTAACTGACATGAATAAACTGACATTTTGACAGTAAGCAATGATCTTTTGCATGATATTGTGTTTCCAAATAGTGTAGGCCCAAGGGGGTTACATGAGATCATATCCTCGGTAGACATAACTCGTAGACCTATCAACGTATAGCTACAGCATGCTTGAATATAGGTACGCATAGGCCTATGCAGTGTTCTTTAACCTCTTGTGCGCAATGTGAAATAGAAACCAGACAATTACTGTTTTGGTGAATAAATAGATATAATAATAAAGTTTGCCCACAGCAACTTCACAAGGCACAGGTTTTTGTTGTTCAAAACCATCCAAAATGTGACCTTCACCCAAATGTGAGGGGTTGATAATTAACTAGAGATTTAGCAAACATGTATCCATGGAGAACATAATGTCACACAAGTCATGGTCAATTTTAGAATGTTGACGATCTAGTAGCCTATTGACTATTTTTGTGATGTAATTTAGGACTATACAATTGAATGGGTAAGTCAAAATATAAAAACATAGAAGAATTTGATTTATGAGCCTAATTTACTCCCATGGTATTTTCCCCATGCGTTTGCCTGGCAATTATCAAAAGTAGGAAACCACACGTTTCACTTAAAGTAGAAAAACGCAATAAAAATATACTGGACCAGTATCCTGCCAGTGCAATCCCCAATCCTCAAACACAGCGAGGTTCTCATGATCTCATTTCCAAGTTAAGCAGACTCTGTTAGTCCCTCGTCAACAAGACACGTTTACTCGCCCTTACTAATGGGGCGCTATACTGATAGTTATGCTCTTGCGTAAATATGCAGTCAAATAGATGTACAACTACTGGCACGTGGCTGGAACTGTTCCGTAGTCTCACCTTTATGTATGTGAAAATACTCTGTAGGATTACTAATACCAGGAAATAGAACTTGCTCCAGTCTCAGTGATTAGATAAGTGTAGCCTATATGTTTGTTTACTTAAATAAACATAAAGAAAACTGAAAAAGTATATTAATCCTTATATATACGAAATCTGCCACAAATGAACAACTGCTCGACAATAACCGAGAGAGGGCGCTACGACGCTTTGCATGGAATATTCAACATTAATTAAAACATTTTCAAACAGTGATATAATTGAAAACCGGTTTGGGAAATGTTCAAATTCTTAACTCCCTTATTCATTTAATGATGAATCTATCAAAAAAAAGAAAAAGGCTAGTTCTATATTTCTGACACGCACCTTACTGACACTGCTGTGTCGTAACATTTGGATAATCTGTTAAAGAATTGTCACGGCGAGTGTATTACATGCATGATTATTAAAAGTATCAGAACAATGTCACATTCTCAATCAATGGTCATCTTCCATCTGCCTTTTATCACACCTATTAAAGTTGGCTAATTGAAATAAACCAAATCTTCATTTACCCGCTCATACATGCCGTCAACACAGCACATTTAATTAAATTGCAAACTAAAATGTTATTATATAAATGTATTCGTGTAGTTCGTGCTTAATATGTTACTTTGTTATACTTAATTTAGGCCTAAATCTGTTAGAAAAGTGTAACGTTTTACCGTGAATTTCCTCAAAGGGTATCTTTTTTTCTAATAATCCCTTTATTATTCATTCTAAATGTACTAATACTATCAGAATGTTGACAATGTTTCACAGAAAGGGAGATCAAAACTATGAAGAATGATATGATTCAAAAGACTGATAACATATTTTAACACAATAGAAATACTTGTAGATTAGGATTTTCAGAAGTAAAAAGCATTGACGTGTGTTTGTAAAGGAAGACGCACCACGGAAACATTCAAAACATTCTTTTGGTTCTTTTTTCAACAGCCAAGATAAAATAAGATTATCTTATAATGAAGCTTTTCATATGAAACTGTTCTTTTCAGTCAGCGCAGGTGTACAATTGGGGGGCAAGCTTGAGGACTCTCACGCCTAGGTGTGAGGAGATTATTCAAATGGGCCAAGCGAAGAAGTAGGGATTGGAGGCTTGCCTGTCGCACAGAGCTATATCATTGCGTTAACAGCAAGCACTGAACGTCATTTGAACTCCAGTCACCAACAGACGCATTTCAGCGCCCGTGGGCACGGCTGGCTCCAAGACACACATGCGCCAGTCCTTGACTAAGGAACACATCAACGACCCAAACACTCTGTGGTCCCTAATCACCGTTTATTAGAGAGAGTTTCGCCTTTTCTTCTGCGGGGAGACGGTTTGTAAACTCTTTGGAGTTTCCATGATGCTCGGAGCAGTTAAAATGGAAGGACACGAACACACCGACTGGAGCACCTACTACGGAGAGCCTGAGGTGGGTACCTTAAATATATTTTTTCGTCTAAAGCCGATCCCATTTTATACAACTCAATATTAGCCCTGAGATAATATTAACTTTGTGATCAAATATTGACTTGAGGCGCCTCCAAATCCTCCCCCATCTCCACGCAGTGCACAATCCTAACAAACTTGCTTGACATGTAGGGTGGAAAGTTTTCGCCCGGATCATAATTTCATAAATCTATATGTATCTTAATAAAATCAGTTTTTGTCCCTTTTCCACTAAACAAACATTTGATCTATCCGACTGGCGACAGATTGAGTCAAATATTTGTGCTGCAGGGGCAATTCCGAGTGTGGACAGATTCCTATTTTAAGTGTCAAAACATTTTTATCAATATTGTGTATTTGGTAGTTGATTATTGACACGTTTTTATCAGTTAGGCTATATTATTACTATGATAGGCTACTTGATGCAAACGCCTAATTACACTCTAACCTTACACTCTAATCTAATCTTATTTTATCATCTGCTGTAAAATATTACACTTGTTCTACGGCACTAAAGATGTAGCCTACTAATGAATTTGAACAGCAATCGTCAAATATTGCTTCATACATTTATGTCTAGTTGAATGCATGTTTTGGTTGAAACTGATGTATACCCTCTACCATATCTACAGTGTTATACCTCGGTTGGCAACATGAATACTGGCCTGGGGATGAATTCTATGAACACCTACATGAGCATGTCTGGCATGAGCACCACTGCCAACATGACGGCCAACACCATGAATATGTCCTACGTCAACACGGGAATGAGTCCCTCCATGACCGGCATGTCACCGGGCACCGGAGCCATGAACGGCATGGGCGCGGGCATGACGGCTATGAGCGCCGCCTTGAGCCCCAGTATGAGTCCCATGACCGCACAGCCTGCTTCCATGAACCTGGCATCTTACAGCAACATGAATGCCATGAGCCCCATGTATGGACAGTCCAATATCAACAGATCCAGAGACCCTAAAACATACCGGAGGAGCTACACACACGCCAAACCCCCCTATTCCTACATTTCGCTCATCACGATGGCCATCCAGCAGTCGCCCAGCAAGATGTTGACGCTGGCCGAGATCTATCAGTGGATAATGGACCTCTTCCCGTTTTACCGACAGAACCAGCAACGCTGGCAGAACTCAATTCGCCATTCTTTGTCGTTCAATGATTGTTTCCTCAAAGTGCCTAGATCCCCGGATAAGCCCGGCAAAGGCTCATTTTGGACTCTCCATCCGGATTCGGGGAACATGTTCGAGAACGGCTGTTACCTGAGAAGGCAAAAGCGCTTCAAGTGCGACAAGAAGATGCCCAAAGAGTCTGGGCGCAAGACATCTGAAGGCGGCTCTAATAGCAGCTCAGAAAGCTGTAATGGCAACGAGTCTCCACACTCTAACTCTTCTTCCAACGAACACAAAAGGTCCCTTTCAGAAATGAAGTCGAGCCAGGCTCTGAGCCCGGAGCACGCGGCGTCCCCGGTGTCGCAGGCGCAACACCTCATGTCCCAGCATCACTCGGTCATGGCTCACGACGCGCACATGAAGCCCGAACATCATTATTCCTTCAACCACCCGTTCTCCATTAACAACCTCATGTCCTCGGAGCAGCAGCACCATAAAATGGACTTAAAGACATACGAGCAGGTGATGCATTACTCCGGGTACGGTTCCCCCATGGCCGGAGCTCTGTCCATGGGCTCCATGGCTGGAAAAGCGGGCTTGGATACATCGGCCATACCGGACACGACGTACTACCAAGGCGTCTACTCAAGGCCTATCATGAACTCCTCATGAACTGTTGACCGCTCTCTCCAACGAACTTTCCCCCAGTCATTTGTATATTTGTAAAAAAATATATAGTTTGTGTATAATATGTATTTCAAATATTTTTGACGTTTCCCACTGATTTAGTTGTCCAGTTTGTTAGTAGTCTAATTATTTTGAGAAAGAATGTTAAAAAAATGTGACAAAATCTGTTCAGAAGTCGGTTTCAGGAATGGACCCAAAGACAACAACTTGCTGTAAATGAGCGTAAATCTGCAAAAATGCATTCTTAAACGAATTTAAATGCCTCGCGGGATTTCTTCAATCATTTGTGTAATTCCTATTTATGGCTTGTATATGTGTATTCTTGTAGTGACAAGAACAGAATCTATATTAAAGTGTTATTGGTTTTGTTTTTGAATATGATGATTGTGGTTTAATATTATTATTATTATAATTATAGCACAAACGCGTTGCGGGTGAAAACATTAATGTTTTAAAACATAGCGCACATAGAACGATGCAGGCATTTAAAACGTACTAAATTACAATATCTACAACTCCAGGACTGAACACTAAAAATACAAACTATATCCTTACTATCCACATAGCGTATACTGAAATCGTATTTTTCACATGCAGATCCATAGACTACTGATTTAATAATAACTATTACAGATTATTACAGATAGGCTATAGCCAATTCATCATATTGTAGCGACATAGCAAATATAATATAATATAATATAATAAATTCAGTAGCCTGATGTATATTAATGGACCCACACTTCACACTATCACACGTATTTGATAGCATATAATTGGTAATTACAAAATTTTCTATTTTAGTATTTTTTGGTAGGCTAGATTTTCCTATGAGATATGGCCTACAACCACATGTGTGCGAAAAGTCTAAATCATGCACCATAAGTTAGTTATTTAATAATCAAGTTGAAAAATATACCGTTTAGTCTCACAAAAATAGATAGGCCTACAACTTTTTATTCAATCATTATTATTTCTTATTTAAACTCGCACCACAGCTAGCAGGCGACCAGACTGCATATGAACATACCAACATTTCCATACATTTCATTTTCACATGAATAGAAAATGTAGCCTATGCAATTCCCTGAAGAATTGTCTAAAACCATCCACAACCTATGAAAATTAAATTCTTGTATTCAATGGCCTACCTGGCTTGACTAGCCAGTGAGGTCAGACATTCAGAATACCACACAGCAAACTGTATCTCCGAAACCTCCTTTTATACATTCTCACTCCAGCCACAAAAACTGATCCCTGTCTGTCTGTCTGTCCCGATGTCCGATTGTCCGTTCGTCTTTCTGTCTGTTTCTCTCGCTCACACTCACACATCTCTTTATTCCTCTCTCTCTCTCTCTCTCTCTCTCTCTCTCTCTCTCTCTCTCTCTCTCTCTCTCTCACACACACACACACACACA
>JAOEHI010000015.1:4899009-4932726 GCA_025447815.1 Percopsis transmontana
CCGCACACCTTCAACCCCCCCCCCCCCCCCCCCCCTTGAAACAGACAGAAGGAGGATATAGAGAAGGAGAGCTGTTTTCTTTTCAGTGTCTCCTCTCGGCTAAGTCTGGGGTAAGCCCTCTAATCCGGCTTGGAGTGATGACTCACCACGGGTGTGGCCAATGTGTTCCCAATGATACCTTCTCCCCTGTCTGAATATCAATAGGAATGTTTATGTTGGCTTTGAAAGAATCATGTTGCCTGGCATGTAATAGTTCCTAATTGCCGCTCAATCCGTCTCTCGTGTTTTCTTTTATCATATATGTACGTTCTGTATGAAGAAGAGGAAAGAATTGGCGAGAGGACCATCACAAACGCTGTGCATGTCATTCAGTGTATTTAATTCTTTGCTTAGGTATCAATTCTATTCTATTCTATGCGTACTTTGTATGTTTAGCACCTTAATGAGTGTGTGTGTATTTGGGTTTGCACCTGTGTATGTGTGTGTGTGTGTGTGTGTGTGTGTGTGTGTGTGTGTGTGTGTGTGTGTGTGTGTGAGGGAGAGAATTGGGCCAGCAGCCCACCTAATTGTTATTGCGTCTGTGTTCGGGCTGGAGACAGTGGATAGAAATCAGCACAGAGGCTGGGAGGGGGCAGTGTCTACCACTTCCCAGTGTCTTAGTTGTAATGCATCCCTCCACTAACACGGATCAAGGTATTAGGGATTCCATTATTTGTATTGATTTTATGTGCTGTCATGCTGGGCTACAGGACGCCCTCATATTTGTGGAAATTGCAAATTCCACCTCGGAAATGTCACCAGCGTTTAATCTCCTCCTGAGTGGTCAATACGGGATCCGTCCACGTTTATTAAACAGAGACCAAGCGCTCCCTCAGTTACCATGACACCACGCAGCACCGAACAGCCCTGAACAAAACTTGGTGGTAACATGGGAAAGAGGAAGTTGAAATTCAACGTTAACAACGTCTGATATGATCTGGGTCACTGTGTAGAGATGGTGGACGGATAAAATATTTTAATTTGGATTACTGTGTGTTCAACAAAGGGAGTGATATTCATTTTAATTCAGACTTAAATTTATATAAGTACATTTTTGTACTTAGGAGTTTCTGTAAAACTCCTATTTTAAATCAGTCTGATTCTAAATAATATTTGAAATAATTAATTATGCAACCTGTAAGCTATAAATTATTATTATTATTATTATTATTATTATTATTATTACAATATTCAGAAAAGGCTATTTTACAGCAAAGAGCGTAACCCAAGGTCGGTGTGTCATTATTGTATGAGGACTCTTCAAGGTCTGTAAAGGCAAACAGCTTTGTTGCATCTGCCAACATTTGCATGCCACTATCATCTTTGCTTTATTCGTGTCATGGCAAATGTTTCTCTTTCTTACCCAGTGTTTACAGGAATGGACGAGCACACCCTACTCTCTTCATTCACCACAATCAAATTTACTCTGGCTTGAGTACACGTTTAGCGGGGAGCATTTGTTTGAGGCAAACACTTAAGGCTGTCGTATGTCATTGACCAATGTCTACAAATATAATCCTATCAAGTTCAATCTTAGACCATCTGATGCCATTGTTTTCTTAACGCCATAAATGAAAATAAGCCCATCTTTCTTGTTCTAACAAAGGGACGTCTTTTGTGGAGCGCGTTATGAACCTGTTCTCTTCTATTTGTCTGCTTGACTCTGGACAAACTTACAGATGATACTGTGGTGGTTTTTCACAAACACTGAACTCCAACATGGTTTTAGTATTTACTGTATCACTAGAGGAGAAGCATAGCTAACAGACCTGAACCAGGACGGGGGGGGGGGGGCAGTGTGTGTGTGTGTGTGTGTGTGTGTGTGTGTGCTTCCTGCTTGTTGATAAACCCCCTGCTTCTTATAGCCCTCGGTTGACATGTACCTACAGAGAAAGCCTTAGCAAAACAAGCTGGACCCATGTAAATATGCAGTGCCCAACAGTGGCACACGCTGTGTTGGCTTACATACTGCTAGTGCTGTTTTTCTTTTTACCTCCAAATTTGCTCTGAAAACTAATCATGGTCCGATAAAGCCCATGGTAAATATGCAAGAGATTGACACCCACATGTCAAAGTTTACATAGTCGGACCGTGTGTATGTATAGGGCCAGAGAATCAGGGGGCCTGGGAATGGGTGTGCTGGACTGGACTGCCCCGACCTCAGTGGGCTAGACAGAGGAGACAGACACTGGGACATTGCCATAGGGAGGAGATTAGCGGTAACCTAGTTTGGGGACAGGGTTTGTTTATAGATACACATTATAATGTATACAGTGCAAATTTGGACGGCATTATTAACACATAAATGTTTAACACGAGAAAGGCCTTAATGTTAACCACCCCGCCATTATTTCATCGCCTTTATTTTGTTAATGCATAGATAGTTTAAAAAAAAAATGCACTATTGCATGTTTACGTTTATATTATATTTATGGACAATTTGAATTCAAAATTATTATCTCCAGGTTCAGTTTAAATTTTTTTTTGCGATTAATGGTTAATGCAATAGTACATACGTATGGTGTCGCCCCATGTTTTCTCTCAGCTAACCTTCAGAATCTTGAAATCAAGACTGTTGATACCTTCAGCCTCTGTCAGCTTCCAATTGCTTGATAATCCACAGCAAAGAAAGTGCAGCTAACAGAAAAGGTTAACCCCTGACTGATGTGTCTGATGTTAATCTATAGATCAATTAGGGAGAGGCACACTGGGTCAAGCTACAGATATTGCAGCGGCTATTAGTTCACCTATCTGCCATTATTACACAGTCACATGCTCAAACATTGTGCTGGGTTGGTATGCTAGGCACAGATGCCTAGGGTAAACAGACAGGCCTACAAGGCTTGCACAAAATATTGATCTGGGAGCAGATGGGAACCTCGATATCAGCCATACAGTTTTTCCATGCCTGTGCAGTCTTCCGTTTGCATGTGCAGGGACATTTGTGGAAAATGTGTTTGGGAAAAATATACGGGTTGATTAAAATGTCTGGAGTTTTTCGGATGGAATGTTTAATTTTACTTTTCGATCATAACAGAGAAATGTTTCTGGGTTTACTACTTACATTTAAATTGAGTAGGCCTATGTACTAATTCAAAAGAACCACGCTAAACCATACAGATACAATTCTACAAATACGGAATTTTCTAATTATTCTGTTCTTCAAAAGCTTTAGGGATTTTTCTAAACCTAACCCTAAAATGAATTTCACAAAAGCTGTGAAACCCATGTCAAAATGGAGCCTTTGTGCACTCTAATTCACAAAAGAAAAGAAAAAAATCTACTGGATAGCATTTTTAGATTTACATTTTATATGATATTCTTTTCCTTTTCTTTAAAACTGAACTTTTGCTCTATGTTGTCATAATCCAATCCTTGAGGCATATTTTCTCTCAAAATTCCCTAACAAAGCATGAAACACATGCATCAACTTCTTTTGTCACGTTAAGCTGAGTCTAAAAGAGGGAAGGGTTGTCAGTGAGAAAAGATGGATTGAAATGTTCCATTACTTCATTCAAAGGTTCCCATTCAGTTTCACTGAATAAGTTTGTCGGTAAAAAAAAAAAACCTCTGTTAGGATAAAATGATCCGTTGTCTATTGCCAGAATGAAGGAATCAAGTTGTTAAATCCCCTTTAGGTTCTATATCCATGCAGGTTTTGGTGTATCAATAAGTATCCTGCTGGGTAAAATGTCAAGAGTACTGACCCATTTGTTAGCGAGGGACGGCCTTTTCTTTGCAAAGCTGGCAATAACGTTGAGAACATCACATTATTGGGAGTTATGAAATTAAGACTTTTTATAAAGGGTTAGTCCGGGTCACATTTCTACGGACTATCCCTGTGCATCACAATATAGACAACATGTACAAATAGCAGTGACATGCTAATCCGCATTCCTGAATTCTATAACCTTATAGGGCCATCACAGCAGGGGTATGGAGGCATATTCATGACTAATTATGTTTTCCTATTTTCCTACATCTCCTCTCTGTGGTCCAGAGCCTGTTGGTGTGTCCTACCCAGGGGATCAATCATTCTGAGCTGCCTGGCCAAACACCATTGACAGGGCGGACACAATGTAAAGCTGCTTCAGAGTCTCCATAGCATGCCGCCATTCAATTAGTCTTGGTCAGGAGGAGGAGGAGGAGGAGGAGGAGACATGATTATTCCAAAATTAGCGATTATTTCCCTGAGTAAACAGGCCGGACTGGGATGTGTCATCCCTTTGCGTGCCTCGCTGGTCACTGGGCCCCCACAAAGGAAAGTAGGGTCTGGAAGAGAGACCAGAGGAGACAAGGCTCTTCCTCCTCAAAGAGTTGCCCGCGACCTCCGCTGAGTGCCGGACCCTGCGGCTCGACACAGCCCTCCCTGATAAAGTGGTATTTCCCGCATACAAAGGAGGCATCGGGCCTAATCCCTGGCCGACCCACACCCCTTCCTTTCTTACCAGCGAGAGCGGACAATGAGCATGGACCTTAATCCAAAGGTGGGCGACACAAAGTAATCTGATAATACACGCTGATCAAAGTCTATTCAATGCTAATCAGAACAAAAGATCAGCATTATGGTCTAATTAGAGACACCCCGTGTGCCAAAGGAGTGAAATGCCAGAGCATTGTAAACAGTAAAGAATGGCAGTTAAATGCTTGGCAAGAACAATAGGCTGTCTGTAATACTGCATCATAATCCCAACCCTAAACCATACTGGAAAAATAACCATATAGAGGTAATTTCATGGGACAGACTAACAGTGATTTAGAAAGCTTGCATCAAGCTGTGAATCATGGAGGATTACGACATGTTCCTTCGAACTGATGAGTCAGCGGGTTTCGACTCTCTGGGTTTCTGGAAGGCTTGGTGTAAAATGAGTGTGCCCACCCTCACAGACGGTGTCATGGAGGAACATGAAAAGGTAGACCTCTAGTACTAGCCCTGCTTGGCACATGCACTAGATTCCCACTATACCCACTGTACAGCAGCAGTACTTCAAGGAAGCGTATTGAGCCCTCTTGATGGTTTTGACTCTGTGTGGACCTATTCCTTGTTGGTTTTGCCACTCAGGGTATGCCCAATTAGCCATGAGCTATTAACAAAGCATGAAATCAATTATCCACTTGCCTCTCGGAAGTTGTAATTCTCCACTGGGCGGGTTGTAGTAGTCACGCCTTTCCAGCAGAGTCATTCCCTACAACTCCAGAAACCTGGGTGGCCGTAGCTCTTTCAAAACAGCACAATACAGATCCTACATTTGGCAAACTAAGGCTCCTCTAACAAGGCTCCTAGCGATGGCTAATCCCATCAAAATGGACTCCTTTACAAAAACAATAAAAGCGAGTTCCCACTAATGACAGTGATATGTCACGCATGGAATGCAGGGAAAGCAGAAATCAGTGTGCGATGAAAATGCCTCGCGCAAAGATTGACATCCTTCCCACCTGGGCCTAAAAAAACAAAGTCATTTTCAGATTTACAAACGGTAAGATACTCCTTAACTGCCAAAATAAAGAGCAGATTCGCGGGCAGGATTCTCGTGTGGCTACATGCAGGCTACTTGTGTGCAAAGAGGAAAAGCACCCTTGTCGACACCCACTGCTTTGCAAGCTGACTTTCCCTTTCAGGCAGTGTACAAAGAGAGATTTAACCCTTTAGTCCTAACAAAATATACAAACATTAGCAACATGGGCAACATGGGCACATCTTTCAAGTGACTTCATGATTGGTAAACGGGGTTAGTGTCAAGCTAACCGCCGTGAATCTGAGGACCTAACCTGAATCAGACAGAGCATTAAAATCCCAACAAAACACAGCTTCTCAGTTAGCATTTTAAAGACAGAGCGAGTGTCCTCTTGCTCCTAACTTAAAGGATTGCATGTATCCTGTGGTCAGTTCACTACACAGCCCCCACCCCCATCGCTAGGCCTACCTCCCACACACAGACAGGCACAAAAAGACGTACCTCAGGGTGGCCCTATCAATGTCGCAGCTTTGTGCAGCAGTCTTTCAGGGTACATGAAGTGTCTATAGTCACAATGAGATCAATAGCGGGGCCGATTGTGCAGCAGCTAGTGGCAGACACAGCCACACAGTAGATAAAGCACAAGAGAATCCTCTATCTTTGTTAGTGCTTGTGGACTGGATGCTGTTTTGATATCGAACTTCCCAATGCTGTATTGCATTTACTGTGTTTGAAATGCCATGTTGCAGACGTGGAATATTGATGTACCGTATATCTCCATACAGTTAATGGTCCCCAAGGACCTTTCAAAGTTTTCTGTGTACTCTGCTGAGCTGACAGTGACCTCAGTCAGCCCATAGGTACACTGGCTTGGGCAGGTCATTGCCATTGATTTCCCATTCCCTCTTGGCACAATGAGTGCTGTCAATGAACCACTGACACACGTCCTTGACCACACTGCGGCCCACGCTGTTTTTCCGCACTTGCACAATTTCGGACCTGCCAACTGTAGAAGACAACTTACTAGGCCTTGTTAACCTGTGTTTGCCTGCAATGCAAAACTTTTTTGATAAAGAGCATGTTTACATTACTCAGTAAACTGGTGCACACAGTACAATGCAGCTTTCCCTGTCCATTACGATTGCTTTGATGGTACATTTCTGTAATTATGTAAACCTTACCTGAATGTATAATTATAAATAATCAGAGACCACCAAGTCTGTTAGACTTCAGAAGTTTCTCTTCTTTTCTCCCCAACAGTAAAAGCCAGAGTCTAATTTGCCATCATCAAGTTCTTTTGTTCGAACTGGGGCTGGTATTTGGGAATAATCCTCCTTCCATAGATGCAATAGTGCCTCGACAGGCAGCGGCAGGACTCTGTCTAAACCTTTTCCAGAGTGAAACCTTTGTTAACTCTGCCATGTTAGGGGCTGAATAATGTTGCCTTAATACTAGAACAAGTGATGCAAACCTGCCGACTGGCTTTCGGCACAGGAAAGAGACATTCCTATTTGAAATTTGAAAGTGTTATGTTTATGTTTATGTTTATGTTTAGCAACCACCTTTGCTTTCATTACAAGTCACTATCGCTCTGCTTAAATTATAGTACCTGAATATAATATAATATTGAATATAATATGAACTTTAAAAAGTAAAAATTATGGCAATGCCGTCCTATACTTTATATTCAATATCTAGTTGTCCTTCCAGAAATGCCATGTGTAATGTCATGCATTATCTGACAAAATGACCTTAATTTAAAGGGCTGCCATTGATGTCAACACCAGGTAAATACCAAATTGCAAATGGGCATTGATTGTTTAGATGCTCCAGGTGACACCTTGTCAGTAGAGAGAACTTATGTTTACCCCTCAAATTTCACCGAATGTTTTCGGGGCTCTAAAAACCTGCTGGAATATCACATAACTGTCTAGACTATAAAATACACATTCTCTATCTATTAGGGATGTAAAACCTTATCACATACTGTAAAACAGATTAGCATGAACTAAAATGCTTCAAGTCATATTGTGGAAATATAGGATAGAAAATGTATACGCCACTAAACTAAAATATCTTTTCTAGAAATTAAAGCTGAGGTTTCATTGAAGCAAGAATAATTTCAGTTATTTAACATTTATCGTATACAAATGGTGCAGACTGGTCCCAAGTTTAATTAGCATAACATTCTGATTTGGCAATTGCAGCGGGGCTAAATTTTATTTACAGAAATGCATAGTATCCTAGCATCTTCCTTCTTCTGGCTGTTTCACTAACAACCAAATGGCCCTTTTTTGTACAGCAAAATTCAGTAAGGAACATGTTAATGAGATGCAAATTAGTCAATACATTTACAGCATATTTTAGGAACTTTAATTCAGTGTTTTGATGTAGACAATTCTTTTGTTCTTTAACATGTACAAACTATTGAAAAGATTCCCTTTGTTCCTAACCTTTATAAGAAAGTGGGGAAAATATTTGGAATGCATTAAGTTCTGAAAACCGCCTGTCATGGCCGACAATGAAGGGTAATAGATGTTAGCATTGATGGCAAAGAGGACAAAAAGAAGCGATGCGCTGTTGTGCGCAAACTGGCTGGCACGACTAAAAATGAATCAATTTACTTCACACTGTTTACTTTGTACTTTTGGCTGTAAAGGCTAAGAAAATAAAAAACCTCCAATTCACGAGGCGCAGGAGCCAAGGCCTCAACTTCTCTTTCACAGGCCACGTTTTTTCAGCTTTTTAAAAACCTCACAAGCCAAGCACCCTGGCAGGCAGCGCTGACAAGAAGCAGCATAGTGAAACAGAGAGAGAGAGAAAGAGAGAGAGAGAGAGAGAGAGAGAGAGAGAGAGAGAGAGAGAGAGAGAGAGAAAAGAGCGAGCGAGGAGACAAAACCAAACAGAAAAACAGTAACATCTGCAGGCGCATCCAGCCAGACAGTTTGATGTGAATAACTCAGCACTTGGTGCCCTGACCTTGGCGAACAAAGGGGGGAAGATGCCTCAGGAACGGAGTAGGACACCCCGGGAGGGGAGCGCCCATACAGCGCCTCCGGGCTGGATTTATTGTCGTCCCCCCCCCACCCCTTACCCCCTCCCCGGTCGGACCAAGAGGTGCCACCAGGGCACCCAGGCACCACATGCCACTCGGACTGTCATAGTTTCGGCACAAAGATGGCTGCGTGACAAATGAGGCCGCGCGGCGCCGACATAAAACATCAATTTCGGAGTGGCGCACTGGGATCAGCGCGCCATATGAATGCAGATCAGGGTCAGGCAAATAACTATAGGAGTGCCTTTTAAAGAGATTGGTAAATGAAGAGATAGATCAATGCAAGGGGGAATGGATGAATATTTATCAATCCTGCCAGGGGATGGTAATGCATATACGGATTCATTTCACCTCGGACTGAAGTTAGAAAAAGGCAAATTCTTCCCCAGTCAAATCAAAGGGTGTCACAACAAAGCAACTGTGTACTTCAAGACTTAAATCTTACAAGTTCCTAATCCCTCTGAAGTCCACGCGGGACCTTCGGTCTCTATGGCAACGCCGGGGCATTCAACCAAGTGATTGCCTCCAATGAATTTCAGATAAGACAAAATGGAAGTGAATTGATGTGATTTTAATGCAGAAGTGAGCGGTGCAAGGGAGGTCCACTCGGTTCATATTTGAATAAAGCAAACAGAGCAGACAAAAGGCTGACAGCCGTAAATGACATTGTCAGTACAAAAATTATCAGCCAGTTTACAATCTGTTTGCTCATGTAGAACAAACAGAATGTGTGTGGCATCCCCGGGCTTTGTGAATGGCAGGGCCGGCAGCCGGCGGCAAGAGAAAGGCAGATATCAGCTCCCCCTGCAGCCCTGCAACAATTAGATAGCACTTTGACAGGCACACTCAAAATGTCAGCTTGTTGTTCTCTACCAAGGGCACCGCATCTTTTTTTATGTTGAAAAAGGAAATACATAATTTAGGCGGTGGGAACAAAGACAAATTGCGTGACCTACGGCCGGGGGTGGGGGTGGGGGGCACGCAGGGTGGGATATCACAGACGTAGGGGCACGCATTCCAAACGTAAGACCCTCAGTTACCTAGCGAGGACTCGAATCAAGGTCCTATTTTTCTCCTTTGGTGGTGGGGACTACAGGGGGATTCTCCTTAAAGACGCTCCCTCCTGCTCTTTGTGGCATTTTGTCACTTTTTGTGTTTTGAGCTTGTTAACTTCTCTATAGGCACAGGGGCGAGCAGCAGCTGGCCAGCTTGCGGTGGACCGCAAGGCATCAATTTGATCCCTGGACAAGGAGTGAACATAGTCCAGGCTTGAACCTCCCATGCTGTAATGCTTGCCAGGGCAGCAGGCTGCAGACACTGACCACAACACAGGCTGGTGTCAAGGTGCCAGCGTACCACATGCAATGTCATCATACCTTTAAATATAATTCACTACAACACACTGTGTACTATTGTTTTCCGCTAAGAGGCCCACCTATTTTTAGGGCAATTTATGAATGCTTATTCTACTTGCGAAACTGCGAACAAAAAATACCATGGTTATTGATTAGGCTCAATGGAAGTTCTGTTGTGTTCACAGAAAGATGCCAGGTACAGTAGAGGAGCTGTTTTCACAAAACAATGATCTATAATATTAAGAAGATTAGGTCTTGTTTGACAAAACAGCAAACATGTGAATCTCCTGCAGAGCTGTGTCATGCAGCAGCAAAACAGCATGTCCACATGTTAATTGATATTCTTCTCAAGATTCCCCTCACTGTGCTGTGAGCTCTGGTCTGCTCGCTGGCTGTGAAGATGCCGTTCAGTCTTATTAAAAAGTTGTTTGATTAGCCAGTCTCGGAATGGAGGCTGTGGAAAGGTCTGGCAGTGGCAGATAAAAGGGAAAATGATAAATGCAAAAAGGCAGAAAGCTAGGAGATTGCCAGTCAGCCACTAGAGCATCAAAACACATCCATTTCTCCACAAAGTTGATCCAATTATTTTCAGCCACTCACAGATAGCTACTATGCTTTAGTCCTTTCATTCGGGGCTAAATTGCTCTTCCCTTTTTGCCGATACGGCAATCGGTCATAAAGGGCCAGCCATCATTAGTGGTGTTTGAATTGGAGCCCTGTAGTGTTTGGTTAAGAGGGTAAATGCAAATTTGATGAAAGAATAAGGCTGCATTTACATATCAGCCTCAACTCACATGGGTAGGGTAAACATTCTGTTTATCTCGAGTGTCATTTTATGATTTCAGTTGAATATAAAACTGACCTTGGCCGAGTCAGAGCAAAAGACCAAGGAAATGTACTGTTGTCTAAACATAATTTATTCAAGTAGAACTTGTCAACAAATCTTTTATCACTCAGCAAATAACAGGAGTATGTTTATACCAGAAATGCATCAATGAACCTTGAGGAGAATGAACCTTAAGGAACAGCAGTTAATTATACATATATTAATGCATTTCCCACCCAGGATAAAAACAAACATGTTTATCAATTAAAATAATGTATTTATTGTGAAAATATTCTTATCTAAGTTATAAAGTTATATCATTCCAAAATCACAATGATCAAAAATAACTCCTCTATTTAAACAAACATTCACCATTCATACATTTACATTTACAGTTACAGCATTTAGCAGACGCTTTTATCCAAAGCGACTTACACAATATAAATACATAATTATACATATTTTTTATAATTTAAAACGAATGTGTATATATACTGTATAATATAATTTAACTCTGTAGAGAATAAATTTTTGAACTGTTTTGAACTGCATTATACCCACTGGTATACAATATTTCAATTATTGCAAATCAATTGTATGACCTGTTGGTAAATGTATTTTTCACATTTGAGTAGTTATATGGCATAGGGTGCAGATATTGAGCGCTGTTATTACATATGTAGTATGAATTAATATAACTGAAAAAATATATACTATTTTCCTTTTCGTATAAAATAAAAATTATATATTATCATAAAATTGGTCTGAAGTAGTTTAAAAAAGGTATACCAAGAAATGATAAACAATACATCTAGTTAGGATCCTCAGAGCCAGTTGTAAAGCATCATATCAAGCAATATATTATTTCTGCATAGCAATTGAGCTGAGTGGGCTGTTAAAAATGAGGCAAAACACTGCCATCTATAGCTATGTTCCTAGGACTGCTAAAATGGTCTGCACAGCACAGTGCAACCAACTGCTCCTTAGAAAACTATGTGCATGGCTTGTTAGCCTTCAATAAAAAGTAATAAAACATTGTTGTATTCATAAATTTATTAACATTTAAGATTTTCAATATGTGTATGGGTAAAAAAAAATGTTTGGAACCATATTCACACCCAAGTTTCTCATGACATTTATTATGGTGCTGACGTGTTTTTGGCTTGAGAATATGATAGATTAGACAGAAACCTAGATTTTCATCCAAATGGGCATCTGGTGGCCATATCCTTTAAGCAACACAATTCTGCACAAATCAGGGGTTCTGTCAGAGATTTTCCTACCACCTGCTGTGCATCGTCTCCTCAAAATGATTGAGCCTGCCTTTGTTGTCGCATAATTTTATCTTAACAATTTCTTTGCCAAACAAAAATACACATTGTACCTTTTGTGCTTTGATGGGCAGTGTGATGATGTTAAAAGAAGCTTATAATGTACATATATCAATTAGCAGATATGCTATAGTAAATCTGTATTGGCAATAAACACACATATGCGGACTAGATTTTGACTTTGATTCAAGAGGAGGGATGATCGCATTAAGGCGCAATAATGAAGTGCATATAGCTGCCAGACTGGGGTAGCAGGTTGACAGCGAGGCATAGAAGAAAGCCAGATGTCAGGGCTTCTATAGCTAAGGCCTTGACCAGGCCTCCGTCAGAAGCGTCCCTTTAATGCCGGGCTCCATCTTCTGCACCGGGTCCCCTATGGGAGCCCAAAGGCTTTACTGGTGATGAGACGCGATCTGTTCCGTCTGTCACCTCGCTGCATGTTATTCATACAGCGTCCATACAGTCAACCCTCCAAGGTCCTCTAATCCCCGTCTCCCTAGGTGGAGTGCAGACAGCAAGCAGGCAGACAGGCAGGCAGGATTGCAGGGGGTGCAGGCAGGCTATGAGACCGTTCATACAGTTCAACATGTCGCACGCTGCGCATGACAAACCATTAAACACTGACAAAACTGCAATGGTTGTATGATTACACCACATGCTGTGTATCAGCATTAGCTTTTAAAATAGTGGCTTATTGGAGAACTTGGCAACCTTGATTCGTACAGTAGGCCTAATGTGCATGGGGGACGTGTCACCACGTAAGGATACAGATGCAGGGATATATCCTTTGTCTGCTGTGAAAGAGATGTGCGGTTTTAGTGAGAAAAGTGAGAAGTAATATACTTTCCCACGTTTTGAGTTCCAGTTCCACACTATTTCATATTATCTTTCTCGAAATGTTTCCCCCTTTTCCCCCAACATATCTTTGCAGAAAAGTTAGTTTAAATATAAGCAGACCATATTTTTTTCATATTTTCATAAATGTTTTTAATTTATGGAAGCTCCACATTAAAGTAAACGCTAGAAATGACAATATGCATAAATCTCCATAGCTAGGTTATAAAATGAGGCTAACTCAGCCCCACCCCCCTTGTGACCACACGCAAGAGTAAATTTGCTCTGAACGTCATCGCCTGCTGTTTACAAACAAATACAGAAAGAGTTTATGTAATGCATTTATTTGAACAGGCCATAAGAAATGAGCAAATAGATCATTCTTAAGGATTCTTTGCTTTGCAAACATGCCTATTATAGATTAAAGTTTGACACTATGCCAAAGTTATCAAGGTAAACTAGAAAAGTGACTGACAACTGAAAGTGGTTTGTCTTTGTTCCAGATTATGTGTAAGAAAGAAGAAGTGAGAGAGAGAGGAAAATGAGAGGAAAATGAGAGGAAAATGAGAGAGTGAGAGAGAGAGAGAGAGAGAGAGAGAGAGAGAGAGAGAGGAGTCTGTGAATAAATGACCTCAGGAGAAACTCATACATGAAGAAGTTTGGCTAGTCCTCCCCCTGTGCCACACTTGTTTCACCTCTCTCCTGAAAGCCCCATCAATTTTAAAGGGGACAAGTCGACCACTCCCTTTAAGGATCAACACAAAAAAAGAGTGACCTGGGACAGCCACACGGGGTTCACCTCAGGGCCCATTAATCAAGTGTCGGGACGCGGGTGCAGGGGAGGTCACCGCTTGCCGTGTTCTGTTGCAATCGCTGGGTCATACGCCGGGCAATTCTATTATAGTGATAGATTTATGGTATCTGCCAAACGCGTCGGTTCCTGCTGCATTTTGATTGACTATGGGCAGTGTTTGATAAGGTGAAACAGTATTGCCTTGACAATGGACAAAGAACTTTGCTGTTGTCGATTCTTTTTGTCTGCGTCGGAGAACGTGTGCATGAGACCGACACCATATATATGTTTGCGAGCGCGCATGTGCGCATGCATGAAATAAGGACCACCTGTGAAGTGTAAGGAGAGTGCTCTGTCAGTGGGCGCTTGATTTGTCACTCAGCGGGCGAAGGCTCTGGTTCAGTCACTTAGCGGGCCACACCCGTCCTTCTGCTCCGTCTCCCTGCCTTTCCCTTTTCTCCCCCACCCACCACCCACCACCCCCACTCCCTGCACGAGGTGTATCCGAGGGTTCACATCCAGGCCAGAACTGATGACACACACATACCTGTGCGTGTGGCTCACACCCATGCGATTGAGAAATGTACTTATTGTAAGTCACTTTGGATTAAAGCATCTGCTAAATGCTGTAAATCGTGTAAAACTAAACTAGCTAGTTGCAGCTAGCTGAAAACCATCATGCGTCTCAAGGCCTGCATTATCAATATTTGGTGTTAGTGAACATCTTAAGTATGAATATTCCAAAATAGAATATTCCACATAAAAGCTTAATTTTGCAAAAGATTTCAAAGGTTCTCATACAAAATCACACCATTACCTTCTTTAGTCATAATTACAATACGAACATCTGCGTTATGAATTGTGGTGACACTAAAATATTGTCCCCAAATCATGCCATGCAGATTGTATGTTTCAGAGCTAAGCCTTTTATTTCATGCACACCTACCAATGTAAGGCCCAGCTGAGGCTGAAATGAGAGGACCATAGTGCTGGTATTAGCAAAGCCACATCTGAGCTGTTCCGAAGGGCTGCAGGTGGCAGACAGAAGCTTGCGCAGATAGAAACCAGAATGGATACCGCAGCCGCTGAAGATCACAGATGCTCACAGAGGCCTGTTTTTGTACACAGCATGCCTTGGAGATGGTAAAAATTTCTCACTGGGTGAACAACGCAGATGCAGTAGGTAGATAACATCCAATGTCACCTGAATCGTTTATAATGAGTAGCATTCAAATAAAAACCACCAAACTGATGAAATATTTTATGCAGTGCAGTTTTTCACTTTTATTCAGCTGAAATAAATTAACTTTAAACCTACTTTAAACACTTTAAACAACTAATGTTGAATATATAATTTTCTTTGAGCTGAATAAAGTCAATGCAAAGAAGTAATTTAACCAACAACAAATCCCAGTGATATAAATATGTATCTTTTCTCTACAACTAAACTTATATCACAACCAAGGCAACCACCCAAGTCACGACCAAGGCAACCTTTCATACTGCTATTGGACCAATCTTGCCAGTAAGAAGTGAACGTTGAACTTAAGTTCCTCAGTTGACGTTTCCCCGCACAGCAAGAACAACGGATGCCTTCATGATGGGCGTGCAACACAACAAAGGGCCAACCACATCAAACAGCTGATTAATTGATGGTGTGATGTCGAAGGGGAAGCAGCGTGAGTAGTCATAAAAAGCCACTCCTTGCCAGAGATTGTAGCGCTTTGTATATTCTACCTGTACTTCAGTCTACGCAGTGTTGAGGAACTCAATTACAATAACACTAACAAATAGATGACCAATTCCTTAGCAACAAAGAATGTCTATTTGTACTCTCTATGACAAAGCATTTTGTACTGATGGCAGTCTGAAGGTGATCTGAATGGATTGAAACCTCCCTGGAAAGGCAAGAGACAGTTCCCAAAGAGGAGACTTTGAGGAGACGTTTAAAAGGGTTCAGGCAAAGGTGTGAGATTATTCAGACGAAGTAATGAGGAGGTCAATTAGGAAAAAAAACATGAAGTTTTGTTAAACCCTCAACTTTATAGCTTTCTTACCTCCCTACCTACCTAGATCCACCTGCATGATAAACTGGAAATGTTTTTTTCAACCTCCATTGACATCATTCTAACACATCATGGAAGCTGAGCAAAATCTCTGCTGATTGTATGTATTGTCCAGTTACCTCAGTGTATAATTTAAGACAAATTTCCATGCCAGATTAATATGGTAACATATATGTGTCTTTAATTAAACACTACGACATTCGGATTTTAGAGACCAAGGTAACTTGGGAATACATTCTCAGCAAACATACTGATCACATTGCACAAACATTATTTCATCCCAAAATCCAGGGTGTAGATTTATAGTGAAGTAAGGAACCTATCGAGTTGAGGGTTTAACAAAAGTTCAATAACACTTTAAATATAGGCCTAGGTATACTATAATATACTATAATCTGGGAAATAGTGAAGATTGATGTGTCTACCTACGTAGCTTTTAGAGAGGAGCAGGGACAAGAGGAAAGGTGTCTATTGCGATAAGCAGCTAATTGATAGGATGGCTCAGACAATAGGCAAGTACCACGCGGCCACATTCCGCACATGCTATTCAGTCTGTCAGTGACCCTGAAATGGAGCCCACTTTCCCAATTAGGGTCATTAGTGTGAGCCAGTAAGTGCCCCCGTCACACATGGCTGAAAACCAGGCCCACCTCTGCACTGTGGAAAGACCCCAAGCAAAACACTACAAATAGGACGGTTAAAAAGTGCCGCCAAAGACGTCTGGCAAGCCATTCAGAGTAGATGCAAATTTGGACTTGACATACATTGACTTTGCCTAAGAGGTCTTAAAGTGTTGAAGTGTTCAAAGTTCATAGTAATAAGAGGTAACATATATTTTTGTGACTGCTTAAGCCTCAATGGAGTCTTGTCCATCTCATAAACGCACGAGGTGAGTCATAAAGCATTATATGCATGTCAAGCTTATTCCTGTTTAAATGAAGATGAATTAAATGGATTTTGGCAGCTAAAGGGCAATTGGATGGTTCAAAGGAGTCAAATGAACCAGAATGTCAGTTAATGGCAGTTGCTTCATTTCATCATGTTGTAGATGACAGTAGACCACAATAGTCACTTCAGGACTTAAAGTATGTTTTCATGATGCATGTACTAACCACCATTCCTTGTCGGACCATCTGTATGGGCTTATAGGCCTTTTATCATTACTATCTCATATGGAAATAGATATTGATTCCGTGGATGATATTTTCCTATTCCTCACAATAGTCTTCGTTATGGTGAAGTCATTTTAAATCCAGGAAGTGAAAAGGGGCCCCATTTACATCTGCGGTCACATCTTTTCTATATTGTCTTTGGGAAAAAATTGCAACGTTGAAAACATATTAAGCAGATGTTGTTACTCATTTGACTCCTAATTTGGTTGGGCAGTTGAAATGTACATCAGAAACATCCGTTTATGGACATGAAGAAAACGACATCGCCTTTGCATGGGCCAGCATCATCATGATGGGAACCATGCCATTGGCCAATGTAAAACACAATTCACAGAGTAAGGCCTACTGTTTCCTATTGGCCCTCAGGTACATTACCGATGACTTTAAAATACAGACTTTTACTTGTTCTTGTGTGTTTTTAACGATCGGTACACCCTCCATAACATAATAAGGTTTACATTTGCTTGTTTTTGCTGACTCTGGCCCACTGATGACTGAATCCAAGCCAGTTTAATTAAAAAATGCATACTGTATACCGTAGCTATAGCACGTGGATCTTGGTAGATCTCATGTTTTTAGCATATACCTGCTTTCATTTCCCTGCCGGGGATTTGCTATGAGCACTGCACACCTGTCACCTCTCCACTAACTGGTATACTACTTATCTGTCCTCTCCCCGACTAAAGATAAGGCATGCCAAGAGATTTGTAAGGTGGCACACACTAAACTGCTCAGTCAACGACTTTCACGTTCCAGAAGAAATTAAACAATATGAGCGCAGAGAAATCAGAAGAGATTAACAGCAATGCTGTTGTCATGTCTACTGGAAAGAAACAGACACCCCCCTCTACTGCAGGAGTTGCGTGTGGACTCAAGTGATATTCAGATAGGGAGTTGAGCCGAGGCGATGAAAGGTGCAAAGGCCCTGTGGAGAAATGATGGCACCTCCATATGTCCTGAATAAACACCAAAGTTACTACAAGTGTCAAAAGGGAAATGGTGTTTGACTTGTGTGGTTCTTGTGCCATATTTTGGGGGAGAAGATGGGAACCTGGTTCACACCAAACGTCAGCCTGAGCCAGAGTGAAATACTTTATGACGGGAATGCTGTTTTCTTTATCTTAAAAAGATAATATGATGCGCTATGTGTTGAAGTTACAGTATACCACTATGGTTTAGCATAATTTTGCATCTGATACCAAGCTGTATGAATGTACTAATGTCAATAAGTATAAGAACACAAAACGACATTGCACAGAGCTTGTACGGAGAGCCTGTAGCATGTTTGTTTGAAGTGTCTGAAGGCACTCACCTCGCTCTCTGTCATAAAGAGGCTGTTTGCACAGAGATCCTCAGACTTACCGAATATCACACACTGAAAAGTAGAGCACTTATTAAGCTGTTTGTTGATCTGTGGATCTCAATGCCATGCTGGTGAATCAGGGCAAAAAAATAATCATCCATCTTTGTGTTTGTATAACTACTAAGCCAACCAAGCCTCTGTAAGCAAAGTAGAGGCATTGTGTACAACTTAAGATGTGATATCGTCAAGAAAGCCTGGCAATACAGCCACTGCTTATTGAAAGGTCAATATTGAATTAATGCAGTCATTCCTTGTTGCTATAAGGTTTACCACCTTTCTCACCTTGTAAAACGTGAAACAAAATGTTATTGTTACTATACTATAATCTCTGAGGTTCATTTATTCCCAACACTCTGAATAAATACGTTGGCCTTTTTACACACTCCCCAATATATTGGCTCAGATTATTGTGAACAACACTGCTCCCAAGTGGATAGTTAAGACATTAACACATAACACAAACGCACACTACACTATGCGCACATTTTTTATGAATGAGGCTAGATACTATACTGCTTAATTATATGCTTTGGAATAAAGATTAAACTAAATATTGTATAGAATTAGCCTATATCTTATTACACATTCGTAGGCTTAACTGGATAAATCCACAATAGGTCAAATAGTAGGATATATTGTGAACTGCAATCGTTCAAATAGATATTTTTATTCACACAGCATCCATACCCCGTCCATGCCAGGCTATCACTATACATATCCCTCTTATTGCCTTATCATTGTTCCGACAGGTGGTTTTACCTGTCCAAGGCTGGGAAGCAGGCAGATATGAACGGGATATGAAGGGCAATAAAACAATAACTCACTGGTTGTAAGGAGGAGTCGTTACATAGAGCACCACCTGCTAGCTGTGAGGACTCTTTATCACCAGCTGGACAGTGTTTTATTACACCTCTATTTTACAGTGTATGGCCAATGGCTGTTTACTGTAAAGGTCAGGAAGAGAATGAAGAACCGTTATCATTATCCGGTTATGTGGTAAAAAGTGAGTGCATTTTTTTTATCCCACTCTGTGTGAGTCTAGCTTTCCTTATTTATTGCGAATCCCGAATGAGAACGGAATGCTCGTCATCGTCACACTATATTTGCTCCCGCTCTGGCCAAAAACATGACTCTTTGTTGTATGGCGCCACCGTGTGACCAATAGGGTGGACTGCTCTCTGACTTGGTTGTAAAGCAAAGCAGGTTTATTTGTATAGTAGGCTAAGTTTTATCCACTGCACAGAGGAAATTCTACTTTACATAAGGGAATACCAAAGTCAGTTAATATAAAGCAAAAAATTAAAATAAATAAGCAAAATGTGTGTCACCGTCTGTTGACTTAACAAAACTAATGCTCCTTTAAAGTGCCCCTCTCTTCAAGTGATAGTTTTGTAAGATACAGATCCTTAAATAGAACGGCCCAGTATACAACTATACACGTCACTATGCATCTCAGATTAACTTTGTGTCATAGGACTCTGTCTCTAATTAACCAGTAAACATAAGACAAATGTAAGGAAAAAATAACAAAACTAAAAAAAAGCGAAATAAAAAAATAATATTATATTATATATATTTTTCGAAATAATGTCTAGTTAAAAAAAGTAACTACATTTCACAGTAATTATTTTTATTCGTTATAATCTTTTAATGATATTTATTAGCAATTTATTAATGTTGGAGATTATATAAACTAAAATTATTTACTGAAATGTTTATTAGGAGTACTACTGTAACTACTATAATAAGTGTGTGATGATTTGCTGAGCGAGGAATTCTGCCAAATTATATTGCTCATATGTGACAAAAAGGCTATATTATATTATATAATAGACAATAGTATTTATTTTATTCAAAACAACCTTTTGCAAATGTATTATTTAAGCCTCCACACTTGATAACTAATATTTGATTGCTAACAAAGATAGTTTCCAATTAACTGTAAAAGTCATATAGGGTCTGTAAAATCTCTGCTCCACCTGAAGCAAATGCTTACAGCTTTAAATCACAGGATTTGTGTATGCATTCTGTATCCATCTACTTGCAGTGTTACATTAACACATGCAGTGTTACATTACATGACCATTGACTATGATTGACAGGTTAACAGGTCTGCAGG
Source organism: Percopsis transmontana (assembly GCA_025447815.1). Taxonomy (NCBI): domain Eukaryota; kingdom Metazoa; phylum Chordata; class Actinopteri; order Percopsiformes; family Percopsidae; genus Percopsis; species Percopsis transmontana. The sequence goes on from JAOEHI010000015.1 coordinate 4,919,419, forward strand.
AAAAAAAGTTTAAAAATTATATGGATTCTCTGATTATCTGGTAGGCCAAAGGATGGTTTTTGATATTTATAACTAAAAGCATACAGTATATGACCATGATGATCTGGAAGCAAGTGCAATTGCCATTTTGGTGCATCAGAGTTTTGCATTATGGAGCTTCTTTGAATTTTAATCAGCTGGAAGCAATTAAAAATCCCCTCGGATCTCCTCCCTTTCGTTGTTTTAATTTTTATAAAACCATGTTCTGCTAATGGCTTAGGATCATTGCTAAGCCTTACTGCAAATGACTCCTAATCCAGTAGGCCTGCATTTGGTTACCTGAGGGAAATACTATCCAGGATCTCCCCCATCCCCCAGCAAGTTTCCAGATTAGTCCAATATATATTAATCCCCCCATTTATCTTTGTCAACTAAGGAGCAAAAATAATTTGAGAGTGAGTAAATAAAAGGGAGAGAAAGGAGAGAGGCATTCCTCAGACAGAAGGCAGGTGCTTGCCTTTCCTCACACCTCATAGCTGGGATTGGTTCTCTAATGAGCCTCTCTGTAGGTAAATACAGCCCGCTCATTCTGCTCATCAACATTTCATGCTGAGGTGATTATTCTTTTGGAGCAAACAAGGGATGTTTCAGAGTTTCTAAAATGGAAAATAGTCATCAAAACACATGGCTCTGCCAAGCCAGTTTGTTTGAATATAAAATGAGAGGAATAGATATTTCCTTTGTGTGTCTGTGTGTGTGTGTGTGTGTGTGTGTGTGTGCAGGCGTTGGGGAAGTGGTTCATTTTGACCCATGGTCTGTAAAAATTAGGTGTTCAGAATAAATATAATAAAATGATCATTTCAAAATTTTGAAACCCTCCTGTGGCATTTGAAGACGTCTCCGAGGGTCCTCAACCACACATTGAGAAACACTGTATACTGTGATAGAGCGAAAGTAGGAATAAAATCCAGGCATGGTTTTGGACGGAGTAACAAAACTGTGAGTCACTGACAAAAAATGTAGAAATAACATCACACCTTTTTACTAGCTAAACCTTTGCTTAAAACGTCTTCTCATGTTCTTTGCTCCATATATACCCTGCACAGCCGAACACTGCAGGACTCCTTGAAATGCTGACATTTACTGTAGGTTATGACTAATAAATACAATTCTACAGTATATCACCTTAGGAATGCATATGATGTCCTGCCAAAATAGTAAAATATGATTTCAGCATGATTTAAGGGACGTTATTTGTTTCAAACAGGTTTTTTTTTAATAAGCTGTAAACTTCAGAAAGAGGGGCCGCAGTCGTCAGGCCATTTCTTTTCAAGATATCTTTGGGGACGATTCAAATGAAAGTGTTCAGAGGCCAGCTCATCAGATGTCCTCCCGGTCTGCCAGTGGAACTCATTACAGAGTGGCATGAGCCCCACAACTCCTGACCCCGACCCTCGCCGAGACATCGGCGCTGGCCCAGTTCTCCCTGGCATGGTGCAGATCTACCATCAAAGGCTGGGACACCTGTATAAAAGACTCCATGAGAAAGTATGCTACTGCACTTAGCCGTTAAAAGTTCACGAGTTTCAGCATTTGCCAATGATCTTGTCAGAAGAACTGCTGCTCAATGGTATCATAGCACCCCTAGAGCAACAGATTTCCTCCCCAGCTCACTGTTTATGTTTTGAAACACAACTGGATGTAGGGGGAGGGGTAGAGAAGATGTGAGCCTATGAGTGCGGCGAGGGGAGGGGCAGAGAGGAGTGCCAGACATTCACCATTCAGGTGTGTGGGGCGTGCATTTCAAATCAAAACGTTTTGATTTTCTTGACTGTTCATGTACATTGCTGATGGACATGGTTGTGTGCCTGAAACAGATAAAACATGTGGTCCAAAAGTGACTTGCTCCCGTTTCATTTACATTCTTTGTCAGGATGGACGTTTCAAGTTCAAACTTTCAGGAACCGCTAGTATGCCGGAGTATTCCAAAAAAGTACACAAATCTGCCTTTTTCGGACGAAAAAACCCCAAACCATATACGTTTTTTATGACTTTATTTATTTTCCATTCAAAGATTTATACCTTGCCATCTGCTGTAGGATCCTTGTCCATCGTGATTATTTACACAAAGAAAATATGGCGGTGAAAAATTCATGCCTGCGTGTCAGTCTGACCCTTTGGTCATCGTCTGGCTCCCCCACCTCCGGGAGGAGAAAAGCACCTTGGGGTTGTTGAGTGATCCGGGCTATAGCAGCGGAGGCGGGCCAGAAGGCCATCTCTCTACGGCTTGTGACATCCTCTCCCACTCCCCATTGCTCCTTTTCACCACATCCCAAATGAGGACAGCTGCCGTCAGACAGGCACACCTTCCCTCTGCACGTAAAACATTGCAGGCGACCTGGGTTTTATTATCAGGGACCGTGGAAAAAACCATACTGTATTATATATATTATGTAATATATAGCAGATTTCCACAGCGGTTAATGCAATTGTTATGTTGATGTTATAAATCCCTGAGGTTCCTTTTTTCACATTACATTTGATCATGAAGGTACCTAATGGTGTCGTCCTTAACAGTCTCTGAATCTACATTTAGATTTAAAAATAAAAATGTTCATGACTATGTTATTATCTTCTGCTTCAAGCATTCATTCTAACTGAAGAGACATTCAGGTTTTCTTGTTTTATTATTATTTGGTAATTGAGGTGGCCTATTCAGCAAATAAAACAGCTTTTATTTGTTTTTGCATCAGACACAATAATAAACAGTTTCTGTGTTTATTCACATTTCTCTCCCTAGCCCAGATAGACAGTGTCATGCCCTGGTTGTGAGGCCTCTGGTCTTGCGGCTACCAATAACTGTCAAGTTCACATGTAAGTAAAATATTCAGTGTGACCGTTGAAAAGAAACACTGTGCATCAGAGTGGGTGGGTGGGTTTTTGGAGGTTTGGTGGGGGGGCGTTGGGGGTGGCAGCCTGCGAACAGATTAAAAGGTCACAAAAACCCACATGACGTGTTCTGTGTATTTCATATGAAAGCCCTATTTCCATAATGCTACATCTCTCTGTTAACCACTTGTCTAAATAGTCATAAATCACCGCTGAATTCCTGATTTTATTTGGGAGGCGGTCGCTTCCTAAGCTGCTGTAAGAAAACAGAAAAGGAAAAGAAAAAAAACTTCACCAAATTATCTCCTTTTCATGTAAATAGTATCACCTTTCACTGGGTTTAACAACAAGGGTATTGGAGATGAGTGTACAATAAAACACTCTGGAGCAGACTGTATGTTACTGCGTATGCATTAAAGGCTTGTGCTGCCATGCATGTGCGCACACCCACCCACACATTCACACACAGACTACAGAGCTCTGACATTCATATTCCACCCTTTTGTGTTGCCCTTGGAAAGGGAAAGCTGCCTCCCAGGCAGGGAAGAATAACTGAGTGATTCCGTCTTTCCCTCCTACAACCCAGAGAGTTAATAGGTTATATCCTGTCCCTTTGACCTGTACTTCAGATGTCTGACTCTTATTAAGGGTTCGAGGTGATCGAGAACAAACATGAACACTAGGAAATAGAGGTCTGGGTCCTGACTATGCTCTGGTGCCGGGCTGGGGGGGGCTCTGGGGCTGTGGCTGCATGCTCCTGTCCTGTCAGGTCAGTGGTGCTCTGCTTCGCTGTCGTCTACTGTGATTGTCAGCCTGTGGATGAAGGATTGGTAAAGTCATCATTGGGCCTCGAGCCGGGTCCCTGGCTAAACATGGGTGGTCACCAACACATCTCCAGCGAATGGGTTTACATGATGTGATCACTGTTCGCACGAAGCACAGGCAGTGTGACTGAGAAGTAATGGGTGATGTAACCTACACTGGGTCTGAGGGTGGCAGAGAAAACAAAGAGGCGAAACAGGCCATAATTTGTGCCCGGACAAACAGCCTGGGCAGAGTTACTGTAAATGGAGGTTAATAGTAAAATTGTCAAAAAATAAATTGTGTTTTTCTCCAATCTTAATGAGTAAAGGGAGGGATGGGATCTGGGAGGAGAAGACATGTAGCATGTCATGCCAAAGTAACCATGCGGCACACATTATCATACAGATCCAGGCTTGTCAGTTTGAGGCAAATAGTTCAGGCATTTGGAGCTTTTATCGTAAGGATAATCCATGCCAGGAAAATGCAGAGCAGCTTGAATATGACTGCAGTTTGTGTAATGTTCAAATATGGCATTTGCCCAATTCTCTTGAATATTCCCTTGGTAAAAGATTGACATCATTCTACCATTAAATTGCTTACTACAGCTTGCTCAGTGCAAAACACACACACAATTCATGATATTTGTCGCCAAAGGTTGTCGCATCCTCAACCCAACCTGCCCAATATTCTGTGGAGTAAACCGGTACAATATGGCACAGTCCAATACAGACATACACCACTAGAGGTCACAATAGCCTTTCCACCAACGTCCCAATCACTGCAGCGGAGAGCCACTGCAGACTTAATTCAATGTTTACCAGAAATCACTCACATGTTGAATAGATAGAACAAATAATATAGACTCCATCACAACTAAAACAATCATGATTGACTATTAATGATATGTTATTAAGTTAAGCTAAATTATTATTATGATATATTTTTTTACCTTGTTTTCACCTGTAACCACGTTAGATTCTTGCACTCAGTGGAAACCCCCCATAAAGACCAGCTCTCTGCTTGATCTTTGTGGTTCATGGCGCTGACTGTTGGTCCTCAGGTCAGACCACTGGTCCCTCAGGGGGAAGGTCTTCACCTCTTTCCCTTTAAAACAACAGCAGTGGCCGGGTCACGCTTTGTAAAAAAAAATAAGACATTTCCTCAAGATGGCTACCAGTGCTAACAGCTGCAGGTAACGGACAAGGAGCACAGCTGCTGCAGACATGTAATAACGAGACGGAAATGTTTAAAGGGTTTGTATCGTGGCATTTTCCACTCTCTTGATATTAAAAGGCACACACCGCAATTGTAAAATTTTAATAAGAGGAAGATGGACCTTTAGTTAAATTTGTGTACATTCTCAGTTATAATAACTGGAATGAAAACTTATTGGTGAATAAAGTACAGTATAGGTATTCTCTCTCTCTTTTTTACTTACACACATGCTCATTCTGCTCTATTTTTGGAGGCACAGCGAGGTCTTTTGCCAAGTGTAGCTTTATACTGCCAGGCTGCCAATCCGAACGGCTCTATAACAGTTAAAAAAACCTCCAGTTCCAATAAAGAGCAAAAGGCAACAGAGTAAAAAGTACAATTGGCAGCCCACTGCATATATGCACTGAGCTCATCCCACCAGGCAGCAGTAAATCATTATGAAAGCAAAACACAGTGTTGTGGATGCTATCATCTAAGACCAATAAAGGGCCAATTCTTATGCACCACCTCCTCACATATAACTGTCACCAACTGTCATGTTGGCCGACATTTCTCAACACCACGGTTACTAATGTATAGGAAAAAGGTGCAGTAAGGTTTGGAAATGTTCCCCAATAAAAAAAACATAGATTGGAGCCCATTAAAAAAAAATCTGATTTGCCCTTGTGGTGCAGAGCAGAATGACAGGGATTTGCCCGGTGGACATCTGCGAGCAAGGCACACCAGCGTGTTCCCAAAGGAAACACGAGGGGATGATGAACATTACATGTTGCCAAAATGGAAATAGCCTGTTCCTGTCATAGAGCACCAATGTACGTGCTCTTCAAATACCTCTTCTATAGGGCCATTTGGCCTGCTCTTTTCCATGACCCTGGGATATTGTTCCCTTTTGACAAGTCTGATGTCCCAACTACCCCCCCCCCCCCTAAACACACACAGACACACCTAACGAGACAAGATTTAGTGGGTATTAATGGTTTTTGGTACAGTTGGTGGGGCACACAGGACTTTTGCTTAACATTAGTTCAGTTGAAGCAGGTTATTTTCGTTTCCTTACTGCTTCAATGGAAAGTAGAGTTACTGTGTATATCCAGAGATTAGTCAATGTCAAGACTGCATCAGAGGTTCTATTACTGTTGGGCAATTTTTGAACCAACATTTTACACTACTTAGTCATTGGTAATTGTTGGTCATTTAAAAGAGTCACAAGAAATTTCTCAAATCTATAGGTCACATAGAGTGAGCGTGCAGAACCCTCCCATAATGCACTTGAGACGTCCTGCTTGATGGCTGGTATTAAAGGGAAGAAAACCGAGGGCTTCAGCCTGTGACATGGGCGTCAATAGGCACCTCATTCCCTCTGGGCCATAGCTTTGCCTTTCGGCTCCAGAGGGACGTGAGTGGTTTGTCTTCTGAACGACAGATGTGGGGCTCTGCCAAATTCAGCCCAGCCCGGCTCTACTGACTACTACAGTGTACATGCTTGGCCCTGGGGCAGGGACGTGGGGAATCGCAGTGGGACAGGGGCTGACGTGAACACATCTTTGCCCGCCTCAGCCTCTGGCCTGTGGTCTGCAGGCGAGCCCAGATATCATAGCCTGCACAGTTGGACCGCCGTTTACTCTGCGAGCAAGAGAACGTGTGCATGTAACAGTATTTACTTCATGTGGGTGGTCCCCGCTCGCTGGAATACAATGGTTCTGCCAGACACCGTTCACCAGAGGACGGTGCTGCCTCATTGGGAAAGCCATAAAACATGAGTCATCCAGGGATCAAGAGCGGTGTATAATACCTTTTTTCTTAAGGTCTCTTTTTCCACATAGGCTAGCATACATTTTAGATGGATTTTTCAGTGGTTTTTGTGAACCGATTCTCATACATTTTCATATTCTGAGACATGTAAGACATCAATTTGTTTTGTTTTGGTTCCGTAGCTCAGTGTAACATATTGACATCCTACTCTAAGTAGGACATTTCTGCCCGAAGAAACAATTATTTTTCTCCTTTTGGAGTTAGAAGAATGAATTTCTACAGTTGAATGCTATGTAAGCCTGAAGGCTGGAACCCAAACCTGCCCCGCAAAGTGTGTCTGATGAGATCTTGATGTTTAGAGACGCACAGAGAATCAGCTTTGCTAAGTGATCTCTGTATGACCTGCTGTGTGACCTGAGGGGCTGGAAATGAAGCAGACCAACTCTGTAATTTCTAGAATTGATTTGATTTGATTTGACCAGAAAGGAAATCCAGCCCTGTATGGCTTAAATGATTTCACTTCCATTTTTCATACCTCATTCGAGATGGGATGTGGAACTATAAATTTAGGTCAAATCATTAAAAAATTACTCATTACTCATAAATATGTGTAAAAATAGTCAAATAATTCACTCTCTATTTCTCATAAGGTACAATATTAGCTTAAAAATAAACATAAATAACAATCAAGTAAGACTGTAAATGTATCTGGATATATTACTATGTTGAATTATCTGTTTATAAATGCTGTAAATGGTTTGCAAGCATATCAAAATCCTATCCACAAAAACCATCCACTAAATTTTCACAGACTATTTTCCTTCATCTTTTTTTGCAGCAGGCCTTCACACGTGCACACACACACACGCACACACACAGTAATGGAGATGTAACTGGAAGAGTTTCGGAGGCATATGGATGCCATTTGTAGGCTGCACTGCGAAGGTATAGGTCAGTCTTACCCTTTGGTATCTCTCTATCCATCTGTTTTCACATTACTTGCAAATTATAGTGTCCTCCAGACCCAAATGAACATAAATCAGGCCGGTGAAAGTGCAGAAGTTTTCCCATCTGTCATAAAACAATGATTTAGAGTACGGGTTGTCAAAATATGGTGCTGTGAATTCGCCCCGCTCCCCGGCAGTATGAACACAAAGCGCCATCTCATCGGAGTAATTTATGGCCTCTGAGGGAACCCAGGGTGATTAGGGCTTGGGCCACCAACAGCCAGAAAAACAGTAGGAGTTCCAATAAGGATGGCTGAAAAGCCTGGGCCAAATTTATCAAACAATTCAGCGAAATCTATTTCTGTTTGGAGAGGAGAGCGAGATATACGGCCTGTTTAGTATATTGGTACATCTCTGGAACATTTGGTCATACTGCATTTGTGAGTTTTGGAGATTCTACATTAAATAGTCGTAGCCTGGGATATGTGATGTATTGGTCAGCTAACGTGCCCGCGGCCAAATCAAATATACAACGGGACCTTCCTGGATTTTAAACAAGATATTTGTGTAAATGATGTCACCGTGTCTCTATGAAATTGTTTCTTTTAGAGGTGTAGTTTTGAGGGTGAAAGCGGTTCTTTTCCACAGTAGGGGTAGGATGGTTTGGCTGTTTGGCCCTAACAAACAAATTAACTATTGAAAATGCTCTTTTAGGCTGACATTACCTTAAAGGGCCATTAAAGACATACAGTATATGGTAACCAGCTGCACAGTAGGACAAGGTTTCCTGTATGGTCAGTTAATATATTATGATTAGCTCTGTGCCACAGTCGGAGAGAGGAAATGCAGGGCTAAGGCTCATGCAATAACAACCATTTACTGCCGAGGTGAGGCAGGGTGCCTCCCAATTAATGCTTTTGCTTATTGACACATCCATGTGTCTCCAAATAAACACAGATTTTCTATGCATTATAGGTGGGAGCAATAAAAATGGGCCTCAGTGTAAATGTAGGTATGGGCAAAAATCAATATGTTATCCACCCCAATGTTGTGAGCTCTTTGCATTAAAAGACTTGTCTTTCACACTTCACCAGGCTAGAGGGAGCTGTTAACTCAATTAGGATAAAGGACTGTTTTCTGAAGGTAGAAGGCCTTCCAATAACCTTTTATCTGGGGATTGCAGGTCTGTTACCACTATCATGAAAAATAGGCTAATATTAAAATGTGGTTACAACAATATTAAACAATTTATTCAATTTAGCAGGCTCCACATTCATCTGTATTTCTGCATTTACTCTTAGCAATACCAATTCATCTCCAGCTGCTTCCTTCTCCATATGGGGGACCTCTGCGATGTCCTGGGAGGTACTGCTTTTGCAACTATTTTTACAAGTGCTTTTTAGGTCCCTGGCCAGTCATCGTCCGTATGCGGAGGGAGCCGTGTTTTGGCCCCCACACAAAGCACAAAATTCAGTGCTTCTCCTCTCAGGGTTACAGGTGTTTTGGTAGAGGAACCATACTCTGAAGTGAAGTGGAAAGGCAGCGATGGGTCCTAGGTTCCCACCACTAAAAACAGGCCCATATGTCATCTCCTACTTGTCTTCGGTGAGTTTTTAGGTCACATGTAAACTATCATGCAGAAACACAAGAGCGAGAGGATTTCTAAAAGTCACCAATGATTATGTTATTCATATAAAATTCTGTACCTGCTGTGTCTCTGCGACTACAGTAGTAGTACTTTGTAGATGCTGCCCTTAATCAGCAAAGGCCTGACACGCATTAGGTAATTCTTGCATGCATATTTGCGTTAATTGTGCGGCAGCCTGGAAATCTCCAAAACCACCCAAGCACCAACTCCCTGGAGGTTGTCATGGACGCCCGCTCACCAATCAGGAGAAGTTCTGCATCGCTGCTGGCGGTCTGCAGTGGGATCCAAAGGCTGTTCTGGACAAGTAGTTGCTTATTTCTCAGGGGAATACTGAAGCCCTCCCTGGGACTGTTAAAGTTCCGAGGTGGAGCAAAGTATTCTTGGGGCTTCTCAGACATTGCAGCACAAGCCTGCTATCTGTTTAAACAGCAGGTAGCCCCCTACCCCCCTGATGTTTGTGTCCAATGTTTCCGATTGAGGGGAATTTCCCATACAGTCCATCGGTCCAAAGGAGCCAGGAAACATGATTCTGTCTCTGGATGGCAGTTGATGGAAACACAAATACACATTGAATATGCATGAATTCAAGTATAGTTTGGACATTATTATAATTCTGCAATACTGTCAAACTGTACTGACATCAATGTCAAGCTTATAAGATTTGATATAATGAAAAGTAATAAGAAAACGACTTAGCACAGTGTGTGTTTTTATGGCACAGTTATGTCTGTTATTTGTCACTTCATAAGGTCCAGGAAGAAGTGTTTTTTTGTTTCTAAGTGTGGGCATGGAACCCTCCAGATCTTTGACTCTCCTTCATCAAGGTGGCCGTGGTCAGGTTTCCATCGCATCCCGTGTCAACATCACTGACAGAAAAAAGCACTTAAGGGCCCAAGCAATCACTTTTCCATTCTTTTAGCTGGAAAGGTGATCTGGAGGTGGGGGTTGAGAAAGGGGAAAATGCAGTGTGGCGCAGTGACCAAGGCTAGCCAGCAGGTGGAAGTCTTGATGATGATTTTAGGAAGTGTAATTTCTAGAACTTTGGCAATCCTCTAGCATTTGAACAGGATAATAATTGATGGATGCAATTGCTCCACAATACTTCAAGATGTCTGTTAAATTTGTTTTGATTTAATTTTCATATCTTAAAATTATTTTACCTTTGTAAAATCTGTGTGTGAGAAGTGTGTTTTTTACGTGAATCTGAATGTGTTGTTGCTTCCGAAGGCTGGCTCATATAAAGATAAGTATCTCTTTAAAAAACAATTGCCATCCACAACCCAGGCAGTTCTTTCTTTCAAGTTAATAGCTTAATTACCTACATTATGGACTGTTCTGTGGTAGGCTTCAGGGGAAGGGATTATTTCATTTCAATGCTTCATTTGCCTTTAGGTAAACACAAACACCAATTAAAACATTTTTTTCCAGAATGCATTAGAAGTTTTACATCCTGTACAATTCCAGTAAACTCAGGGAAATTGAACCTCCTGAAACAGAACAGACGTTAAATAGTTGATAAAAGTTCAAACAAATACTAGAATATATAGTAATACTGGAAAAGTAAACAGAAACATCATACTTAATACATACTGAATATCTGCAAATACCCTCTCTCTTGACACATATATAACAAAATCACACAAAATTATATAATAATAGAAAAAATGTAAAAATACTTGAATATTTTCTCTAATATTATTTTCTAAAATATAAAACACAATACAAAAATACATTATGTATCATTTTGTGCTACATCATTAATATTATATATACTAAAATGGAAGAGGTAATTACAGTTGAATGAACAATTGCCTACGTTTTATTTGCTGTTTCACCCGCGCATAGCTTGACTTCCAGGCAGTCTGAGGATTCACAGCATACAGCATACAACAGACACCAGATCTTATTTGTGTGTTTCCTTTCAGCAAGTGGGGACACACTCAGTGGTACTCACCAAACTGTATAATTCTGACAAGGGCCGCCCAACGTCTGTGGCCCATGGCCCACAACTGTTGCTTCACTGTGGGTTACCAAGGGTTAGCAAGCTCCCTGCCTGCAGCTCTTTCTCTCTCACACACACACACACACAAACGCAAACACACGCCCACACACATACATGCACGCACATAAGCATGTGTACATTTACAAACACACAAAACCCTCACAAATGCATACACACATGCATGTAAAGAATCCTGTTTAGGATTTATTGGACTTACAGTATACAATATCTATAAAAGAGCGGGGAGAACATTACAATTAGATAATTTAATGGATGCTTTCCGGCCCCCCGATGTTTGAATTTTGAGAATCTTTCTAGTACTGAATAATTAGCCTGCTAAATTATTTTTTTGTACATATTTTGCAAGCAGGATAGCTAGCTAACAATAAATGTATGATTCCTGGTAAGTTAGTATTCATCTTCTGCCTTCAATGAATACATGGAAAGTATTCAAATGTGTGCCTGTGCGTTTGCCAACACAGGCATGAGCATGTGGAGGCGGCTGTAGAGCCAGATATTGGTGTAGCATGCCGTCAGGTGAGGCTGGGCGCCAATGGAAGTGACAGTCTCACCTCCATTAAGCTGGCCATTCACCGCCAGCCAAGCGTTTCTATGAACCACATTAGCTGTTCCGCCATTGTTTTTTAATGGGCAGCTCCTGACTTGCTTTGATAGGCAGCCTGGTCCTTCCGTGACAGTGCGTTGTGGTGTGCTCCACATTCATGAGAATCTGTTGAGCCTTGAAAAGAGTGTCAGGTGAACACAGATCTCTATAGTTCAATCTACTGCTAAAATTAATACTTTCGGTTCATTTCTATTGTTTTATTGTACATGTAGTGTGGATGTTCATTCTACAAGGTCTACATATAAATATACATATTTATTTGCACCATAAAATTGAAATACAACATTTGGAAATCCATGGTTAAGAGGAAGAATTTCTTTAACTAAAACAGTAAAGTACTTCTTTAAAGGATCTCACATCTTACAATGATTCCCTTCATTACAAAGCCACCATTCTTTGCTCTTTGGACAGTGTCATTGTTATACAGGATACTAATATTTGTGTGTATGTTATGTGCGCAGTATGTGCTTGTGTCCTGCTTGGAGTATAATTAATATTACACACAATGTCAGACGTCTTTCATGCTGGCCGTCACTCATTCCCAGCAAGTCATTTGTAAGTCACACTCTTGCTTTGAAGGGAGCCGGGCTCTTAAAGACAGGAATTCCCTCTGAGGGCAAAATCCTCTGGAAGAGACCTATGATTATATCTATATTAATGGTTCTGCAAGTCTAGAAAGATGTTTTGTCTGCTCCATCTAGCGAATGCTGTGTTTTACAGAGGAGGGTCATCTTAAACTGATTAGGGTGCAGAAATATCAAGTTCTTTTCGAAAGCTTGTGCAGTGCCTTTGGTCTTGTCGCACGGACCCTGGTGCCAGATGCAATAAATTATTAGCCTAAACCAAAACAGAATGCCAGCTTTACATCAGGATTGTGATCCATGTCAAGGAAAATACTCTTCACATTTGAAGCAAACCAATGATCCAGTATCAGAGTCTGTCCCAACTAAGTCCAAGGCTGCTATTTCACTCTTCAGATGGATTTGGCAGGGCTTAGAGGGCACTGCTCTGTGGGCCGTTGTAGTATGTTTCATCCTCTGCAAAACTGCATTCGATCAATCACACAGGAATGTGGAATATTTTTTTAAATATTAATGTGCCATATAAAATATGTCAGTTTCACATAGGGGTTCAATGGAGAAAGCAATGCAATTTACCACAATAAAATGCATAATTTTATTTTAATTAACATAACATTACATTAACATCAGTTAGTTTTTGTCTAATAAAGACACGTGTTACTTTCCCAGGAGATTTATCATGATTTTTGATGGTTTAAACAGTTGCCTATTGAACTGCATTTATAGCCCAGCGAGTGAGGGTCAACAGACGTTTGTTTCTCAATATTACAGCTATCAGTGAGGTAGTGAGTGTAACAACGGCAGCCGCCACCCCTCCCCGTTCGCGCTCGCCGGTATACTAGCCACCGGCCGTTGGCCGTCATCAT
>JAOEHI010000015.1:4942688-4960188 GCA_025447815.1 Percopsis transmontana
TCCCCTTCAACTGTGCAGCCTGCTGCTCCTGCAAAAACAAATGCTGCCGATTCTGACACCTTCTTTGATCCCAATCATATCAATTGACTGCATCCTTATTATGACAGTAATCATAATCAAGCCTTCAATATTAATTTGTTGTTTTGTTTAGCACAAAAATCCATTGCTATATTGAGGTTATTTCAACATGCCAACACCAGGGCATAGCTGGGATCTATTTGCTGTTCTTTTTGTCTTCCTTCCGGTGAAAGATGTCTCCCAGAGCTGCTATAAGTCAATGTTCTGTTTACCTAAGGGAAGATGTATGATCTTTATTGTTGATCAGTCTCTCATTGCAGCCCCAATATGGTGAAAAACATGGGGGCAACCTGCACAAACATGAGGAAGGCTTTAGGATGGGGGTGAGAGTGGTTATTATGGTTACAAAAAATATTGGCTATTGTCAAGCACCACCCTAATCCCCACATACTATTTTAATAAAATAAAGACATATCAGACATTGCTACATCAATCATGTGAGCAGTCGCTGCTTTTGAAACTATCACACCAGAAAATTCAAGAATCATACATTTTCTATGGTAGTTAGAGAAAACATAAATTAACATTATCTATGAGTTGAGGCAGGAGCATATTGGGCAGCCTTCTCCATGGACTCTTTGGAACATTTCACAGCTTTAACAAGTCTGATATGAGTGACCTCGGGAAACAGTTTAATGAGCGGTTCTTGACTGCGTTTCGACACTGCGTGGGTGGGCAGTGAAACACGTCTGGGCAAGATAGTATTCTGATGTACAGTGTTGGAAATGGCTATTTCAACAGAACAACAAACTGTTTTATTTTCTTGTTGCCAGCCCATGGGCCTTCCAGATGAGGTCATGTTGTGTATTTATATTGTACGATGGCTCCAAATTGCTTGTCCTTTCAAAGACTTTGGCCTAATGAGTTCCCAAAGATATTTCTTTGTGTTCCCATATTAGGAGATTCAATAATATCTGATCTTCGCATACATTCTTTTCATCTTCTTTTTTAAATGTTTTTCTCACGCTGGCAAAATGTAACATATGAGCGTCATTTGTGAAAGCTTTTCTGAATTTATAGGAGCAGGATAGTCTAGTGGTCTAGGGGTTGGACTCCCAGCCAGAAGGTTGTGGGTTGAAGCTCCAGAGTTGGTCTACCTGTAAGCATCCTTGAGCAAGATGCCTAACCCCTATCTGCTCCATGTAATAGCACCATGTAATTGTAAGTGGCTTTGGATAAAAGCGTCTGCTAAATGACCTAATTGATTTTCATCCATGATTCCTTCCTTCCTTCATGTTTCTTCTTATGCCCATCTGCATATTCTACGGGTTTATCCATGGCCCCAAAGCAAAACTAATGTTAGTGTTGTGTGCAGAGAGCTCATTTGCTCTCTTTTATGCCAACCTGCAGGATGTCTTCTGAAGACACTGTGATACATTTTCATTGGTGGAGGCTTAACAACCATCTCAGACTTTTACGAGATGCCCGGCGCCACGTCTCTTGAGTCAACCCTGCCGCCTAAGAACCTTTACGTGGAACCCAATGTCCGAGTGTCCTTTTCATTTGTTTCATCTGCAATTAATCAACCACCATCTTTAATATGAGTCTTTTAGTTTTACCCCGACGTGCAACCCCCCTCACATGCAGCTCCTGCTAGGTTTATGGTCAACACAGAGCCGACAGCAGTATTTAAGAGAGTTCTCTCACTCAACATGCTTTTCAACTTTTTATTCCCCTGTAAGACAGAATAAATACATGACAGAGGAGAAATATCTGTGTATACATTTACCTGAACCCCAGTGGGTGCATTTTAAGTTTGGAGCTTTGGCATTGTTAATTCACAAAGAAAATTGTAAGATTTAGCTGCTATTTTACATACAATCAACAAACAATGTAATTTGAACAAACTCCATTTTACCCAATGGTTTTGTGTAGGCCTACCTCAAACGCCACCTGAAAATGACTAGAATGCAGTTACATGTCAGCTTTTCAAGCAAAGCCCTTTTAATTTATTTTTACTTCCCTAATGGAAAAATATTCCCCTAATTACAGTAAACACAAAATTGCTATTTCATATGGAATCATTCATGTCTGATGGCCGCCTCTGATAAGACACTTTTGAAGTTCCAATGTATATGTTGTAAATTGTTTCTTTGAGCTTACTCAAGTACCAAAATCACCCCTGGTTCACCTCTGGGAATAGAGTGCAGAGTGGGTACCACTCCAGCGTTTGGATCCAGAGCCAAGTCTCTCCAAACATCTTTTCCTGGTGCCTAAAATTAGCCCCATAATGAGGTAGTGGCTTCCTTTTTCTCTGAACTAATGCTCCATCCCTGTGGGAGAACATGATGTGGACTAACACTCAAGATCAACAGACAAATCTCACACTGACACATACAAATATTTTAAAACAGTGCATATTTGAACTGTTGTGCCAATAAATAAATAAACTCAGTAAACCAGAATTCCACAAATTACTTGATGTTTATTTTTTCAAATAAATTTACATGTATACAAATAATATAAACAGCACAAAGTGTAATCCTTAAAGGTTCTGAGTTGATCGATAGGGAACAGAACTGTTGCCAGTTAAGATCTCTTCAACAGTCTCTTTGACCACCTTTTCCAGTGTACACCTTCATTAAAAGGAGTTTTATGTGGACTCCAAGATGGCTAGAGAGAATGGAAAAGACATGCTTAGGTAGACTCCACTTCATTATTAAACCTATAGGTCACATTTAATTGTACTTGCATTAATCTGTTTTATTTCAGCTAATGAGTGCTGCCATAAATTTAACTGTAGGCAAGGAATTTTTATTACCCTCAGCAATCTTTTGATCAGGTGCTGAAGTTGTTCAGCGGCGGGCACGTTGGAGAATCTTTACTGTGTACAGTACAGTGTCCAATTACACAACGGCTTGATTTTACCCTCTCATTAGAGATTCTCCATCACAATCCATGGCTGCCAGTATCACAACAGTGGATGTGGATTTGGGCCCTTTGGGGACGGAGTTCTGGCTATAATTTATTCCAAACTATTATTCAAACATTTCAAGGGGTTAAATGTATTCTGTAGGCCTACTTTAGATATTTAGTGGCAGACCTTTGATTCTAGCCATTTGGTTTTAATTGCGATATCAGGGTAATTGTATATTTCCATTTCAAACACACTCAGAAATAGGGCTACGGTACAAAAAGATACATGTTTTTAGCCACATAAGATCATGATCTTGTGAGCTCCATGATTTGTTCCACTCAGCACATCAGTATGAGGATGCCCCATTAAAATCTTTTTGGATAGACACATTGCCAATTGGGCCACCTATCTCTTGCATGGCGCCATGCAGCTCACTAACACCCACCACCAGCCCAGCTCTACCTTAAATTCTGTGTTGTGTCATGGTGTAGCTATAATGTACAGTATAACACGGTTGCCGGCAGCTCTGTTCGGTTACCCCTATGGGAAGGTTATGCGGCACTCCCTTCTCTATCCTCCCATTCTTGCGTGCATCGGCAGAGAGGTTTCTCTAGAACAGAACCATGCCGCCAAACACAAGTGTATGCTTTCAGTCTGTAAAGATGTTGGTGGAATATACTGTATATACATTTTTGTTTTGAATACATTTCCATGTGTGTGAAGTTATCTCAAAAGAGGATATTGAGACTTGTCAGAGCAAGTCTGGGAATTGAAATTCACTGTTGGTAGGGAGGGTTTGAAAAGTGCTGAGTTCTCCAGCCCTCCCTAGAGGTGTGCCATCTACATACATTCTCACATAAATAAAGAGTCTAGAAAGGAATGATGTCATTCAAACAATGCCTGCTGTCGATATGGATCATCTGCTTAGCTTTGTTATAATAGACTCACAGACACTGTGTGACAGTGTGTGTCTGTGAACCTGAATTTTCCTTCAGCCCATTGACTTAATTTTCAAGAACCAAGCATGTTCTCTAAACAAACACCACAACCTGCACAGGAGTCCAGACCCAGACCAAAAGAGCCAGACATACAAGGATTTGCCTCTGACAGCTGTTTCCTGTCATGTAACCACACACAGCTGCTATTTCCAAGAGAGGGTATCTTGGTGTTGTAGACATTTCCAGGGGTCAGGGGGAAGAAAAATAATGCAGCTTTAATAGTGACCAAGAATGGACCACCAAGGTTTCCGCTTCTCGGGCTTGTCGCTAAGTTCATAGTGTTCTGCAGGATAGACAATTGGTTAAATTACAGTGAATCTAATTAAATACTATAGAAAAGTGGATTGGTACTCAGTATAGGCAATATCCAAAGCAGACTTTTTATTTTAGAGGTCAAGTCACAAAAACTTTCCTCATCCTGATTTTCTCAGCCTGTCGGGGGATTGGAACTGACTGAAAATGTACACCACCAATCCATTTTAGAAACATGCTACATTAATTTCACTAAACATTTGTAGTTTATTATGCTGACAATCTTTAACTTAATGGAAAAATGTTTTAATAAAAAAAAGATAGTATAATAAATATATAATAAATGATAATGCTGAGAATGGGTTCAAGCCTCGATGGTATCCAGAGGCACTACTTTTCTTGTCTTTGTATTGCTCAAGAGAATAGATGATAAATGAGCTGTAATGTCTGGGAAAGAGGCAGAATATTTGGCGGCAGTTGTCTGTAAATATTCATACAGTTTGAGGTTCCTTCAGAAAAATAAGCAATTCTTACACATTGGATATACTGTATTGTAATACTTATCCGACCTGTGCATTGGTTGAACATGTAAGCATGTGTTTAGCCTCCTAACATGACATATATATAAACACCCTTTAAAAGGAGTGACTTAAAGGTTAAACTTCCACTCTTTTTAAAGAACCATTTGTGACCACTATAGAAGACAGTAGCTCACTGAACATCAGTCAATCTTCCATGTGAACCTATAACTAAAATGTACGGTACGTGCTAAACAGCTACTTCATAATTACTTGCAGAACCTCACCAGCTAAAGTGTCATTTCACATTAACATTTTATATCCAACACACCACTACCGTGTTTACATATGAGTGAACGGAGACCAGCCTAGTGACAACATCAGGATTCTGACGATTGCCTAAGTCAACAGGATGATCCAGGACATGAAGCCTTGGACAAATCAGCTTACGCAGGTGTGACTATCAACAAAAGTCACTCACACACCACATACAGTACAAACTTGAGGATGCCATATTTCAAGGAATCATTTCCCAAAGCCAATAGAAACCAACGAGATGCAGTAGTAAAATACAAGAGGACATGCAAATCTCTCCTTACAGATGTTAGTGGAGAGATAGTGACAGAACACTGGACGTATCTTAATACCAGACGGAGCAACAGGAGGCAGACTGCTACAAATCATGCAGCGCTCCCATGGGGCCCAGCAGTGTACGCAAGCAAACCTGTCACTTTACCCAATTACGTATTAATATATTGCTCTCTCAAACACCTACGGCCAAGATTACACAGAGAGAAACTTTACACGTCTGTACTGTAAACCTCACAGTTTAGTCAGGTGTTGACCAGCTACGGCCCCTATACCAGCTAGTCCTAAACACTGCCCTAAAAAGTCCTCGATCCCACGCTGCAAATGCTTGCATGGGTCAGGGGTATTTATTGATGACATCTGTTCTGGGTTAAAGAGACGCAGAATGTACAAGTACATATGGAAGTCTCCTTTCACTGCGGAAGGGGCTCCCATTTCGGTGGATGTTCAGCCTGTGTGTGTGTGGTGGTGGTGGTGGTGGTGGTGGTGGTGGGGGGGGGGGGGACATCTTACCCCTATGCCTAATTCTGCCGCTGTCTTCAAGTCAGGTGACAGCCATCCATCCATGTTTGTCTGGGCCAGATTTACATTACTAGCAGACCGGCCCTGCTGCTAAGTAGCCACGCTCACTGCAGGCACTGTTTTTCTTCCTGCACATTCTTATTAGTTTAGTTTATTACAGCAGCACGTCTGGTGAGGTCATTTATGGCCAACCAAGGTGGTATGACAAACTCATTTATAACAACGAGGCTTCAGCAAGTCAGATGAGATCACATGTGCCTTCCTCTCCCTCTCCCCTGCTGTCCAGACACCAAGCTCCATAGGTAGTGAAATCATCTGTTTATCTGTATATTTGCGCAGGAATACGATGGGCCAGGGATCACTGTTGTCGATGTGCAATCGCCGGCTGGGGGGCCATTTCACACACCGGTAAGTCTCTCCTCCCGCAGTCGATAAACACCATTGAGATATTACAGTAAGGGAGAGGCGGCAGGTTGGGAACACATGTTGTCGACATTGATCAGCCACGGACATCAGTCAGAAGCTCAAAACAGTAGAAGTGAAAAAACTATTTTATAAACCTTTGCATAAATGGGCGATTTACTAGAATATGTCAAAACCATTTCCCACAATCTAGAATGGTTTCATTGACATTAATGGAGTTGGTGCGCCACCTGCATTAATGCTTCTTAAGTCAATAAAGAATTGGGTGTAATTTGCGCTTTGTAATTTGTCAAAACAAAGCAATAACTTTCATTAACAATAGTTTAAGTAGAGACAGAGGAGACGTAGAAAGGGTAATTAGAAGCTCTAAACGGCATGTGTTAGCCATGCCACGGCTTCCCCGCTGGTATTGAACTTGTGACCCTGGTCCCAGTGGGAGATGCTGAGACTAAGATAGAGGGCAGCAGAGAGATTTAGACGTGCTTGGTGGAAGCTGTGTGGTCTCCAGAAATGCAATGTGGAGTCCAACACACACACATTCATGTCTTGGCTGAGACTTAGGACTGATTCATACTGAGCATCCATCTGGTAGAATACCCAGCAGTGCTGTACCCAGCTCTAGAACGAGAGAGCCTGCAGAATTACCAGAGCCATCTCAGCAGACACAAATGAATAAGCTGTCTGAACGTCCCAGATGATGAAGACGACGCATTGTTTATTTTCCCAAGGATATGTTTCACTTCGAGACGTGTACATTTAAGACTTTCAAAATGAAAAATTATAGCGGGAAAGACAGAACACTTTTTTTTTTTTATTTATGAAAAGATATCTGTAGCTCAACACATAACCTTTCCTGTCCATCCAGTTGACATGTATGTACAGTAGTCAAAGAACATTTCATGTTTCTACGCAAGGACATCTCAATCATTATACATTAGGATTTCATTAAGATGTGGAGTATGATGTGTGTTTCATATGTTTTCTAAATCATATAACACTTCACACATACCAGTTAAGAGGAAGTCAAATATTTGTTTTATCATGAGACAGATTCAATTGCTCTGCATGGTTTACATTTAGAAAGGCATTGTGAAAGAGGAGACGCAAGGCTTTTCTCATGAGGACCTCAACGCACAGCCCTAGTCTTCTGTCATGAATTGGAATGAGAGTCGTATCTGCGGCAACGGCTTCACACAGCAGGGGCAGGGGGCACAAGTGACAATAAGGAAATGTTACTCATCATTTCATAAAAATGGATCATAGCCAGACTCTTAACAGATATTTATGCTTTATGAAAAACAGTCTCCCAGTTTTACCAACAGAGCCAGTGTTGGGGTGTCTTTTACCAACTCTGAATGAAGGCAGCTGAAGCGGATTAGGCTAAATGTCCTTGGAAAAAAAGTCCTCACCACAAGAGTAAAGGAAAAAATGTACAACGCTGACCGCTTGGTGTGTTCCAACAGATACGGGTACCCACGTCGGCCATCTTGTTTTGCATGCAACAATGTAGAGCAAGCAAATGTTCATTCCACTTCTCAGGGCTTACCAATTACATTACATAAATACTGAAACGGTTATAATAGCAGAGT
The DNA here is from genome assembly GCA_025447815.1 of Percopsis transmontana. NCBI lineage: Eukaryota > Metazoa > Chordata > Actinopteri > Percopsiformes > Percopsidae > Percopsis > Percopsis transmontana. Next base: position 4,950,514 of record JAOEHI010000015.1, read on the forward strand.
ACACAGTTGAACCCTGTGATCAAGATTAGTTCAAGAGTCTTGGATGGCAAAACAGACCAAATCTCTTGGAGCCTTGCAGTCCAGTCAATTATGTTAATTATTTGCCATTTTTCCACATAGTATTTCCTCAGCATTGGACACAGTTCTGTTTTTATCAGGATAGCTTGGATGAATGAATACCAGCTTAAGGAATTTGATGTCAGGTAGGGAGATAAGCACCTACAGCCCTCCTAGCACAGTGTTTACCTCTGGAGGGCGGCTTCTAGCTGCAGACACTTTCCATCTGTATTGCACTGACAGCAGGGGTCAGTGGCTGGAAATAGGCAGACTATTGTGCATCCTTCTGAAGACAGACATCAAGGTGGAAGGAAAGTTGACTCCGTCAGCAGCTGGTGGAAGTCAATCCACGTACTCAACCAATCACTGATCTGATAGAATGGAGTGTTGTCATGAGATATGAAAAGAGGGTTCAGGCACACCCAGGAAGGTGGAACTTAAAGCGCGAATGGCAACTTGGCATACAAGGAATGATGACGCAAGTCCACATAAGAATGGACGTGCGTGAAAACGCAAATCCCTTTTTTTTCCTTCTACGTGGAACATGTTTATGTCCATTTGTCTTTTAGAAGGCAAGGAAATCTTTTCTCCAATGACTGTGACACAGATGGAGATGTCATTTCACCACACCCTTCTGTACCACCCATGTGGATGCCTGATGGAGATACCGCCACCTCACTGCACAAGCTCAATGGGCCCTCATCTAGGATTATCATGCACTATCAGTATAGGAGAGCTCGGGGAAGGCACTCTACCAGGGAGCTTTTTATTGGCTGTGCAGAAGAACCATGATAAAGGCTAACAATAGGAATAAAGTAGGCTCTTGCAAGCGTAACCTACTTATTAGAAAGATCCATATAGACTCAGTAGTACTGTAGAAATGGAAGCAGACATCACGTGCTTACACACGCAGTACACTTGACTGTGTTATGGAACCCTGCCTTTCCTAGAGCCTATAGGAGCTCTGTGGGGGGAGGAGTAGAGGGGAATGTGAGCCACTTAGAACTTAGAACATGTAGACCGGGCCTCTGAGAGTTTCAAACTGAAACGACAATAGTTTAAAGCACATGGGTAATTCTGGACACATTGGGGAGTGTCCCTTTATACAGTATATGTGCATGTTCATGTTCATCATGTATGTTCATCAGAAAGTGTTATGAAACACTTGAAATTTAATTCAATATGTAATTATTTATTTATTTTTTGTGAAATGGTGTTTCTTATAATATAGCATTTCTGTTTTGGCAAGGTACATAATTAATACTGTATGTGAGTCATAATAATGTGATGTAACATACAGTGGCATAGGCACCACCCAACAATTCATGTTAAGTCAAGTCCTTTTTTTTACATACAGTAAAATACCTGAAGTAACAAAAGACCATTGAAATGCTTTACAAAACAATTGACTCACAATTCTGATAATGTCACTGGGCTGGTCTGGGTTCATTCATATGCAAACACGGTAGTGGTGTGTTGAATATAAAATGTTAATGTGAAATGACATTTTAGCTGGTGAGGTTCTGCAAGTAATTATGAAGTAGCTGTTTAGCACGTACTGTACATTTTAGTTATAGGTTCACATGGAAGATTGACTGATGTTCAGTGAGCTACTGTCTTCTATAGTGGTCACAAATGGTTCTTTAAAAAGAGTGGAAGTTTAACCATGAAGTCACTTCTTTTAAAGGGTTTATATATACGGTGTATATATATATATTTTGTTAGGAGGCCAAACACATGCTTACATGTTCAACCAGTACACAGGTCGGATAAGTATAACAATATATCCAATGTGTAAGAATTGCTTATTTTGTGAAGAAACATCAAGTAAAAAATATCAACAAATGAACAATATTACAATATAGGAAAATTATGAAACTAATAAAGCAAATGTAATAATAGGTCAACAAATAGAACACAGGACAAGTCTAAAATCAGTTTTCATATAACAATAGGAACATTTATAAGAATGTTAAGGAACATTTAAAAGAATGTTAAGGAACATTTAAAAGAATCTTGTCCATTACATTTATTTTTTACAGTTTTTAAAATGATTTATTGACCATCTTATTGAACATGGCTTGCTGTTTCAAGAACCTCAGCTGGACTGTTCCCATCCTAAACTTTTCCACTACAGCGCTTGCTGTCACACACTCGCCACAGACTTGCTTCTGTTTCATCAGAGTTAAAAAAAAAAATAAGATTTTTGGGCATCTACTTCTTCACTTCTGCACTTTTTTTTGTTAAAAAAAACATTTAATTAGTAAAAAGGTTAGAGTTCATTCTAAACTCCCTGATACTTATTAAGCTATGTGTCAGGGTTAAGGTACTTAGCGACCCAAGCGCAGACACAAGCAAGCAGGCAGGCAGTGGGGTCTAGGGAGTTTAATAGAACTCAACCAAAAAACAAAGGTAACAAAGAAAACAGGCAAAGGCAAAACTACAACAAAAGAAGCTTACGGCTCGGGGAAGTCCAAGAAAACAGAAAGATTCCACTAAGGAAAAACTTACAGGCATGGGTATGGACATAGGCAGGGATCAGGACACGGTACATAGACAATGACATTGACAAGAAACCAGCACAGAGACAGGGGAGAACACGGCCTTTATACACTGGGGAAGATTGGGGAACGGGAAACAGGTGAGGGCGGTGATTGGGAAACGAGACGAAGGACCAAATAAGGAGGCAGGGCGGAGTAAGGGGGGGCCGGGAACAACACAGGGGAACAAGGTAGACACACTAGGGAAACATGGAAACTAGACACTTGGGAGGACAAGAGACAAGACAAAACCAGGGAAAAAAGGGGTTGTGACAATGGCCACCAAAAAGTTTAACCGACTTTATTTTTGAAAGGATATGGTAATAAAACCAGTTCACATTATATAGATTATATATATATAATTATATAGGAAGCATGTTTAAGATTCTTAGATTCCACTCACTCCCAGCTGAGCACACCAGACATTAAGTTATATTGTGGGAGGATGCAGTAGTGATCTTGGCCACATCCATCCAGTCCAGTGGAAAATACATGATAGGGAGATGTGTTGACATGCTGAAGTTTATTCTAATTCTCGTTTTGGCACATGCTCCATTGCTCTAGCCACAAAGGAGCATGTTGTCTCCCATCTGGCTTGCTGTGCAGTATTGCAACACAGGCCAACTCATGTGGGTCATTACAGTACTAACCCCAAGTCACAACAGTAATTGCTCCATGGGTAATATTGGGTTAAAGCCCTTAATTGGATTCAGAAGCTTGGCTCAGTTACATTGCACAAGGATTTAGACTGAATTTCTGGGACTGTCAAATCATTACATATTTATAAAGGACTTTATGGAGAATTTTGCTGCATGTATAGTTTATATATTTTAGCTGTGTGATATTTCTTTATTGCTCAACAATTATCGGATAAAAATCCTGGAAGCAGGCAAATGCAATTAAAATATTATATTGAGTAATATATATAATCAATCTAACAGCCACAAGGTCGTGAGTTCGAGCCCCAGTGTCGGCTTGTAACTATCCTTGAGCAAGATGCCTAACCCCTACCTGCTCCATGTAATAGAACAATGTAATTGTAAGTCGCTTTGGATAAAAGCGCCTGCTAAATGCTGTAAATGTAAAATTATACTGTATAGCTGTCGTGTATTTATTTTTTATAAGTTTACAGGACACAGAAATTAAAATACTGACAACCAAATTAATTAGACATTTTCCAGTTTATACAATTATACCTGTATTTGTGTAGAAAGCTTGTCAGGTGAAGAATTCACTAAAAATGATGTTAAAGTGTTTTAAAACAGCTTTCCACACACAATAGGGCAGGAATTTTCACCTGCTAATTCCTGTCCATTTGAGACCTGGGAGTCCCTTCACCCATGCGTGTTGTTGATCTCCTAATCCTTGAGATCTGAAGGTAAACAGCCAGGCTCCGAGATATAAAGGGGGACACTCAAAATATTTGACTAAGGGATTCAGACTTGGGGAGGGCTCCCTCACCTGTGGATTGGGGATGGCTTTTGTGAGGCCGGACAAGTCAACAGCATATCCATTTTCACTATAGTGGAGGGGAATGGGAAGTAAAGACTCTTTGCAATATGATCAGTGCCCACTGTGTTTACACAGGGCTATCTCCAGCTTCATGGAGCAGAAGGTGTTTCATCTCGTGTGGATGATCTATTGCAGTTACTATCTCCTACCATCTACTTACCTGTGATGTCCTCCGGAAATCCTGTCGTTGACATGGAGTCACTGGTATTTTTCTGGTACATTTCCTAGCTCTGTTTAGATCATTAAAAGCGTGCTATCATTATATATGAACCTGGACCCCTTTTACATGGTACAGGTTGGTTTATCACAGGTGTCGCTTCGTTGGTTCTTAAGGGCAGGTTGGCACCTGTCACACCTCATAAATCCCCATTCACTCAGAGGTATCTCATCTATTACTTTATCTACACACTGCTTCGCACAGACCAGGTCAACAGATACACAAAACAACCACAAATGTATGTGTTATTGATTGAATGAATGAGGAATTGCTAAACTTGGTTTTGGACTGCCAGTGGAAAGATCTTTTTTGATACTTTTTTAATGTTTACAGTAATGTAATGTACAATGTGTAATTTTTCATATTTGGTAGTGTTCTGTTTTTCTATTGCAGTAAAACCCCTTGAAGCTCTGCTGACAAGACTGATCACTGCGGTGACAGCATCCTCATAGTAATACATCAATTTGTCTCAATTCTTTACACCATTTTTGACCTGGAAATTAGCAAGCAGTGCCTTGGGTGTCTGGCACTGAATCACAGAAACATTAATCAAACAGTGACAGCTTTTCACAGTGATGCGTGAATAAGTATAGTGTGCAACCTGAGGGAAAAATATGTATATGGTACGTGTTCTCTTTGTTCATTATGTCTAATTGTTGTGACAAGACATTATTTGCAAATCAGTAGATTACAGCAGCCACTGACTGATGTTTTAACTATTGTGCTTTCCTGTTTCGGTCCAGCCAACAAATCTCTCTGCTACTGGTTATCAAAGAGCACAAATTCAACATTGTGGCACTTTACATGGGCCTCAACAGCTATTAAACTTAATTTGCAGTATCAGTAGTGTATTTTGCAAACTATACACAGTCTCTGGATCCTGCAGATGATAAGGACTCTCCCTGGAGGTTGGGTAAATAGCTCAATTTGGCATTTGCAGGCGCACTCACGGAGCTGTACTTTGGTTGCCTTTGGTTGCTGGCCTCACAATCCAGCCTTTTATAAGGCAATCGCTCACACAAGCCCTATCTACTCCTGAGATCAGAATGCAGCAACAAAGACCTTCTCACCAGCCACCAGCCACTTCCACAGCAGATACGTAGATGCCAAAACTGGGAGGGGGTCCTGGGTGTTCGGACTCTGCCTATTTTCAATTGGGCAAGAATGCCTCAGTGGTGCCAAGTTATATTTTCGTCTAGGTCCATTGCAAGAGCAATCACAGAGTGTGTGGCATTGTGGAGGACATCCAAATGGTTTCGATTGAGTTTCATGATTGTTTTTAAGATCTGAACCTCACTGATTCCTAACGTGATTTCTATCAGTCAGCACTCAAACTTGAAGCAGACAACTATTCATTCATTAAAGATCAATATCGGCTTGACTGAGGCCATGGCGAGGTTTTGAAAGGCACTCAACGAGGGAGATCACTAGCCAGCATATAGAACCACAGCCGCGTACAGGAATCAAGTCAACCCCTAAGCTGTCACTGAGAGAATTGTTTGCAAAAAGATACAAAATTTCCCTATGCCTTGTAATGAATGCACAGACAGCGCTGTGTCAGTTTCCCTTAAGCTGCTATTATCTGAATGTCATAACTACATGCAATATTTTCCATTACTGGGTAGTCTTTCTGGTTGGGAACATTCATACCACACCTTGTCTGTCAATGCGGTTTGGCAGTCTGCAGGCTATTTCCTTATTAAGACAAGAAGAGTTATCACAGTCAAGTCTCAAAGCCTAATAGTTTTTTAATGATTAATAACTTATTTGATTTTGTACAAGTATAATATAACATAATACTCAATATAGACATTTAAGTATACTTTACATGAAGACACATATACAACCCATACAGTAAATACTATACAATGCATCTATGTACATATAAAATATATTCATATGCTGTATGTAAACATATACAGTAGCTCTACATACATAAGTACCAATGTTAAATGTATGTTTTAATGAAGAGATAAGATCCCTCCCAGTCTTACGCCTCGGTACATGTCCTGGTTTTCTACCCTGGAGCTCATACTGGGATCAGATCAGTAGAGGGCTCCATTTTCCCTCTGAGTTCTGACTTTACAGTTGATTTCAAGATGTTGAAATATATTTAAATTACTCATTAAAATGGGGTTAGCGATTTCAAGAATAATTTGAAAAGTCAAAGTTTTAACCCAGAATGCGAATTATGTAGTGATATTTCCATAAATTCTGTGACTCCACATTACAATGAAATTAAATATAGGTAGGCTATTTACATTATAACCTTGATGTATTCTTATTTAAGTGGTACAGTATATGCACTTTGAAGAGGGGAAGTTTTATTTTTCAGATTGCACATGTCTTTCAGAAGTGATCACTTTTGAATGCTTCTGGGGAAGTCTACCATCAAAAAGTTCACTACTCATTAATCTCCCTGTGCATCTGGGTGTCAGGGCAGATTATCAACTAAAACTTTCAGCCACTTGAGACTGCTACCGATGTTTGGCTTGAAAGAAGAATAAAGCATAGGAAACAATTCCTCATGTAAAAAAGGCTAGACGCTGGTGTAACTTAAGCTTTTTGGAAACCATCAGCAACAGCAACCTAATATTTACTCCAAGCAAACACACTAATTTACCCTGCCTTCAATCAATATTGTGGTTCACCTCTTCATCTCAGTTTGATCTTTAGTTAGGCTTTAGTTCTGAGGGGGGAATAGCCAAGCACCATTCAGTGCAGAGAAACAATAATGAATGAATTAGAATGGGGTAGTACATGAAATATTTACAAGTGAATTATAAGTATGTGGTCAAATAAAATCATAACGTCACCATTGTCCGCATGTACCAAATAGTCACAGATGCTTACAAATTATTGGTCAGCTGCTTCTTGCTCATCAGTGTGTAGATTATTTAGGAGACAGTCTTCCACATCGATGGAACCAAAATCAACAACAGTCCTGTTCCTTCGCCTGTGTTCAGAGGGATAGGAGATTTGCAGCAGTCTGAACATAAAAAAGGCAAGTAACGAGTTGGTTTGAAGTCTGACCACAGTGTGGTGAATCTCTGTTTGAGTCAAGTCTGCTTCAAATAAAAACTGATTTGCCTCCCCCTAAATTTAGTCTCCAAAACTACACACTCCTCAGAGCATTGTTGGAACGCAGGAGATTCGAAGGTCCTGCTGCTCTCCGGTGTGTAATGAGAAACTGCTTGTAGAGGACGCTCTAGTCATAAAAGCAAACACCTGTGATGATCAGACGGAGGGAATCCATCTTCCTCTATCCCTTTCTCTCAACACCAACTGGAGAAACTAGATTCTCCTGACCTCTCTGTTGGTTTCACACGATGAAAGAAGAGACAACGGCCTCGTGGTTTGAGCCAAGAGGAAGTAAGGGCAAACCCAAAACACAGCCACTTAAGAATGAATATAAAAGAAGCATCAATCTAATTTGTTGTGTTTAGAATTCTAGCAGCACTATCAACTAATTGTACAGTAAGTTCAGTTATTACGCATACAATCACATGTCATATAGACAGTCTAAACCCTTTAGGACAATTGCCACTACTGTAGGTTTTAACCTGTTTATTTTTCAGCAAATTGTTGTCATACGAAGGTTGATTAAGTAGTCATATCGTAGGTCACAGATACAATAGGGTGCTTTGTAACAGTGATTTTTTTATTTTATGGAGGACGCTGCCAAAGTCAGCGACTGGTGAGAAGAGATTTAGAATTTAGGAAAAAATGATGTGGACATTTTCAGGCTGTGTCTTGTTTCTTGTGATTTAGGACTGTTTATGGTACACAGGGGATTCATAACCTTCAGGAAAATTCTTTGTATGGATGTCTTTAATCTTAGTGAACATATGTACATAGGTTTTAGTGTTGAAAAAACTAATATATTGTTGTTTAGACTTAAAATCATAATGTTTGCTCTAATGCTACAGCACTGGGGTAGCACATGGTGGATTGTCGTGTGTTTTTTGTGAGCCAGCAGAAGTCAGTCAGGCAGGGAGACACCTGTAGGCACAAATCTGGCTTTTCTAGTAGACCTCAGATGGTATAATGGCGTATACATACAGCTCATGTTTTTAAGGAAAAGATATGTTTTACTCAACAAAATGTATGTGTATATTTTTTCCCCCACTGTGACTGACAGCCTTGACTTAGAGAATACCGGAGAGCTTGTTAGATAGTAATGGATAGTCCTCATGTACACAAACACATCCTTCTCATTCTTCTGCCACGGAGAGCAGGAAGTAAAGACAGGAACTGCCTCTATGGCTCTATCACTCCTGACACACCTTTTGTCTCTCGCTGAAAATGAGAGACATTTTCTTAACTTGTAAGGCTCAGTTAAGAGCCGGTTAAAGTTAATGGTGATGCTTAATGGATTTTCTTTGTGTTTCCCATAAAGTAACACACAATGAATATTGTGCCTGGCCATAATAGGCCTACGGTACCAAATGAGTAAGACTTGGATATATACTGTAAAAGCCAATAAAAGTCACATATATAAAAACATATACTGTATATATTGTATTAAATGTTCCTTGCATTACAAATATATATCACGTACAATATTGTCACTTTTATTAATTCACAGGGGACCAATACAGCATTGGCCTAATGGCTAAATTAAAAATAGCTTCAAATAGCGAAAGAATGCTTTTTGTAAATGGGTGATACTAGGCATCAATCATAAATGTCTAGATTGGTCCTTTATCCTTTGGCATTAAGATATTGCAGGGCCACCGCTTTAACACAAAGGGGAATGCTATGAACTCTGCACTTTCTTTATAAAGCTGCTACAATACATTACAATATACTGTATTTATATACTAGACAAAAAGTGACAAAAAAATCATTATGTATCTCATTATGGCTTGGCATGACAGACCATGACAGTAGAGCTGAAGAAACGCTCACCAGACAATTAAATGCAGTTAAATAATTTCTACAGAAGGCCACCTTTAGGTCTGGTAAATTGTGATCGGTGGTTGATTCACTCCACAATGGCGAGTGAAGGTTGAAAAGTTATTCAGTGTAAAGTAAACACATATCTTTCACATATCACACAATTTAGTGTGTAATAGCCTAGTAAATAGAGTTATTTGTCTTAGTGTAAAAGTAGAGTTTTAGTAGCCTACATTAGAACCTTTCCTTTTTAATGTATTTATTTTATTAAATGAGAGTACACATTAGTGCTTTTTTTTGTTTATAGGAGGCACATATTATGACATGATTGTTTTGTTATCAAAATGTCAATAGAAATACATAGTAAGAGTAAAAAAAATCTCAATGTACAATTAATGTACATAAAATAATAAATGTAATTTTTTTTAAACATACAACTGAGGATATACT
>JAOEHI010000015.1:4962688-4978676 GCA_025447815.1 Percopsis transmontana
GAATATGGTAATGTATGATAAGGTCGTATTAATAAGGACTGCCAACTCAGTTTCAGCAGGCGAGGATTTTCCTGGCCAGACCAGGAGACAGAACAGTGGCTAACCGCTCATACATTTTTGAAAGAAGAGTCATCCTCTTATTATCACCTCATAAGAATCCGAGCCAAAAAGATTTGGTTGACGGCAGCCTTTATATCTACAGAAATGCCACACAACATGCTGGTACCATTTGGCATGTATGTGGCAACATTAAGCACAGTATAGGTTTCAGCACACTTTAAATAGATCACAGATGGGCAGTCAGGCAGAACATTAATTCTATAGTCTACGCAAATTTGAGAGTCATCCTGGGGCGAGGACTGTCTCTCTGGTTGTGCCCAGATATTCCTTGAAATAGACAAATTCCCATACTGAAGGTCTGTATTTTCACTTGGGACAGCGTCCAGGGTGAAAGATTGCATTCCAATTCATTGTATGTAGTTCTGACAATACACAAATATGACAAGTATTCTTGCAGACTCTGCTTTCATTGTTGTCTTTTAAAAGAGCAACTCCAATTGTATATGCAAACACAAATTCATGCCTGTTTAGTCATCTGTATGTAATATTCAAGCTTGGGTTCATGCGATTCAATGTGATCCTATGGTTATTGTCGTTATTGCTGTATTGCCATATCCTCCGAGGACCAAAAACAACCCAGGAATCTCCCGAGAGCCAGTTAGAGCAAATGTGAAATGATACGTTTTCTTCAGAAAGCCAAATGTCATCATCATGTCTCCTTCCCTTTGCCTTTTAAGCGCCTTGTTGATGTGGTGAGCTGGCAGAGCAAGTAAGAACATGGGCGGGAGACATTTATCATCCTCCAGACTACAAAACTGTAACCCTGCCTGTTGTTGGAAATCCTGCATACAGGGAAATGAAAAAGGCAGTAGTGATTGCTTCACAAAGATGGCAGAGTTAGATGCTGACTGCTCTGGTGTTTGGTGTTTTGGGTGATAAAAAAAATGCTATATGCATCACTTACTGTTTTTGACATCATCGTCAATGTAGTCAATCTCTTTAACAATATCATCATAGCGTGCTTTTGTTGTGAAGCTATAAAACTATAAAGGCATTTTCCACATGCATCAAATGACCTATGCAAAAATTTACATCTTCAAATCTATGTGGCAATACTATATTCGTTTGGATGCTGCTTGTCAATGAATTAAAGGTAATGTTTGCATGATCTATGCTTCATTTGTATACTCCGACCTTAGGCTTGCTGACACTGGAGTTTTTAATGGTTGCCAACTTCCTACTCTCACTTTAAAGGGTGTCTCATGCATCATTCTGTGCTTTCTCCAAGACCTGTCTGGCTTGGTACATTATGTCGCCTGTCCTGAGATGCTCTGCTGTTGATTTAGAGTCACGTGAAGGCATTGAGTGAGCAACTCCTGGACGGCACGTAGTCCTTTCCGCCTTTATAAAAGATGAGATAATGTAAAACGTCTTAAACCATACCCAGCAAAGTGTCAAATACATAAACTGAACTTTGGCCTATGAAGAACACTCAATCCTTCCTCCAAACACTACAGACATTGATGAATCATTATTCTGTTAAAGACAGAAATGCCTGTTCTCACTTTTTAAGTATAATCTCTGTCATCAGCTCTCCAAAGCTTCCATTATTAATCGTGCTTAATTTCAGACAGATTAGGATCTAGGAGGCGAAGTCGCTCATCCATTTCCCCAAGTTTCTGTTTGGGCTTGAAGCAGCTGAGAATCCTTTCAAGTTTAAGTTGCAAAGGTCCAATCTCAGGGAGCTTTGTCATGCATGGGGCTTCTTCACACAGAGAAATCCGCATGTACTGGACATACTTCTGTATTTTACATTACTGGAGGATTCATTTTCTATATACTATATAATCATAAATTATAATGACCGCTTAAATTATCTTATCTAGTACTAACAACATATATAGATTATTATTTTAGTGAGACATGTATTTTATAGATGGCAGAATGTGAATTATTTGCTACGAAGCTATTTCAAAGACCCAAAGCAACAGCTAGAGATAAGGATTCATATTTGTCAATTTAGCAGATGCGGTGAGTACAATTATAATCTTACGCAAAGTCACTTACAGTTGAGCCCATTTTGTGGATTGAACCGCAGTCCCTTGTGTCAGACCTCCCAGACTGTCCTCCTAGGCTACTTGAAAATTTCAGTTTTTTAAAATGCCCTGTTGGCAATTCAGGGGTTACATAGCAAAATGATGCTAAGCATTTAATGTTTCTAGACTTCAGAGGTACAGTATGTTAAATGTGCGGATAAGGAAATATCCATCTGAAGCTATCCCACCTGTTCCCCTTGCAACACAGAGGTCTAAAGGCTTGGTGGGGGGTATCACTTGCTGCCCCTGATTGATGACCACGGGTCTCACAGGAAGTAACCCCACCACCATGAAGGAGTGTTTTTTGAACCCCAAGTGGTATCCGGGAAAACAAGAGTGACTCCAGCCAGGGAGCATGTGTACTCGTAGGCCATCTTAATGTTTAGATACGTCCAGTCACTTGGGGTTTTGCTGTGAAGGAGGAAACACTGAACACCTACAAAACAGAGCTCAGAGGGCACCTGAATTCCAGGGCATTTCACTTGGCTTAAATAAATACAGACGAGAGTAATCCACATTAGGAGGTGGGAGAAGATTGTTCTGCGGGTACATGGGACTTCGTTGCCACATATTTGAATGCTTAGCATAAGAGCTATTCTCCCTTAAGATAAACATGTAAATGATGCTCTTGATAGCCCTTCACCTTTCGCTTTCATGTCATCTTATTATAAAGTCTTATTTTGAGTCATTACAAGACAGCAATGAAATGATACAAAGATGACCCAGACAGAATCCAACCCTGCTGGTTCAATGCCATTTAACAGATATATTGCTTTTTTTAAGATAATGACACAATGTATTCCAACGACATTAGCTGAACCTTCTATAAATTTAACAAAACCAAAATGTATTATTGGGCTCCTCCGAATTAATAGCATATTTCCTTTTCCTTATATGATGAAACAGGAAAGTCAATTTAAAGCTTATGCCTTATCTTATATAATAGAACACTAAATCTAGAATGGAAGAAAACGAAAATTATGATCCTATAAATAAAAACACTTCATTAAGAATGAATTTACACTAAAGTGCGAAAGTGGTGTTATTAGGGGCAGCAGACATAGCTTATTTGACTAACCTAAAGCAGTCACCAAAACAACTGTTTCTCATTCCCATTAACCTCAACAGATGACGTTGGGATTTACATGGAGGGATGTGCACCAACTGCTCGAGACGGTATCCATGCATTTTGTAACGTAAGGCTAAAGGCCAAGCAAACATTTTTAAACGTTAAATTATTATTCGTTAAATTATTATAAAAACTATTGCATGATAGGCTACACCACAGGCAGCTTATACTATGGCTCCGTTAAGAGATCTGATGACATTGGTGCAGTTTGTTAATGTGGGATATGGACTGAAATAATTGTTACATTATTACAGTCTACTGTGCATTGGCTGCTGTGCTTAGCCAACCGTTCTATCTATTTTTAATTAATTAAATAGCCTTATTCGCGTGTAGCTAAATTGCAATGTCTCGTTTGACATAAAGCAGGCCTAGCCTATAGGCCTGCATTTAACAATTAAATTATTAGTCATCAAACTTGTGTTGAATATGAAGTTCTCTCATTTTCTCATTTTGTATGATTACGTTTCAGGATGAAAACTTGAATAGGCTACTGGGTAATACAGTTTGACGAATAGCCTAAGATATATAGGCAATCTATACAATCAATTTCAATAAATATACTGTATCTACATAAATTCTCAACGTTGCAAAATTGCAATTGCAAAATCAAGTCCAAAACTGCCAGCTTTCACCTTTTATTTTGTAATATGCAGCAGCGTCATCAGGATAGCCAACGAAAAGGCCGTAGTTTATTACTGTAGCCTACTTCAGAGCTGTTAAATGTGTGTGTGTGTGTGTGTGTGTGAGAGAGAGAGAGAGAGAGAGAGAGAGAGAGAGAGAGTATGTGTGTGTTTGTGTGGAGTGTATAGGCTATAAGATGCCTGTGGGGGCATCATGCCTGCCAGGTAAAAGCCCTCACAACTTCCGCGCGTTGCTGTGCTTGATTAGTCATCAAATTTCCAAAACTACTATAGGCTAGCATCACTGTAAACGCCAAACTCTCTTAAAGCTCATTTGGAAGTGTGGCAACCGTCCTGGAGAAACCTTGAAAAGAGTCCCACCACGGGGCTAATTGGGAATTTCCCATCTAGATTACTAGTAGGCTACCCGTAGATCAGGATCTCAATGTATTTCTAGTATCTTAATAGCTTACATCTCTGATCAACAGGGAACGTCCAGGAATGATGCCCAATGCCCTTTGATTGGTTGCGATTGAGCAGTAAAATACAATATAGACTAGGCCTATGTCGGCCTATTCATGAACACGTTGGATTTAGAAAAGACTTTATTTTTGAATATTTACAGTGAATTTATAAAAAATATATAATTAAAGCTTTGGCAAATAGTTTACATTTACAATGTATCTCTTTGTTCACTTCGTTGCGTCGATATAGAATTCAGATTATGGCTACCAATCAGGACAAAGGAATTACTGCCGTAAAGAAGATTGTAGTAAAAATAAAACATATGCCTTAATGACAGATAGACAGCAATGCATTTGAACCTGTAGTTTTTAACAGAAGATATACAATGAAATATGGAAAATAATTCAAACTACCAACAACCACCAATGTTGACGATGGGAGAAAATATTATTACATCCATATAGGCTACGCTTACATTCATATGGCCGCAGACCTATACAAGTTGAAAAAACTGTAGCCAATTATAATGCAACTCAAAGTGTTTGTGAAACTTCAGTCCACTATAGGTTACAAACAAGTTATTAATGATGTTAGCACTTACTGTTCGCGTCCTTGAAATGAACGAATGTGTGCTCTTTGCGTATTATTAGTCCTTGTGTCATCCAATAATATACTGTAAAGATGAGACTCAAGTCAGCGTATACTGTTCAATGCTTCGTGCTGCTGTTTGCTTAGTGTAGTTGGTGGTTTGTTGTCTCCTGTAGATCACAAATAAGAAATAATGTTTATGTAACACATACAATTACAATTACTAATCAAAGTACAAACAAAATGTATGAGGTATTGTTCCGGACTAACAATAGGCTATAGGCTATACATTTAGTTGAGAACGCCAACTTTAGTTAACGTGGCTTTGAAAGCCCTATCCTGTTTGTAATTTACAGTTTACCATCAAGATTTTTGAACAACATAGAATAGTGTTCCATAACATGTGGGGAATATAATATATGTAGGCTACCTTATTGAGCTAATGTAGTGGTTTTGTGCGCGGTTGTGTATGTGCACCTGAGTGCATGCGAGAGGGAAAGAAAATAGAGAGTAGCCTAACATGAGTGTGCCTAAATTCTAACTTTTAAAATGAATGACAAGCATATTCGTTTAAACACAATTTAATTTGTAACCAAACAAAATAGCTTTTAGCATTTTATTCATTAGACACAATAATGTGTTCGCCGTCAACTTGCATGAACTTGTGATTAACAGCATATGTCTGCAATTTTCAAATTACGCTAGGCCTAATTAACCCATGTTATCGCTACCCGGATCGAAATGGTGCACAGTCGAAGCCGGGCCTACCCTCTCTAGACGAGTGCTTGAACATGGGCGAGTGGATGTCTCCGGCGTGCATGCTCATCCCGCTACTTGGGTGGGACAAATTCGTGCTCTGGGTCTGCCAGTGATGGCCAGGGGTCACGTAGCTCCCTGCAGGCCCGCTGTAAACTCCGTACTGGTTCGAAGGAGAGTACGCGCACGCTGGAACATAGCTGGATAATGTTGACGAGGGCTGAAGACAACAAACAACAAACACACAACAATCCATTAATAAAGTATCTTCTATTTAAATATTCCATTAAAGATTATCACGGTCCAATGCATTCCAAAATGTAATATCTCTGTACATATGGATTGGACAGAGTGTAATAATTGTGTAATTTCAGAGAAATATGGTGCCCTACAGAAACGATCGCAACTGTACGTTTACCTGTGGATATTTAATGTCCCCATCAATGGCTGATTTGTCTATTCCGTTGACTGCATGAGCCGCAGGAAAAGTTGCTCTGTTGACACTACTCCAGTCCTCCATTTTTGGTGCATAGCCCTCCGCCCCAGCGATTGCTGATTTGGAAACAATTGCTCAGTCAATGGTTTGTTTAAAATTAAATATTGGGTAGGCTAGCCTATATTGTTGTACGTTGTATTTTGGACATCTAAAATTATTTTATATATTTAGTCAAACCCGTAATATGTTTTTTTCTAAACGCAGAATACAATAAAATGATTTTGATCAACATTTTAAATGTTCGCTTTTTTTCCACATTATTAAATATAATATATCGAAAAATACTACACATGGAACTAAATATGAAATAAATAAATGCTATAAATAAATGTTGACCATATTCAGTTAAAGATTTACTTCGGTTAAATAAATGGTTCAAATAGAAAAATAAATAACACACTCAACATACAACATAAATACAATTTTACAATACCGTAAAATCTTTGGATTTAATTAAATTGTGAAATTAAGTCTAATATGTTTATAGACAACTCTAAAAAATACCTATAGACTGGGCCTATTCATTTTATATTGTAGCATACTAATACATGCAATGTAATTGAAAATAATATGCACTGTAATTAGACTGTATGTGACACAAGTTAAAAATGCATACGTATATTTATTATAGATGATGAAGTGGACTAATAACAAAGGGAAGCACTAGCCAAACTAACTGAAGTAGCCTAGGCCTGGGGAAAGGGAAAGACAGATTGCCTCTGTGTGAAGCATTAGAAGGAATCTAGCAGGTGAGTAAGGTGTTTGCTAATGTATCATTCCATGAAAAGATCTATTGAGAAGGGCTTCGGTGCTTTCTTGCTGACTGACGAAACCAAGGCCATGTTTTCCTCCCTGACGCCCGAGCAGGTTCTACGTCGTGATTCAAAGCAATTCATTATTCCGAATTGCACAATCATACACACACACGAATATATTTCACTCTTAACCATTACGTTCTCATAGATGAGAAATTAAGATCATAGACTAGGCAATGGATTTCTGGTTAGGTGTTACCCACCTGTGGGGTCCATAAAGGCTCTTATGCCGAGGATGTTGCTGACGGTGTGTGCAGAAGGCCAGGCCCGGGATAAACTGACATGCCCGGCCGTCACTGGTACTCCAGGAGGGCTGCCCATTTTGGTCCCAGTGGGTGACATGGTGTTCGGGTAGGAATATGGGTATATGTGGTTGTAGGAGAGACCGGCCTGCGCGGAAGCCTGTTTGCTGCTCTCATACTGGTTAGGCTGGGAAAGATTTCCAATCTTGTTGCGTAAAATCCGACTGATCGAGCTAACTGATGGGACGTTGTATTTGTCACAAACCCCATCTGCCAGAAGCCTGTCCCGGATCTCCCAAGCAAAGATCCCGGGGTCACCTTGTTTATATTCCCTTATGTTTTTCACCACGTTCGGAGTGGTAACCCGTGGCTTGCTTCCCCCAATGGCACCGGGTAAAATGGAACCCGTTTCGTTGTACCTTGCTAAAATCTTGCTCACACAGCCGTGGGAGACACGAAGTTGCCGACTTATATCACAAGGTCTGATTCCAAGCTGAGCCAGCTCCACTATTCTTAACCGTATGGCGTTGGGCAGGGGTCGCCCATTGACGAATACACCTCCTAACTGGTTAACCTCTCCATAGGTTTGCTCTGCAAGGAGTAGAAATATAGACAGGTTACCGAATCCCCATATACATTGAAACATACGCGCAGCACATCTAGGCTACGAGTTGCATTGCATGCTAAACAAAAACACATAAAAATGGCGAGCTCTGGGGGGAAAAAATACTATATAGAGTTCGTGGAATAGCTCCATTCAAGATTTGGAGATGTTTTAAAGGTTGGATATAAAACACAGAATATGTCACGATGTCATTTAAATAAAGCTGAACATTTTTAGCTGCATAAATTATCAGCAGATAATGCATCTGCTGCTAACTCTCCTTTCAAATGGGTCATAACATGATTTGCACACTGCCTGCGCTTGCAGATAAAACCTTATGGTTATTTCTGCCGTTATGCAGGCGTGGGGAGCCTGGTTATGCTTCCATAAGATTTCTCTCACTGAAGCATGCAGACGGTAACGCAAGCTTACCCATTTGACTGTTTCGGGATGCTTTGAAGGAGATGTTCCTCAATGGCTGAATGTATTCGATTCTCTGCTCCGAGCGAAGTAAGGAATGAGCAACAACAAAAGAAAACAGACCTTCTAAATCTCAAAGTGTGGTGTCCGCTTTTTTCTAAAAAAGTGTCTGAAGAATAGAAATGCACAATGGCACCAAAGTGGTCTTCGTCGGATAAAGGCAAATTGGAGTTATCCCGGAGTCTGAAGTTTGCTGGGATTAATTTGACGCGTCCACCACGTCAATCTCACCAGTTACGCAGAGGCTCTCCTGTGATTCGATTGGTCGGTTTGTCCAGGGGTTGCTGTCAGCCAGTGGATGCGCCCTCCGGTTGGAGCAACGCAAACTTCGTCAATGTTTTGCATAGGGAAGTGTCAGAAGGCAATGTTTCATTCAACATGCAACCCTCTGGTAAGAATTTATTTGAATATAGGTGTCTTAGATACGATATTCATTCAATTACAGTAGCCTCCATGTAAAGGGTAAAATTACGCACGTATGTATAGGCATATAGGCTACGGGACGAACAGAGGTTTCCAAAGCTGACTGTAGCAGCCGTTTATTTGTTTTCGTTATCCACCGCTGGATAGTGCTGTACTAACTGGTAGGCCTACTTATTTACATATGACTGAAACATAGAATATCGGCTACAGAATAACCTATATATTTAAATAAGGTGCCTGCTTTGTCGTTTTGTTGTCCTCTCAATTTATTAATTTATATTCTCCACTAGGCGTGTAACTAAAAACAAAACACACGAGTTGGAAGCCAAGGAATTTTTATAAGCCAAACCTGAGCATCAAACATGGAAAAAGGCTCATGTAATCGATAGCTTTGTAGATCGCAACGCAGCCAGACTATGGGATATCGACTGAATTCCACAGGCATACATTATCACAGCATGTTTGCAGAGTTTCCTGTGCAAGTTTAGAAGGTATCCTTTATAAGCTCGCAAAATGTCACTTGTAAAACTTAACAGTCGACCCATTGGTAACAAGGTGCAGTGTCCCTATTCCCCTTCTTAGCAACTTCACTGCAGATCTGGGATCAGGACACATGGAAAGCATCACGTTGTGGGTCAGATGAGAAGCACAGCCTGAGATGAGGTGAGATTAATTTAAAATACTTGGAGTAACCTATGTTTATCACAAATGTTTTGTTTTCCTGTATTATGTAAATTTAGTCCAGCCATGACACGTTTTATGGGTCGATACACAGTAGGCCTACACGTTACACGCAATTATGATGTTCTAATAATTATGTTATATGTGACAACAAAAACAACAAGGAATGCTAGAAAATATTACCTCCATTCTTTTTACTCTTAGTCTGTCGCACCCCCAGATCCCCCATTTTCTCCGTCCCTGTATTTCCATCCTGGCACGGATGTTGTCAGTACCCCCAAACTCCCCTCATCTGGACAACATAGGAACTACATGACTATCGAGTTTCATGTAAATGCTCTGCAAGCATTCTTTGTCTTTTTCTTAGGCGAGTATGGAGCATCCAGGTTGACATTTTGTTTATATATAAACAATGGTTACAGGCTCCTTTATGTAGTTATATGTATGCTTATATGTATACTTTAAACAACAGCAATTGTATTTAATACTTTATCTGTATATTAAAATCAACCCTCCCCGTGGTTGATTACATAACCATTAATGAATCTGTTTTTCCTTACCATATTAGATAAATCGCCTCACTTGCTCGATTGTAGCCTAAATCATATTTATATATATTAGTAGTTACAGGCTACTAGGCCTACTTTACTTTCATTATTACATTAAAATATATATATTTGAAAAGAGAATAGAAATATTAATAATTTGTAGGGAATTAATAATGCGAATTTTAGATCTATCGTTGCTTACAGTAATAAATGCTGACATTTTGCATGGCACGATGATTTTCATAAATTTTGCTTTTGTGTTTAGGTCCTACAGTATGAATACAGTATACAGTAATCGAACTAATTTACAGGGCTTGAGAAACAGAATAAAAATATTTAAGCCTACAACCTTCGATATATTGATTTTTTTACATGTTTTATAAATTCTAAAGCTGTAGGCTCGTGTTTTATAAAACACAGGAGGATCAGAGATTGTGATTTAATTTAAACGAAAAACGAGATGAAATATAAAAACATGCAATTAAAAAACTACTGAACTCAATAGGAAAGAAAAAAACAGTCCTTTGGTTTCGATGGTGTATTTGTATTTTTGAAAAGTACATATGGCTTTATAGCCGTATAGCCATAGTGGAAGCAAGATAGATAGATAGATAGATAGATAGATAGATAGATAGATAGATAGATAGATAGATAGATATGGATAGGTACAAGTCACGTGTCAAAGACACACATATATGCCTAATAAAATCGATCGAGGTCTTCATATGTCTTGTGCCAAATGCACAATAATAATAATTTTCTCGCCCCCTATCTCTTGATTGTGCTGCGGCCTCTTGGTAGCGCATGGGCCACAAGATACGTCAAACGCGTAAAACTGAAAAGTTACACAGACTGTTATTTTGCATGATTGCCAATGATGCTTGATGAATCTTGTTTCCGATTTCCGAGTTCCGACATCTAAAAAGAGCTGAAATGTGTTTCAGCGCTTTATAGACTGTCGTCGTGATCATAACTTAACTGTATGACAAACGTGTTTTTATTTTAGAAGCTTCTCTAAACAAGGCACATGGAATAAGTTCTGTAAGGTCACGCATTTGTAGCCTACATTCATCACTACACTAAGTGTTATTCGTTAAAATAGTCAATTGGTAGGTCTACATTCGTTAAAATAGTCTTTTATTACTCTTACAATATCCAGGAAGTAAGTAGGCCTATTAACATGAAACTCAGGGATTTGTTATTTATTAGCAATTCTAAACGCTTTAACAAATTAATAGGCACGTTTAAAAAAATTAGATTATATCCTCCTTCTCAATCGACGTTGGACTGCCCTTACAAGTTTACCTATAATGAAATGATTTGCTAAAAGATTTAGCCGAATCCGCGTCACTTCAGGCACTAGCACTGTGCACCGACCCCAGTTGCCAAATATTGATCTTGGTGTTAAGTGTCATCCAGGGATTCAACCCGTCAAGTACGCCTATCTAGTCTTTTAAGACTTTTGTTGTAAATGTCCTTTTTATTTATTGATTTAGTATTTATTCTGATTTGTGCTTTTATGTGTGTGTATGTGTCTGTGTGTATTTGTGCCTTGGCTATTTGTCTGTCTTTGTGTGTGTGAGTGAGTGTGTGTGTTTAGGCTTAGTTGGTGTGCTTTCTGAGGCATCCTATAGATTGGGGCTTCTATCTCAGTATCATCAGGTAAAACATATCACATAAATAATATTTTTCACATTTGCCTTTCAACAGAATCTGTGCATATTATATGCTTTCAATTTTCTTTCCAAAACTGGACAGACCATAGCATTTTATTGAAGAGCCCTTGTTCCTACGGTTTTGATTTTGCATTTGTGAGATTTGTGATCTCATTGCTAGTATGGAAATTATTAGGTAGGGTCCAGATTGCATGCATTTCGCACACCATGGGATATATGTATAAAATAAAAGGTATTGGCAAAGGCCTTCTGAAGGCCTGAAGTGTTTATGTTGGAGGTAAAAACAAAGGTATATGTCATTCACCTTTTATTATCTCTTTGTTCTTCTAACATTCAACATTGGTCAGCTACAATGGCTTTCTCCAAGTTAGCTACTGGTCATCTAACTTGACATGGAAAAGTCTACAATCTAACAATCTAACATCTAAGTCAAAAATGGTTCTCGACCGCCCCTTTGTGCACATGTTCAAAAGGGGGCGACAAGCTATGAACCAGTTCTTTTAGAGTTTTAGTCTCAAAAGTGTTAAAATCACTGGTTTGAGGTATATTTTAGCTTACAGGTTATTACAGCAAACATTTTTTTTCTATAACTATGTCAGTTTTGTGAGGCCGAGCAATCCCCCTCCTGGTTTACAAAAAGGATTAGTCCACTGCTATCTTACAGAGTGGAGGTGATGTGTAGTTTCTTTGTGTGTGAGTTGGTACAGTCCTATTAGAAGGAGGCTTGGAAGGCAGCGAGCACAGTGCTTTTATAGCCGCGAGACCCACTCTGAGCTGTTGAACACGCCTAATGAGCAGTGCCATGTGAAACATGCCAGCTTTTACCAGTCTAGGTAATTGGTTGTGACCTTTTCTAAACATGGCTCATGTGCAGGCTGTACTTCTAATTGTTACACGGCTTGGATACATTGTCAGGTTGTGCTGAATTTTTCTTTTTATTCTTTGAAAGACAATAACAGTCAGGATGGGTCGGTAGTTTGCCTAGTAGCATACGTATTTTTGTCTGTTGAAACCCTTTTGAGGTATTTTGAAAGCGATAGGTTTCGTGGGACTATAAATCACCTTACTAAGATCATTAGGGTATTGGAATTGTTTGAGCTATGACCTAATAACCTACTCAGCACATAAGAATGCCTGTCAACAAAGTCACGTGTGCTTCCTCATCTGAAATGGTTGGTATCAGTTTGTTCGGAATATCTCAGCTTGGGCTGTCCTTGAAATCCAGGACAATTTTGTTGAGTGTTCAGGACAAGTCTGGCTTTTATTTAAATTGGAAACATATTAAGGAAAATATAAAGGGATTTTTTTTTCACTGCTAAATATTTTCTCTTTGCTGATTCAAAGAACTGTCATCAGAAAATTTGACTATAGCCTTGACTGTTACCATTCATTGCTTTCTGTTGTGGGGTTATATAGCCTGTCCTCCAACTGTTTTAATGAGTGATTCACTTCTCTAACAGCATTTCTCCCCATGTTTGTCCATAATGCACACAAATACTCTATAAACACACACCCATAGACGAACACACAAACTTGCAAGCAAGAATGTGTGCACATATTACAATTAGGTAATTTAGCAGATGCTTTTATCCAAAGCGACTTACAATTACATTCTGCTTTTTACATGGAGCAGATAGGGGTTAGGCATCTTGTTCAAGGATGCTTACAGGTAGGCCAACTCTGGGGCTGGAACCCACAACCTTCCGGCTGGGAGTCCAACAACTAGACCACACTAGACTATCCTGCCCCCACATATAGTGTATATGCACAGACACATACAGTGGATTAACATCTTCAATTTAGTTATGACTTAAAATAGTATAGTTGAATAGTTCTAGCAAGGCTGATCATAGACCTACAGAGGACTCCATGAATACTCTGCATTGGGCGTGATTATGAAGTCAATGTTGACTCTACCAAAACATGCCATTTAGAAATGTAGGCTGTCAGCATTCTGTTTTCATATTGTCACCTTCTGGCAACTTTTTGTGTAGACTCACTAGTGCCTATACACTAGTGAGCCTTTTGTATACGCTCATTAATGCCTTGGCATCTCCTGCCAAGGAGGATTTGACTGAGGTCTCATTAAAGAAAAAGTCTATGTCAGCCAACATTCACTGTTTGTCTAAGTAGACAAAATCTATAGTGACTGAATACATTTTTATAGAGGTTAGTTATTGTAACAGTTATGACTGATATTACAGTATACATAATTATAATAATTATATATTATGTAACACCATATAAACACATACAACTAAATACAGATGGAATACTACTACAAATAATAAAAAATAATGTTATTAATATTATGTTGTTATTTGGTTTGGTTTGATTAAAATGGACTCAGAGTTCACTGGCTTTATGCTCATCATTATGGGTTTATTATGCCCCATACTTCTCCAGGAAGCAGTAACCACAAACGTATTTCTATGGAGTAGTGGGGGTGATCTCCCATTAATGTGCAGATAACTTTAACCCAGTATTACAGATAAGCCCATGCATATGTTATGCATCTGGTCTGACTCAAGAAGATAAATGATCAACTCTATAATCACAAATCCTCCTATCAGACGCAACTTTAATTACCTTTCGCTATCAGATGATGAGATGATGAATGACATGTCAGATTGAAAAATGCTAGTGTGAAATTAATTTCTCTATAGATAACCTGTTGCCTGTTGTATTTTCCAAAGGGCAATTTTCCTATTTTACAGGTAATCCATTGTTACAGTTTTAGTAAAGAGATATCAGGATATTATAGTTGGTAATGTAACTAATTGACTTATCATTGACTCATCTTCGATTCATATTTTTCAGAATGTCAGTATACCACATATATAGTAGTATCTTTAATATGCAAATAATAAATTGTGTAAATGTATAATCAATATAAGTACATCCTTATATTCCAACATTATTCAAAATATTTACAATTTGAATGCAGGTATGTGTATGCATACTGTGTCTGTGTTGTTCTATTGAGGTTGTGATGGAGACCAGTGTTTTAGTGTTATTGCGTGGACAGGAGCTCCCTCTGTGGCCATGAGCAGATTATTCACACATGTTCATGTAGGAGCCAGACAATATGGCTTTCAGAAGTGAATCTTCATTACTAGTCAAGCAAACATATAGACCATAGAGGAAAGTTTGTGTGATCAAAAGTTATCCTTTAGTTATACAGAAATAGAGAGAAATACAAATAACTTGTTTTTGAAGATATTAAGCTATTAACTAAATGTAAAGCCACTATAAAAAAAGTCTATGAATTTTCATTGTATTTTGATTACAGCAATAAACACTACAATTTGAATAGGGCTAAACTACTTAGAAACCTGATAACTAAAAAAAACATCACAGTACCAATAATGTAAGAACTAATTGCCCTTACAAAAATTTGATGAAGACGTCATGTTTTACAGTGAATTGCCATCATTAAAAATAAATAGGATTTTAACGTTGTCACTTTATTACTCCTAAATGTAACCTAGATATCAGTAATATCCCATCCTACACCATGTAATGTTGTTGTACACCCATTGCTGTTGCAGGCAAACACGGCTAGGCTGAGTCTGTTTTCAATTAAGACGAGGAACCTTAACAACTTTTGGAGCACTTCAAACTCAGTACACAATGTAGCTGCGGCTCATTCCTATTTGCCCTATTGGATAGAAGCCCAAGGACTAAAAAATTGACATCATCTGTGCATTTTAAAATGTATCATTATGCTATTATTAACTTTAACTTTTTTAGTTTTAAGGATTAGAATATAGTTTGTTCTGGCTGTTACATAACTTGTCAATGTGTTCTTTTAATTAGATAAATGTATGCAATGTTGCACCTGCGAGAGCAACAGGCTGTGATTCCTCATATGACCGCTGTGCTTCTAGCGATCTGTGTTCAGTTCAGTTGTGGTTAGAAAGCCAGATCCACAATGGAAAAGCCTGCACTGGGACATTCAAGGTCTTCTATCGGAGGCAGTGTGATATCGTTTTTCGCCAAACCAGAAATCAAGGCCTTGTCCAGGCCTTTTCTATGTCAGGGATAGGGGTACTATATGTCTTCTGACAGTTGCTCCTTTTAAGATTAATGAGCTTATGAGAACCACGTGTCTTATTCTTGAAGCCAAGCTCCATATCAGTCAATGTTACCAGCATAATAGTGCTATCCTGACAAAAGAATCCCTAAGATAGATTGAATAGTGATGTCACAACACCACGGTAAAACACCACGCATGTGTGTTTGTGTGTGTGTGTGTGTGTGTGTGTGTGTGTGTGTGTGTGTGTGTGTGTGTGTGTGTGTGTGTGTG
>JAOEHI010000015.1:4985935-5016073 GCA_025447815.1 Percopsis transmontana
GAGGTTTCTGATTGTTGTGGCAGTGTATGAGAAAAAAAAATATCGATAGCAAAGCCGAGCTTTACCCATCATGTTAAGCAATGTCATCCACCTTTTCTATTTATTTCTCATCTGCTCTACCCCCCCCCCCCCCCTTCCTCCACCAGGCCCCTCCACCACGAAAGTCCAACAAATCTGCTGACATTGATCCTGTCTCCTCGCCGAGCCTAATTTCATCTCTGCCTCACAGAGACGACTATCTCCACGGATCTTGACAGACAATTGTATTTACTGTTTTCTTTTCACAAGCCAATAAAGGGGAAGCAGTTATTGCATCAGATTATATGAAAAAACGTTTAATGATTCCAATTTATAACTCTAGACTGAATAATGACACAGTTAAGAGCTGACAGGCCATGATAAATGAAGGCTCATATAAAACATATTCAGTGTGAAGAATGGCTAGAGATGAATTGCGCGCTGATACAAACTCATGATAAAGAACAGCAAGAGCCACTAGAGGGCTTAATAATGCGCTATTCATTTTGAAGTGATTTTGCTGGTTAATAAAAGAGCACAAATTAAAAATATATTTATTGTAGAAAGACGTCTGGGGATATTACCCCCTTGTCCTCATATTTCCATCTAATATCGCCCCCATCTCTCTAGTTTGAAGCTGAACCCATCAAGTCCTCAGTTTCCCATTTCTATCCCCAGTAACTCTCTGTAGCCTCTATACTGTAACTGGGTTCAATTAGGATGTTGGGGATTTCTGTCACTGCAGCTATTTGGCAGCAGGTTCTGTGAAAGCATCACTCATGTTGTTTGGATCAAATTTACATCTACAGTATAGCAAAGCTAGATCATCATTATCTTCACTAGACTCAACACGTGAAGTATACTGTATATTTCTGTGGAGGAGGGCCTTGCAGTTTCAAATATTATTTTGGTGTTAGCCCTCAGAAAGCAGCAGATTTTAAGAGCAAGTGGCTTCATAGAATTCTCTCTTATTGTGATGTTGAATATGTAAGTAAAAAATACCAAGAAACACTTCAAAAGAAAATGGTAGTGGAAAAACTATGGTCAACTGGCGGACCCCTTAAAATCCTGGTCAAGGACTAGACTTTAGAAACCTTTGCAATACAGATAGTGCAAAGTAACTATAACTTGTGCTCTCTTGGCTTTAAGAGAAGAAGTTAAATTTGACAGATATAAAACATACTACAGTTATGGTGCATGGGGCAACTGGAAACTTCACAGTTGCTTTTTAGATACAGTTTAAGATCTTTTCTGAACCATCGCCTCTTTAGTACCTTGATGATCATTCATTTGCACCCTGGTTTAAATGTTATTGGGTGACAGGAAAACATTTTCTGACATGTTTCCATCTTAAGTGTGGCTTCTAAGGACCCTCAAACACTCGCCCTTGCTTCTTTGTTGCTCAGAGCGATAAACGCAAGAACCGTGATGTACAAATTTGAATGATAAAAGTGCAGGGCTAATGAGAAAATGTAAATGAGACCAGGGATGGGCGGACATCGGCCTCTATTTGATGAACACGAAACGCAGGCCGGCGTAAATGATCCCAGGATCAGCGGCCACGCTGACACCTGGGATATTGATGAAGGAGATGCTATTGTATTCCTGCGTTTACTGTGGATGAAAGAGGGAAGTATGCATACAGTGTTAGGAGGCCCGTCGGTACAGGTGACCCTACCTAAAATGGAGGGGGTCAATCCGTTGCCAGGAGAAGAGGCAGATCAAATACGCAGGTCTGATGGGTTGAGCAGTCCTCAGTGTCTGTGAGAGTACTGCCCTTGACACTGATTCTGGTGACACACACATAGTACAATTGGTGTATCATTCACAATACCATAGAGCATAACCCCAAAAGGCTGTGGTTCACCGCTAGCGACCCAAGTGCATGTGCGAGGTGGACCACTGCTTTATGACCACCTCTGAAACATGTATGCAATATTTAATAAATGTGCTCCATAGAAAGATCTAATCTCAACCCTGCCAGAAGCATCTCATGACCCCTCTGGGATCCTGAACCCCACGTTGGCAACTACTCTCAAAGAGGACATTTTCTACCATCTTCAGGTCATTGACATATTAAGGGTGTATTTTTGACTTATCATTCCAAACTTGGTATCCACTTACAGTTGATTTATAGATTCCTGGACTTATTAACACTTATATTCAAATATAATAAATATAAATATATGTATGTTATCAGATCAGGTTCTTCATCATTGTGGCAACAAACATTTTGTAAAAAAGCCCTTCATTTTTCTTAGTTATTGGTACGCTACAAGGTTTGTTGAAGATCACTGACATAGCTAACATTGTTGGGACAGTGGCTTGAAGCCAATGGTAGCAATTATTATGTTTAAAGTGAATAAAGACTGTAGTATAACCAACAGAGATAGTGTGTGCAATAATAAACTCTGTAATTTTACATTTGTCTTTGAATAATGTCATAAAGTTTCTCTTTAGTACAAAGCTACAGGTTATGGAAGAAGTGTATTATATATTATTTTAATCATCAGTGTTGACAAATGACAAAGATTACGTTTTTTGTACTGTACTGCGACACTAACGTTGCTGTTAGTGATATACAGTATATGTAGACTCTAATGGGCTTCTTGTCTAACCAGAGGGAGTAAGTAATCCTATTGTAAAATAGGCAACAAACCTGCAACTAAATGATGGTGTTGCCACAAATGGATTAGTGATGAGAATTACACACATTTAACTTCTCCTGTACTTCCAAAGCACTAATGTGATCCAAAGTCAAAGGATCCAGTTTGTTTTAGAAATAAGACAATGGAAGAAAACACAGGAAGTGAGTAATAACCGCTCGGAAGAATAGTCAGAGGTGTGAGGCCTTGTCTTTTTCTCCTTGAGCTGCTGTCCGTGTGGAATCATTTGACGGTCCTGGACACAGGGTGCTCACAGAGACATCCTAGCAACACCCGCCATCCTCATCCCTCTGGACACCCCCCTCCCACCCACAGGCCGCCCACCCAGGCCCTCAGTACTTGGAGAAGACCCCTGACCAATGGTGAACAAGGATGCTCCTGAATGGGCCTTGGCCTGGCCTTTGTCTGGCCCCACTGCAGAGTCTCTTTATTTACACAGTCTTTAACGCTGTATGTTTTCTTGTCCCTTAATTGCATTGGCCTTTGCTACCCCTTGGTCAATCAATACCTCCTCCCCAATGACATCAGTAAGTCTATTCACTGGACTCTTTCCAGGTGATGGCTGCTTTGTGGGAGAGTTGGTGGGAAAGAGCCTTGCCATTACTTTAACTCTTGAACCCTCTATCTATCTAGTATCTATCTATCTATCTATTTAGCTATGTTGGTCTATCTTTCTGTCTTTGTGAGTCTATCTATCCCTCTGTGATCTGTTTGTATTTCTATCTCTGTGCGGCCAATTTAACAACGTGTTCTTGCACATATGTTCGTGTAACAAAGCAAACACAACGGGGACAATGCCATTCGTGTTGACTAAATGATACAGTCACTGGGCTGGGCGTGCCCAGGATGGGGGTGCAGCGACCACCTCACCTGCTCTTTAGAAGGTCTATTGCCGACGGCCGAGGCCGCTGGCAAGTACGCTACACAATAGGTTAGTGGTACAATCCGACAGCGTAAAAACAGTTTTGATGACCCTTGACCCGGAATGGAGTGATTGTGTGTTGACATGACTTTACCTCTCCTGAGTGTGTGTGTGTGTGTGAGACCAAGCACACTAATCATCAGGTGTAACCCTCTCCTGTGTCCAATTCAGCGATGATTCTGTACTGATGACAATGTTTAGACAGAGGAGGGCATAATTATCTTTTTGTGTACTTTAATAAGGAGACATCCGAGTGTTGAGATGACTGGGGCACGCACACACACACACACACACACACACACCATAAAACTACCCTACAGTGATATTATCCCCTTCATCCCTGCAATTAAAACATAAATAATTAAATGCCACTAACGAACAGAACCGGTATGCAAATTTGCAGATTTAGACATTTGCTGAACACAAGGATTTTTTCCCCTCCAAATGGGGACCATTTAAAGTTGACCTTTAGAAATGTTACTTTGAATGCAATGTGATGGCGCTGTTTAATTTGAAGAGGTACTTATCTCAAAGTCAACATCTTACTTGTGTTTTCCTGACGAACACTCGGTCACTGTATATTAGGCGGTAGCCTGGCAACCACAAGAGCACAACAGTACCAAATGGATGTGTGTGCAATGCGACAGGCCTGTGTGCTCCTTACCACTGACCCCGCCTGCATTTTTGCTTCTGTCCTGCGAAGGTGTCAGTGATAAACGTTACCTTGTCTCAGCAGGTGTGCCTGGATGGAGGGCCCAGCCACACGGAGGGGGTCACCAACCCCTCACTGTTACCCCCATTTATTTGAATAATGGCCCATTAGGACGGCTGGATGTCCAGTGTTAAAGTAGCTGTATGTGGCTCCCAGATAAAAGACATAATTACCTGAATGAGAAAGAGAGAGGATGTGGTGGTGCACACATCCTCAGCTGGGCTCCAGGGCTCAGAACTGGCACACACACTCCTACCATTAGATGGCGACAGAGAGACAACTAGTACTAAGGGATGAGGCCCCAGGCATATACAGAAATAAAAACTGTTTTATAAATCTCCTCTAAACATGCTGTCATCACACGGACTCACATATGAATAAAGGGACGTCTGTCACAGTTGTGTTGAAACTTAAGATCTCAAAAGTCTGCTACAAGCACTGTAAATTAGAAATGGAAGGTTTCACTAAACCTACAGCATTTAAAAAATATATTTTCTCAAATTACTACTTTCATTGAATTGTGAAGCATAACGCAGATGGTGAACTTATAGAGGACATTTTCTAAACCCTTAACTCAATAGGAGACACTGAAGTTGTCCTTTTTTCAGCATTGTAGCCGATTCTGCCTTCCATAATTTCAGTTCAAGAGAGCCCTGCCACGCAGTCAATGGAAATCTGGATGGCACCCACATTTATCATGGAGTGGTTTTCATAGGAACCATAAAGATTTCCAATTAAAGATGAGCTCTTTATCGTTTTTTTGCCCTTGGGGTTTTATTCCTAAATTGCTATCATCTTATAAAAGCATCCTTTCAGTCTAAAGAATAGTAGCCCATTTTCATGAACTCTCTAAATGCATTTCCATCCATCTTCACTGCCTTGAAAAAAGTTTTCACCTCTCCACAAAACATGTTAATTGCCATCGTGGGCTGAGCATAAAGATCTACAAGTTAATTATCCAAATATGTTAGTAACCCATCTGCAGAGAGCCACATTGAAATTTCGAAATTGCATTGTCCCCTTTTCGGCTTTTATTTTGGACACATTGTTAATCAAAAGGCTTCAGAAATGTGCAGATGGTTATTCCTTGTGTCTTGAAGGAGCTGTCTGGTTCAAGGTGAGTGTTCCATGTCCCCAGGCCCTTCTGTTTCTCTCCATTGTTACTATGGGTTACATGTCCTGATGGGACGTTCGCTGTACTCACAATTGGGACTTCGTGTGCACGACAACACACACACACAGACACAGACACTCATTGACACACACACACGCATACACCTACACACACATTTATGAATGCACATATGTTAACGTTCACAAGCACACACGAATACACACATATGTACACATGCACGCTGCCATATACACACACACACACTCTCTCACGTAGACTGCTGCGAGAGCTAAACCTTTGCAAGGGCCAATAGCTATCAAGTCAGTCTACACTGGTCCTAACTGTGATAAGAATGGCTTTCAGAGAGGTCTAAACCTGGAAGGTAGTTCATCAGTAATCTACTCTTCGCGAAACACACTGTGAGTGTAAAACTTTCTCCTAAAACATTAAGGACATTGTAATCCAATGTTTTTATAGTGAATTGCAGTAAGCAGACAACATAGTGGTGCTCTGTTTAATCAAATATCATGAAAAAAATAAACGGGGCAGCTTTGCCAGAGTTGTCTTTAAAAGATGTCTTTTAAACCTTATTTGTGAAAGATTGTATTTAACCATTTGTTTCAAGAATGTCTGTCTGGCCCTGCTGTCAGCTGTCTGGCCCAGGCTTACTCCATGCAACTTAACTGTTTACAGTATGTAGAGTATAGCTCTACATACTGTAAACATACATCTGCTGGACCTCTCTCCAGCAGATCAATACGGTACTGTATAGCAATGTGTTACAGTAATTGCAGTACACAATCTTTCATTCCAGTATAGTAGTACAGTACTGTATTTGTGGTACAGTAAAATGTTAGTTTTTTTACTTCTGTAGAGAATATTTGAGCTGGATGCCATGGCTGACCAACAGGAGTACTTCTTCATCGACAATGCAGGGTTCAACCTAACAAAAAGGCGCAAAAGGGGGCACAACATCATTGGTCGCCTTGCCATCATACAAGTTCCTGGCCAGAGGGGAGGCAACATCACTCTATATGCAGCCATCTGCAATCATGTCGTCCTCCACCGCAATGTCAAAGTGGGTCCATTAAACACGGCACAACACCTTCAATTTCGATATCAGCTGCACCATACCATTCTTTAACAGCAAGGGGAGCCAGGTCAACCAGAGCAAGCACAATATGTTGTCATTTGGGGTAACGTGAGTTTCCATCGGGCTGCTCTGGTTCGCGCCTGGTTCAGTGACCACCACAGGTTCATTGTTCTTTTCTTTTGCCAGCATATTCCCCATTTCTGAATCCGATTGAAGAATCTTTGTTAGCATGGCGGTGGAGAGTGTATGAGTGCAACCCCTACGCACAGCAAAACCTCCTAGAGGCAATGGTGGAAGCCTCTGGTGATGTGTCTGTGGAGTCTATCCATGGTTTTCTGTGGCACTCAAGGGCATTTTCCCTTGCTGCCTAAGAGAAAACATAATGTGTTACGTTGATGAGATATTATGGCCTGACCCAGACCTAAAACGAGATGAGAACGTTGGGTTTGGGTTTCAATTTCCCTCAAACGGATGGCATTATGAGCACATAATGAATTAAGATGGCACACATTTGTTCTGAGATTACTTGTCTTTGTGGTTGTTGTCATTGTCATTGTCATTTTCGTGGTCGTCCTCTTTCTCTCTGTTGTCTTGCAAATTCGGCATTGTTAGGATCCATTGTTCCAAAGCACATTGGCATGCCTCTAGGCCCTATTTATTAACCCTGCAATTCTGATTTGTGTATTAACAATTTTGAGGCTTAGTTTTTGCACCTGGAGATAGGTGTGCTCTTTGAGTTTAGGTTGTGATGACTTGAGTAAATTATACTGAGAGCATGTGTTTGCTTAATAAATAAATATAGTGCAATGAGTGATTTATTTGGCCACTTTTGTGGGGCCAGGATAGTCTAGTGGTCAAAGTGTTGGACTCCCGGCTGGAAGGTAGTGGGTTTTAGCCCCAGAGTTGGCCTACCTGTAAGCATCCTTGAGCAAGATGCCTAACCCCTATCTGCTCCATGTAATAGCATCAAGTAAGTCACACACTGTCTACTAAATGACCTAATTATAATTTGACCTAATTATAAAAGTGACTTAAGGGTATGGGTTTTGTGCTAAAGGAACCAGTTTTTGTGTTGTAAATCTCAGCACAATCCTATTAATGTGGTTATTGCTGTTTTCTGTTTCTGTCCCATGCAACATTTTTTTGATGTTGACGCCAGTGTCTGCAGAGGTTCAGCTAAAGTTAGCGTTCAACATATCAGCTGTTGGTCAATTGATTTTGTGATTTTGTGATTTTGTAAAAAGCATGGTTCATTTTATTTGATAAGATCTACCTAATGGACATCACAGTGCATACAGTATCAGCAATAGAAACACGCAATAGCAAAAGCTTGTCCTTGATACATTGATTTTCTATTTCTAGATGTATTTCCAGGTAAATAAATGAAGTTTTGTCCTAAAGAAATATGAGGGCTATGTTTCTTTCTTCCCTACTTCACTCTGAACCTATTGCTGGAGGTAACTGTCAATACGTTATTCTTGCAAAGCTTTTGAATCTGTGTTCCGAAGTGATCCTTCGGGGCAAGGACAAGTTCACCTACCTTGGAAATATATGGCCTTGACTCATGATGGCGTGCACTGTTTCAAAAAATAGGGCAAAAGCAGCTCCTTTTGTCTCGCTTTCTCCATTACTTAAGCCAGCTCTCGTCTTCTGCCACATAACGTAACTCTGTAATCAATAGAGATGTGTCGATTGACACTCCGTGGCTACCTTGAGAGGCCTATCCGCCCCCTTCAACTTCTCTGCGACAATCTCGCCACTCACTGGCTTTATTTACCAACTGCATTTGCTTTTTCATCCGTTTCAAAGACCTCTCCAATGGAGAGCGCTGCATTGTTGGGGTGGTCATAACTGTGAATTGATACCCCCTCCTCTGCTATCACCTTGAGAAAGAAAGCTATTGTCCACCTTGATGGAACTGACTCTGGAAACTGACCTTCTTGCTTATAACAGTGGGATAGGTACAACTGCACAATGCTCCTTTTTTCTATCATCGCTACTGAACACAGCTGTAAAGGCACACTTCACACAGAGCTCATGCATGTCTAACTATTGGTGGACACTTATTTAATGTATATTTTCCTGCGTCAGTGGTACTAGCCTCTACTGATACTTCCCTTGCTAATGGATTTTGACTCTTTCAGTAGTTTAAAGTTCTTTAAAATTCTTGCATTGTTTTTATTATCTGATGTTCATGCCCTTGTGTTTTACCTTTTTTTATATTTGCTATAACTTCTTACCTCCCTTGCTCTATGACTGACTTCCATTTGCAGGTTCGTACATTTGCCATAAGCACGTTCAACAGTTCAGTAAAATATTTTTCTGAAAACATTTAAGATGAGAAGAGGGCAAAGCAGTTGCAGAATCCTATTTCTTATCTTTCTTAAATTTGATCTGCAACTCCTATAGTTGGTTAGTTTCAACTATGAGTTGCAGATCATATATGATATAATGTCTGTCAGCTGCAATAGATTATAGACCATTAAGGCTGTTGTCACCAAAAAGCCAGAACATCTGCTCATCATGGATCAGTAAGTGCATTTACAAAATGGAATCTTCCCCATGAAATTCCATTCTTGCTACACGAGGAATATATTGCAATGACATCACTGTGAGACATTTTTCTAGATATCCACTAACAATATGAAAATGCAGGACAAATATACAACTTGAACCTGAATGTGGCCTCCATATCTACTCTATTAAAAAGCATGTGTTTTTGAGTGGAAGTGTTAGAAATGATACATGTGATCTGAAGCTGATGTGGCATTTGTTCTCCAAAGACATTACAACCCAACAACATGTTTTTTTAGAACTACTATCTAATACAGTATATGGCTCCCCAAAGCCATATATTGGCCTTGAACTGTATAGATGCTCTGCACTGGCCAAAATGTATTACAGTTTTTCATGTAAAGTAATGCACACAAAACATTCAAATGCATTTCTTTAGATGAGTGTTTAAATAGAAGCATTTCCAATTACCCAAAAGATAACCATGGCTTACCACTTACACTGAGCTCTCCTCTCCTCTCCATAAGCAGGGCGTAAATGTCATTGGAATCCCCCTACACTCCATCCTGCCCGAATTCTCAAAGCAGCATTGTCACAGAAGAAATTATAATATTCCCCTGGAATTAGACACCTTGTTAAAAAAACGTGCTTCTTTGCTTCTTTGCTTCTACGCTTCTTTGCTTCTTTGCTTTACATCTCTCAAGTGACTAAAGACACCCATTCATTTGCCTTGACAACAAGGGCCAGGTTCCCTAATGTGAAACCTCTCTAAGTGTATTTGTTTGTGAAGGAAATTTTGCTGAGCCTTTCAAATGGACATGACAACCTATCATCATTTATATGAGCTACCCCTTGATCGGGATCTCAGCCGTGTGAGTAAGTCCTCAGCCTTAATTAAACTTTTTTTTAAAAGTATATCTTGCTTTAAACTCATTCTGCACTCGCTGGCATTTGTCGTGTCGAGAAGCTAGCCATCTCTTGCCTCTCCTTGAGCTGTCAATACATTAAGGCTTGAACCGATTGATTTGAGAATGCCATGCCAGCAGTGTCCTCATGCAGCCGTTGACTACATCTGAAGTAGCCTCGTCATCAGGCTTTAGGCCACGGATTGATAATAGCTTGACCGGCAGGGCCGATCTTACCCATCCTTTTGCAGGAGGTCTTGTATTTAGCCCCTGGTGCACTTGTAGGGAATCTCAAATAGCATAAGGGTATTCACAGAGCGTCTGAGTGGAAGGCTTTTTCTCACTTGTCAGAACCTCATGAATACATCCCAGCTCTAACGAACTACTCTGACTTAATGTGGAATTCCAAACGAGGTATGAGGTATTATTTATTTGTATTCCCAGCATCTTAGCAATACTCTTGAACACAGTGATAGCAGGGAGGATAATCTCCGCCTTTCATGGAAAAGTGGCCTGGCACAAAACCCATCAGTAAAGTGTTCTGTATTGATTGATGGTCGCACTTGCAGTACTAGACAACACCACTATTATCATGCATAGATTCCAGGCTAGCCACAATAAAATCATTGTACCTTGATTTAAGTTGTCCACCCCTAAGGTGTCATAATAGCACTGCTGGTGTTCGCATCATCTTTTCGCTCACCAATTACTGACATAATATTTACACCTGCAACTATTTACCCTGCAGGCACAATGGCTGCGTTTACGTGCAGGCTCATATCCCACTATTCGGAACGCCCATGTTCCGAAGGCTGGAAGTGGAATAAAGTGTGAAATACAGATATTCTGATTATTGACATATTATGAATAATAGTAGAATATTTGTGTGCATGCTTTAATTGTGTGATTTGTATGTATTATAAACTGAAAATATTGTATCAATGCGTGGCAGGTGGCAGGGATGTAGGCTACCTTTCAAACATGATAGAAAAAAATATATGTATAAAAGACAACCAGGATAATAATTGATAATTGTTTTTAATTGCCTATTTATTCATGTACTGTGATTCTGAGCCATGTGCTGTTGATGGGATCGTGACCTCTTGTTTAGCCTATGTGTGTTTCATAAAGAAAATTATTAATAAAATAACAATTGCATAATATAGGCAATACTGTATTTTATAATACAGTATAATAACTAAAAATACAATTGATTTACCCGATTATTTTCTTGTTGTTGAGAACATGGTATAGGCTATGGGGCAAAGATGTAACATGTAATAGCATGGTCAAATATTTTTCACGCTGTTATTTTTATTATTTTTATTTTTAGTAGTAGTAGTAGTAGTACTAGTAGTAGCCTAGTTGTTGTAGTAGCCTAGGCCTATTAATTAAGAGCTGTAGGAATTTTGCTACATAATCAATTGCAGAATGTATTACTGCAGCATGTTCTAAACATTGTCTGTGAGTAATTATTGTCTTATATTCCTTTGGATTTTCCTTCCACCAGCTAACTTTGTTAACGAATTGTCGATTAGCACGTATTAGGCTATATATCTATATATCCCACAATATGTTAATAGTCCAACTTATGGGGGATGACACGGCTTGAATAACTGTGAATTACCGTGACCTTGGTTATCAATCATTGCATCATGGTATCTAGTGTAAACGCAACTGTCGCGTGGATAACATGCCACATCTGCTCTTTAGACAATGCGCCTTCTTGGTTACCTAGCGATTTATTAGACAGTCCTTTGAGAGAAATAAAAGAAAGGTCACACTGCATAGAGGACAGCCAACGTCCAGAGTCAAACAACTTCCAAAAGCGTATTACCATTAAAATAAGATATCATATTACTGCCATTGTCTAATTTACACACTCAAATATCATCGTGTGCCATAACCATCCCGAACAGAAAAAAAAATGTTGGCTCAGGTAAAAGCACCACCCAGGGGGGATCTATGTTTGCACTCATGACCAATTTATTGCCGATGAACATATGGCCAATATTTTGTCTCACGTCATAGCAAGGGAAAACAAACACCGTGCAATGTTAGCGAGTCAGCAAGAGCACAGCCACTTGGCCAGCTATGCAAACGCACTTGGACAATATCAGAAGAGGGGCACTTGCTTTCTGGGTATATAAACCACATCAGGCTTATCTCTGCACGCGCTCCTGACTCCCATTTGGAGATATTTCATTAACCCTGCGCGCTGTCTTAACGCGGCCCACTCCAATCTAGGTAAGCACTTGCATCAATTTTCATAGAATAGGCCTATTTTCTCGGTTCATAACAGATAATCATATTGTTGCTTGTAACTTGTACTTCTCACCTCTTTTGTGGGTCCAAAGAGCACAATCCGCACAGTTCCTATGCCGTTTCTGAAGGGGGAGGAGTGTAGTCTACATAATGTTTTCGTAAAGTTTACTCCTCGGTGATCATTTTACGCACGTGGGGTATTGAATGAAATGGGGCACTTTTGTCTGCAGTGTTAGACTGCACCATGCCATTTGAGTATAACCGAAACAAAAATATTCAGGAATATTAATATTTGGAAGTGAAAAAAAACTATTTTAAAAATTATGATATATTTTTAGTTGCACAAATGAACACATCCGATAATACGTCAATAGGCTCTATACAGCCAAGAAATGAAGATCCCCCACTTAAACTCTTACAGTAGCCTATATCATCAATTATCTGTGGATAAGCTTGTAGCATGTAAACTCCGAGTAGGCCTTCAAAATAACGTCTTAAATGTTCTGCGTTCAATTGAATTATAGTGTAGGCCTTTATAGGCCCATGTATCGTAAATAACCATAGTTTGCCAAATTATGGTTATCGTTATATTTGGATGCAACAATGGACCATTTTAAGTTCATTTAGGCCTGTACCCCCTGTTGTTTCTTACGTTGGCCAGTAGAGTCCGCTAGAGCACTGCAGATGTAAACAGCTGTTAATGCTATTTCAACACTCAGACTATAACAAGAGGGCAAGTCGACTACTTTTGCCATCTGAGTCCAGCGCAGATTTGTTATGGGTGTATTTCTTTTTTGTTGTCTTTTTTATGGAGGCTATTTGCGACGGCTCAGATAAGATACACATAATAGTTAATTTGCCTGAGATTGGTTTCAAGTCCTAAGGAAAAACGAACAAATAGCGTCACTGTGATATTGAAACGGGAATTGATTAAAATAATAAACCTTTTGAGCAATTCGTCTTACACAAAATGATTAACTCGGGGTACAGTGTGGCATGAAATTCACCGTTACAAATAAACTGGTGCTTTAACAAATGAAGGCATGTCCTCAGGGCATGGCGCCCAGCTAATCTCGTCATGACATGTTTCATCATTAGAGGAAATCAGACGAATAAAGACGCTGCGTTTGCCTGAAGGCGAAAGGTGGCGCGATTTCTGAAGCCAAGCCGCTCCAAAATGATTTGCGCCCTAGGCCAGTCTCCTCGGGCCACGACTTAGCCCCATAAATAAAACGAACCAGTTTACCTGCATATAATATATATAGCCTTTTAATCATAGAAAGAGGAAATCGGTCTTGTCACACTATACATTTATCATGAGCGCCCCGCGGGAGGCTGGGTTACCTTTATCAAAGGCTAACTGCCTGCCCGAGGCGTCTAAACATGCTGAAATTCAGCGATTAAAGCGGAGAGTGATCAACATTATATGGATGGTCCTGCGGCATTCTTATAGCATCGAAACATTTAATCAAGAATATAATGGATATTTTTTCGCATATTTGTAAACAATTGTGACCAGGAACTTTTGGGATTAAGGTAATTCCTCCAAAGGCCCTTTTTGGTTAATGTAAAAAATTAATTGTAATGAAAAGCTTTAATCGGAACATTTTATCCAGCCTTTGACAATAGACTGTTGCTCAAGACTATAATTTAACCTTAGGATAAATGCTAGCATTACATGCCAAATAAATGAATTTCATTAGCAAAAATTATCAAATGAATATCCCAACTGTTAATTTAGGCCTATTTAAATAGGTGTATTTACTGTTATTTTTTTTGTACACTAGGTGACAAGTAAGTCCTAATAGCATCCTTGTTGTTTTGTAGAACGATGTCAAAGATTCACTGTTAAATCTTGCCTCCCTCCCGCACAATCACGCGCGCGCGCGCTCACCACAAACACAACGCAAACAAACGCAACCACAGCTTTGCTCCCGTTATGGACGCTTTTAGAGATTATACCAGAACAGCACAGACAGTTTGCGACCTCGCCTCTAAGCACGTGCAACCTTTGTTTTATCAAATGCAACAAACACCACCTCAAAGCACGCTATTGGCAACGTCAATTATTTAAACTTGGAGTCTATAAAAAATATCACAGACTCAAGCCGCTTTCTTCAGATATGATATAAATACACAGCTAGTGTGGGATCGAATCCCGCCAGAGTTTTCATTCCTTTGTTCTCTTCTCTTTGTTCGCAGTGTTCTTAATAATAACAACAAAAAATACAATAAAATATTGGGTTGCCTCTTCGGCCCGTTAAAACAGCCATTTAATTTTATTTAATTTTTGGACTCAAAAATAATAGTAATAATAATCATAATCATAACAACAACAAAGATAATAACAATAATAATAACAACTAAATAAACAATAGATGCTGGGCTGTGTCTATGGTGAAAGATAACAAGGCTACTGCCCACTGTCAGAGTGAAAAGGCAAGCGGCCTGTTTGAACTACCTGTGAAAGTGAACAGGTAAACAGAGGAGATAGCTCTCCAAGTGGAGTACGGCCACTTAGCCTGCGCACATTTACTTCTTCTTGCTGAAACGCCTTGGTTCAGTTGATCAAATAAATCCCCAACAACTGGCCACAGTCTATCCTCTTGCGCTCCGGTGCACTGTCACCAAATCTAGCGACTCCCTCCACGCTGTCTCTCCGTCTCCTGTGTGCCACAAAATAAGCATAGCTAAGCTGAATGTCACGCATGGTAAGCCTCTCGTTTTAACATTTCCACGATTTCGCTACAAACAGACCAACATACAGTTCTGATGCAATAAATTAGTCGCGCTGACATAATGCCTTTATTGGCCAACGGAATTTCATAATGAGATGCTCACATACAACATGGGCAATGATCCCTCCGCGGTGCGTGTCTTTCTGGGTGTGCGCTGCCCCACACACTGCGGAACAGCTGCCCCGGAGGTGTCCCTCACACGTCGGATTTAGCTGTGCAGCATTACTTGGTGGATCAGGTCAGTAACCTCTCCGTGAGGCTCTATCGCCACTGGGGTTTGTCCGTTCGGCTCAATGGAGCCATTGTGGGATGAAACTTGTGATTAATTCTACCAATGTCTGGTGAAAAATTTACCCTGGCCTACAGGCCAGGTATCTCATGGTTAACAGTCCAAAACGGTTGAGAAATAAAAAAATAATATATATATATATATTTATATTGGCAGTAATCTATTACTATTAATACCATTATTATTATTATTATTATTATTATTTAAAAAATGAAAGTAATAAATAGGGTATAGCCCTAGGCTTATTACTATCTTTTATAACCTACAAGTCGGAATAATAATTAAACTACAAATGAAATTATACATTTATAGGCTAACTAAAATGACCGTGCACCTTAGAAAACGAGCGCTGTGTCTGTGTGTTTGTATGCAAGGCAAGAAGATGAAGGACTTTTCTTAATATTGTAGTAGGATTCAGGATTGAATGAAGAGATAGTCCATTGAAAGCAGTTGAATGCCATGACAACTAGAAACAACCTCAGATTTATTCCAAACAGTTAGAAAGCATTGTGCCGGGGCGTCAATCATCTATTATTTCGCCCCTGAAATAAATGCAAAAACTGCGCCCGGACAAAAGCTTCCAACAGGAGCCGGACATTTGTCTACATTTCCCCCATTGTCTGCAGCTTAGCAATCGGTTTGTATTTGTGTTTGCCTGGGCCCGACCACCCAGGATGCGCAGAGCACTTGCTAAAAAACGCGAAACATTGTCACCCACATCACATACTAGATAGGAGGCAGAGGGGCAGCGACACAGGGAAGAAAACGAAAGAAAAAAGTCTCGAAGGGAGGAAAATAAAAGTAATCAACAATAGCCTATACAAAAACACAAGTTGGAGCACTTTAAGTTGTCCTTCACAATACTGTTAACGTGCACTACATAGCAGCCTACTGATAAACAACCAACAAACACCAGGCTGCTCTGCGATTATCTATGATGTGCCTTCATTACTCAAATATATTTGATTTCCATTAAACACATTTTCTATAGTGAAAAAGAAAAATACAGTAATATCAATATAGTCTAACTGATATGATTGTATTGTGTAGAATCAATTTAAAACAAAATATTATATCTGTAGAGTAGCCTACACCAGAAGGATAGCAATGGTCATAGGCTACTGTGTAGATATTTATATAGCATTTTGCTAATTATTATTATTAATATTATTAATATAATTATTGTTGTTGTTGTTATAACATTACATCCTCTTTATTAGCCCTTTACTAAGAATAACGTTTGGATAGGCCTACTGCTTTTAATAGGCCTAGTGCCTTAAAACAAACAGAATTGTGCTTTAATTTCAACAGAGCCCCTTGTCCTTTAGTCCTGGCAAAAATATTGACACAAAAGGTTTACATAAATTACCCACACATATTTGAACAATTGGCTACTGTTTTGCATGGATTCCATCGGAAAAAGGGACATTTCTATTTTGTGGTCCAACCCAAAATGCAGTTTTCAATGCAGTTACTTCATATTCTAAACAAGCGTAAAGTATAACGCAAAAAATTGCAGGAGCAATTTGTTGAAACGGTCTTTTAAGTATTCTGAGTATAAAGCTACTTGGATGTCCTTTGTATGTAAATAGGGTGTAAAAATGGCCCTCCCCATCTTTGTAATTAATTGACACGTTATACCACTCATCATGTTCTGAAGCACCAATGGTAGAGGCTCGGATCTCCCCAAAACCCACAATTTCACATCTGCAAACACTGTCTTCATCCACTTGACTCCTAAGACCCGCCCACACGTGGCCAACCTTTTGCGTTTTTAATGCTTTTTCACTGCAGGTTCATGTGCTGAGACCAACCTTATATGGACTGATCGGGCCGGTAATGGCTTATTTCCCTCTAGCACCCAGCAGTAGCACAGTATCCATGAGCCTGATATAGCACTTCAGCCACTTTGGCATTCTTCCTGGACTTACAGAACTGAATCCTGCTACTTGCTTAGGCAATGGTTATCGACAGTGGCTCATGATTTGCTTTGACTGTAGTTCAGCGCAAACCGTCACTCAGTGATCCAGTTTTCTGAAACATCGCTTCTTCTTCTCTGTTTTAAAACAGCGGATCGCCAAACTGGTGCAGCAACTTTCCTGCATATATTTCCCCAGAATATGTCGTTGACCAACACAAAGACGGGCTTTTCTGTAAAGGACATTTTGGATCTCCCTGACACGAATGATGAAGAAGGATCTATCACCGGACCGGAGGAAGATACGGAAGGATCAGAAACCACATCCACGACCAAAAACACTGGAGTTTTGGTGCAAAGCCCGCTCGAAAACGTTCAAAATCTTCCTTTAAAGAACCCATTTTATGACAGTAGTGACAATCCTTACACACGATGGCTTGCTACAACGGACAGCATTCAATATTCATGTAAGTACAGGCTCCTAATCTTATAAGATCGTCTTGATAGCTACGTCATCTTGTGACTTTCCTGTAAAATTTCTTGATCAATGCTAACACAAATCAAGCGATAATTTCTATATCCCTTCTCTACGAGTTGTAATGGTGTCCTTGGATCATAAAAAAAATCTTTATGCATTAATCTTTGTGCACTGCAGCCCTTGCCCTAACATTGTACACTAATCAATATGAGAATAAGCTAAGCAATATAGTATGTGAATTGTGAAACTAACTGCACTGTGAAGACTGTCAGACAATGCGTTTTGATGCTTCAGTAAGTGGCCCTCCGGAGATATGCAAGCTCACGGATCAATTTGATACTATCCAGATCTTAACTACGATGGCTCAAATGAGCATATTTATACCCTTGTAGGCTACTGTCACGTAGCTAAAAAAATATTTTCAGTCAATTAAAACGTTTATTTGAGGGATAGGGTTTGTCTGTGATACAATAACATGCTGAACTTCAGAAATATCAACAACAGTGTTTCTCCTTTGCGCAGTGCACGGTCTATCCGCCAGCTCTCAGGACTCCGCCAAGTCCCCAGAACCGTCCGCAGACGAGTCGCCAGACAACGACAAGGAAACTTCAAGCAACGGCAGTGACTCCGGAAAGAAACGAAAAAGAAGAGTGTTGTTTTCCAAGGCTCAGACGTACGAACTTGAGCGCCGTTTTAGGCAACAGAGGTACCTATCCGCTCCGGAGAGGGAACACCTCGCCAGTTTGATTCGCCTGACGCCGACTCAAGTGAAAATTTGGTTCCAGAATCATCGGTACAAAATGAAGAGAGCCCGCGCTGAAAAAGGTATGGAAGTGACCCATCTCCCCTCCCCTAGGCGGGTGGCCGTGCCTGTCTTAGTCAGGGATGGAAAGCCTTGTCATACTCTTAAAGCTCAGGACTTGGCGGCCACTTTTCAGGCTGGAATTCCCTTCTCGGC
Source organism: Percopsis transmontana (assembly GCA_025447815.1). Classification (NCBI taxonomy): domain Eukaryota; kingdom Metazoa; phylum Chordata; class Actinopteri; order Percopsiformes; family Percopsidae; genus Percopsis; species Percopsis transmontana. The sequence goes on from JAOEHI010000015.1 coordinate 5,004,526, forward strand.
GTATAGTGCCCAGTCACTTCAACACATGCAATATAACGCTCAGTACAGCGCCGCCACCACGCCACAATTCCCTACAGCACATCACTTGGTGCAAACGCAACAGTGGACTTGGTGAAAACGTAGAGACTGGCGAGCTGCCTTTTGAGAGCACGATAGGGAGTTTCACCACAAAGTAAAGACTTTCATTTTTTTCAGCTTGACCCATATGCCATTTTATTCGGGGCTAATGTGTGCGCCGTGTTTACATGTTTTCGTTATGAGAACTGGGTCCAGCCTCTCCCTAGATTTAAGAATGTCAATGCTCTTGTGAAATTTTGTAAAGTATGTTGTGTGTTGTAGAATTGTTTTCTTTTTGTCCTTCGTGTTATCAGCACGTACAAACCACTTTATAATTATAGAAATTTTAATTTCATGCTTCTTTTATGGACCGAAAATATTTATGGCCATGAATAAACATTGGCAACTTTTAGCTTTTTTCATTTGTTTTTATTTTCTGTAAATATTTTGTGGCAAATGTTTGCAACCTACAGATTAGAAGCGTTTAGCTGGAGATATACATATTTCCAATTTATAATAAGGGAGTAATTTTTGCCGAACGTATGATGACTGTCGTATCAAAGTCCATATAGCTATGTGAATAATTCGCGCGTTGATGGGTAAATATCCCATTTTTTTATAAGAATTTTAATAAAAAATATGTGTTTCAGAAATGACGTTTTGGTTTACGTGTCCTGTTAGTTTTGTAATATACTACGTTAAGTTCTGATGACGATTTGTGGGACTAGAGGTCCGGTCTACGTGTTCTTGAAGTGGCACAAAAGCGAAGGCTGTCTGCAAATCTCTCGCGTACTTGAATCCTTTCTTTCGAGACAAATTTAATCCGCAGAACTTTTCTGAATTCGAACATCTCGCTAATAAAGAGGCTAAAGTCACTTGTGCAATGGGACTAAAATCCACTCACTTAATATAAGAGGGCTTCTTCAACTAAGCAGCTTTTGACTCAAAAGCTCCCCTTCTTCCACAGTCCCCGCCACTCTCGACCGACGGTGTAAAGTGGCTGTCCATTCTTAAAAAAAATAATGCAACAAATGGTTTGTTATGATATTATTATATATAATACAATGATGGTAAAGCTAAACGTACAGCGACTAGAATCAATAACACTGTTTGATTGCCTACAGTTAATATTCTTATATAACACGCACGGGTGGTGTTATTAAAATTTAAGTCAGTGTGTCATTGTGTAAGTGAGATAAACAGTCAAAATGATATCATAGGCTATGGTGTAAAAAAAACATTTGCTACGTTGCGTTTTGGGGAGAAATCAAAAGAACAAATTGGCCCCCAGTGATTCCCTGAGCGCTCTGTTGATTATATCTTAGGTAAATATGATAACCAGTTGAAAATCCATGCATTTTGTTTGTCCCAGCACTGAAACCTCACAACAGATGTTTGAGTCGCCCCTATCATCACTGAACAAACAGCTAAATTGACAAGATTTGCTAATTATTTACAGAATTTGGTCTCGAGGGGCTACTGCTTTCGTGGGACACAGAACACAATCTGTTTCTTCAGTGGTTGAGCTCAGCCTTAGTTCGCTATTTTTCTTATTCGTGTGGAAAATATAACGATGCGTAACAGCAATTTTTATCCTTATTTTAGGGTTCAATGTTCATAGCGAATGGAAAGCAGTCCTTTGTCGCAATCTCGAATATACTTATTATTACTTCACAACGAATGAAAACTATAAGAAATTAATAATTTAAGACGCAGCGCTTCTTAAATTAAATAGGCTAATTGTGATCGCAAATAAATATAAATATCCCTTAAGGAATTAATCCCGTGAAATTTAAATATGTTTCTGCGTAATATATTGCGCACAATATTTATGGTTGTCACGCAAAATTGAGCGACTACCCCTTTCTTACAGAAATACAATATCACCATCTAGAGCTCTTGTTTCTTCCAACATCATAGTCAATAGGCCTACATTGTCTATGTGGCTTCAAGTCTTTGCCCTCAAATGTAGATACCACTCTGACGGGATTGTGCACTCTATAATTGCATAATACAGTACACATCACCAACACACACACAAAGGCCCAGGACGAGTTTTCCTGGATGTTAGAGGCGTCCATATTAACGAGGAGCAGGCAGAATGCAGACAGTGGAGATAGACTGACATAGTTGCTTGTTGCTATTCAGTCCCTTTATCTGGACCAGTGCATCCCGAGTCAGGGAGAGGTATCCTTGGGGTTTTTGTCGTGCCTGTCAGTTGGTGCTATTGTGATCGTTGTGCACACGTTGTATTCCATATGGGCAGCTGGGCTCGGGCAAGGAGAAAAGGATCTCTTACAAAACCCAAATTGTGTCCAGCTTTCAAATAAAGCATTGTTGTCTCTCAAAGAAAAACGAATTAAAAATTCGCGCTATATCCATTCTGGTAAAGAGAACCCCCATTCACCAAAAACAGGGAGTCCTTCTTCCTTGATAGAGCTATGCTAACAACAGCCTTCTCATTTCTGTTTCAGCCTCTATCCACCCAGTTCTCCAAACTGAAAGGTTATTGTCTGTGCCAAAAAGTGAATCTCCATTGCTCCAAAACTATTTTCAAACCCGTAATTCCAGACAGTGTTCTGCCTTGTTTGCTTTGTACGTGGTTTATGTGTAGGCGTATTTCCTAAATAGCCACATGGAAAAAATGTCCAGACATAATTTTTCAGTATAGGACCATGCCTGTATCCGACCAGGAAATACCACGACAGGTGCAAGATTGGTAATAGACTCATATTTCATTTATTACAACCAATACATTTCCATTCGAATTTGCGAAAGTATTTTGATTTGCCACCAACAAAAATATGTGAATCATATAATTATGGCAGTAGTGAAAATTATGCAAAGATTATGACTGGGGAATAAAAGCATGTAAGGTTCTGAAAATGCGTAAATGTACTTTGTATTCATAATTAAAAGCCGTAGGCGGCGGATGCAGTTGTTTTTTCATTGAAACATCATGTTAGGCCTATTAGTAAGAGATTATTTGCATTTTATAGGCTTGCGTGTCCACAGTTAAATTGTGATACATTTTCCGTAAGAATCTAATAAATACGAATAGGCTATACATGTGTACAGATTTTATTCGTTCGACCAATCACGCTCTCTAACTATGTTTCAGTTCTCTGTTAGTATCTGTACCCGTGAGAAAGCGTATCTGAATTACTCAGCAACTTCTGGGCGTGGGGGGGGGGGGGGCATATTGTTTGCCCACACAACTTTGCACCCCTGTATTAACATTAACGCGCATGAAAATTATACGGCTCCTTTGGTTACAGACTGAGAATTACATTAATTTGCTTCTGGCCGCCGAGAAGGATAAACTGCAAACGGTGAAATGAACACCTTAGCGCCCACAGTTCGGTCGACTGAATAACAGCAATTCATGTCTTGGAATACAATACTTCAGGAAATATGCACTTGGGACACCATGGATCTTCGTCATCCTGCCCATTTGAACCTCGACATGAATCATTTTCTATCATGTACATCTCCAAATAAACGAGGATTTCAGAGCTATAATAGGCGGTGCTTTCATTTAGAGGAAGCAATCTAGTTTTATTGCCTTAAAGAAGATCCAGATTAGATTCGCCAGGCACCGTGACACCGAGCAGAAATTAAAGCGAGAGGGAGAGACTGTGTGTGTGTGTGTGTGTGTAGGGGGGGGGGGGGGGGGGCGCATAATGGAAATGGAACCAAAATAAATTTAATAAAATCGGTACGCCTTGTTACCCCCAGATGGAAGCAGACCACTACAATTGGAACACAATCCTTCTTGTAAGTCGAAACTCAAGCTTTTCCCACCTGGTCAAACGGATTTGTATTTAGTTATAAGTCTAGTAGCGACCTATAATGTTATAGGTCATTTAATTACAAGTAAGCAAAGTAGGCTAACGTCACACGAATCACAATATAAAAGTTTAAATAAAAGTGTTAAAAGAATATCACATCTCAGTAACATAAGGTGGCAGTTAAGTGAGTAGGTCATATGCAAGGGAGAGTGAGAGAGGGAAATAGAGAGAGAGAGAGGGTAAGTCCGCGGCGTGGCGCAATAGGATAAGAAACATAATCGATTTTTCACACAATAGAAAATGAACAACAGAATACAACTTTTACTATTTATAATATACTATAAATAACTTAATAGGCATACACAATTTCGATCACACTGAAAGAAGATTTCGCTTGTTAAAATACAGCAAAATGAATTAAATCATATGAGGAAAATGCATAGCCTACGTCTGTTTTTAGTATATGTTCTTAAATATAACCTACTAGTCTAAACCTAAACACAACTGAAAACGCCGTTATCAATTGTTAAGTTTATAGTCTATAGCCTACTACAGCATTAGTCTAAGACAATGGGCATTGGTTACTTTCATATAAATGTAAGGAGATGGCATAGAGTCCTGGTGTGTCCAAATAGGCTACTTATATTTAATAGCTAAGGATAACTCGAAACGACCAAATGACGCAAGCAGAAGGGTCGCCATGTTTAAGCACCTGCTTCATCCACATTGTATTTGCACCTGTAGGGGGCCTCGTTACATTATCAAGACGCATTACAGGCGGGATTCTGAACACTATGGAAAGAAGGGGAGGGGAAAACAAAATTAAATAGCCTACAAATTCATGAACCGCACAAGTTCGAGCATTGTCACACGAAAAATTAGACAAAACAAGGAACGATCCCAATACGGTACGCTAATAGTTCGATGGCCACTATCCCCCGCTTACCACACACCATCTAAACAGTATAGCTTATATGTCGATGCTAAGATTGGAGTAAAATGCCAAGCACAAATCAAATTTGGGCCCATATTACCTAATGGTGGAATCTCCTGTTAACTCTGTATGAGAGGGGGTCACGACACAATCTGATTGTCTGTTTATGCAATAGGCCTACACCAAGGACGCGCAGTGAAATGGAACTACTGTTTTTAATGAATAAATATCAAATAAATATTAATAGCAGCGATGATTAATTCAGTAGGATAATATATGCATGTCTGTGTGTATAGGTGTTTAGGCCTATACACTGTGTATATATGTGTGTGTGTGTGTGTGTGTGTGTGTGTGTGTGTGTGTGTGTGTGCAAAACATGCAGCAGGGTTTTGCTCTGATCTCCGTGAGCTGAGAGTTTAATAAAACCAACGGACGGCAACACTGACTCGTTGTCCAAAGACAATCAAGTGTTGAAGCCTCCTGGCCTTGAAGCAACATGCAACCTGCCGCCATGGCATCACATCCCAACAGAGCTAATGCTCCCCTCTCTACTTTCCTATAGTCTGGGATTTAAAGTCAGATGGACAACAGCTCCCATCAGTGGTGATGGTTTCAGAAAAGACAATAGCTGAACTTGAGAAGGAATGCAAGGGAGAACTACAGCATTACTTCAATACATTAGTATATTACTAATAATTAATTTGTCATATAATGAAGAAGTTTGACACTTGGTATAATTCGTATCGTATCTTATCATATAATAATAATCATAATAATAACAAAAACATTAATGATATTTATTATTATTAATATTAATATTGAATTTTATGTTTTTGTTGTTGTTGCTTTTTAGTTATATTATTATCATTTATTATTATTTTATTATATTTGTATTTATTTATTTATGTATTTATTTATTCATTATTTTCCTTTTCACCACACATTTTAAACATTACTCCATTACATGTGATACAATTTTTGCATGTAATATGTTTTCATATCTTACATCTTGTCTTACATCCATATTGTATTTGGTGTTCAAGATAAGCTACAATGACAACTCTGGTTGACAGCTTTTCTCTGTTTATTGATATATTCATAGTGCTTCAACAAATTATGTTATAATGCAGGGAATCAGGAGTGAAAAATAACCTTATTGCTTAAGTGTCTATGCTATGTATGATCATTGTTCTTACTTATTGTCATTGAATAGGGCCATTATAAATTACTTTACTGTTTCCCAATAACAGCCTGAATTAAATAGTAAATAGCCAGAAGTAAATAAGCTACTATAATGCTTGCATAACAAATATGGCACTAGCTCTACATGTAACAGATTCAGTCAATAAGAACTAATACTAAGAGAGGTAGAATATAGAGAGCTAAACTTTGAAAACTGAAAACTGTCCTTGCACAACAAAAAAAAATGCAATGTTTTGCTGTGAGAGACGCTGATCTTGCAGTTCTTTAAGCAAGGTATTGTACGGGTCTGGCTTTAAAGTACCACAGATGTCTACGGCTTATTTAGAGACAGCTATGAAACAGGCTGAGTGTCAAGGTTCTTGACTTTGCTAAATGTTGACCTTAGGAAAATAATGCAGTGTGCAAAGAGGAGGTATCAACATGTTTTGCTAGATAGAGTGCAAAAGAATGCCTTTCACAGCTACCTTATTCATTTTATCCACAAAACTATATACACATACAACCATTTTGAAAACGTCAGATGTGTTATGAAATAAAGTATTTCTGAAAAGATTATTTTGTGTAGTGCCTTTCTATCTCTGTCAATCTCCTTTTAACAGTTCTTAGGACTTCAAGTTAACAGCAGATACTTCCATAAATATCTAATAATACTACCTCATTTGACTGGTGTGAAAGGCTTGCGTAGTAAATTGCGTATTAAAAGTCAAGGGAAATTTCTTGATTAATCCTAATATGATGTAGACTAATATGATGTGTAGACTCAAAATGATATACAGTATCCCATATTTTAACAAGTGCTATTACTATATCTACACTCCAATATGGTATTGATAATGTCAATAGATATTCAATAAATTAATGTGGCATATAAAATTTTCAAATTTGTATACTAAAATATAAAATTCAGCATGACCAAGGAGCAAATGCTTTCTGATTTGGTGTAAATAAAATGTAGTATTACAGAGGGTCAGTATAGCAGAAGCTGAATTTATTCCATTACCTGTGTTGTGGTTAGGTTGAAGGTTATTTATTATGTCCCTCTTACATCCTGGTAATTGAATCACCATTATACATTAAAAAAGTTTGAGAAGATTGCTACCTACACCAAAATGAAACTATTCACCAATGACATGAATCATTTTCCCACTTTATTTTATATATTTTTAAGCATGTACTACCATTCACTATAATGAGACAATTGAAAAGTAAATAACCATAACGTTTTAGTTTGAAAAAAATGGGATTCCAGAGACCTAAACCAAAGCCTTAAAAATTAGAATTCAATATACATAAAACTACAAAGCATAACATGGCAATCTATCAGCAATTCTGGCAGGCCATATACTAAATATTTATATATAGTTACTGCATAAATTAAAAATTTCAGGTAGCGTAATCACCACTTCATAATGTTCTTTGAAAGCACTAAACATGTTTATTTATGTTTAGGACCAACTCAGAACAAAGTGCTCGGATTTACATGTCCGTGAATTAGTTCTCTCTTTTAAAAGCTGTTACTGTGTTATGACATGCAAATTGCCATATGGTCTTATTTCCTTTTGTCTTCTCTTTCTCAATGTTTCACCGTAGGACTTGAATTGTCTTGTATAACAACCACAATCCGCTCCAGTCAGGTGGGCTGGATGGGGGACAGCGCTGACAATCGGGTTCCGAGAGTTGAGTGTTTATGCCTTTCGCTAAATGGATTGTCTCACCTTCTTCAGAAGATGAACATGAGGTGCTTGAGATGCCAGCACTGCAAATGGATCCTGGGGCTTTGAGCCTGATAATGACCAACTATCATCTGTTTCAGACATGCTTCAATCAGATGTTATTCCTAAGCCTGCATGAGGGGACAATCTGGTGGCATTGTGTTTTACCAAATCAAGTTGACACAACTTCCTGGGTAAAGAGGATGTAAAATATGTATTATACAGTTGTGCCTATCATCTCTTTGTGTACTTCTGTAGATTTGTGGTGAATTTATAATGTGTCTCTTATTTAACTGCAATGGAAAATAATAAACAAAAGTTGTTCTGTGTTATCCTTCATTGTGGTCCTGCTTTGTTCAGTAAAGCTAATAATTCATACAGATTCATAAAGGGAATAACCTGCACTCCATTTCTTCAGCTAAACACAGACCTCTTTACTGTGGCATTGCTGCTTGTAATAGGCAGTTTCCAGATGTTAGATAACATGGTTCCAAATGCCAGATCTATGTGGTTCAGCAAATAGAAACTGTGGCTTTCCAGTTCCTTATCTGTGTAGCGTCAAACAGCTGCTGGAAAAGGTGTTGTAAGGTGTTTTGTTTAACAGGTAGACATTATTCATAGAAACAACTTCCCATCAGGCCTCTAAGCTTTGATGGTGTTTTATTTGATACGCTGAGGCAGATAGACCAGGATGGTAATAAAACCACTTTTTAGTTGTATTTTATTATGTTTGTGTTTACGGCTCAATGGTTTTGTAATACATCTACCGCAGTATTGGCATTATATGGTGAGTTTGAACTATATACAGTACAAAAGGTCAAGTTACAGTATATATTACACAGGTACTGTGTATTAAATATTTTTCTTGGTGTATTAATGATCACAGACATTTTATAATTGAACCTTTTGTTCAGAAATACAATGCACTTTTATTTTGTTCTCAGCAGAATCACTGATCACTAAGCCCTTATACCACCCCTATGAAACACAAACAATGTACAATAGCCTACATGCATTGGACATAAAGTAAATAAAGTAAATGTATGAGAAGGTAACCGATGCAACAGCGGAACGTCATAAACGTAATGGTTCTGTTATATAGCCCCATACCTTTAAAAATAATACAATTTAGAATCGGAAATTGGGTACAATTGGGTACATGTACGGAAACATTTATGATAATACATCATTTATAGTTGTAGTATCACAACTGAACTTGTCGAGAATGTTTTAATGTGAATATACCTGTGTGAGTGCCAGTTTGATTTATTTGTATTAGCTGAATGTAGGCACCAAAATAATTAGGTTTGATGCAATGGAGTTTGGACCTGTTTAGCACATAACAGAATGACACAAAAGTACTTTCCATGTTTACCACGTTAGCTCCATGCTCTATCTGCTGATGTAAAATCATTGGATCCTTCTGCTAAACCTTAAATGTGAAAAGAATGCGTGATTTTGCTTTATTTAGGGCAGTGTAAATGCCTTGTTAGAAGGCTGCCATTCATTAACTTTGTTTTATCCACCTCTGCTACAAACAAAACTATTTTTTATTGCCTTTTTGACTTTAACATTCACATCATCCATCATCACTGACGGGTCTTCTGGCTGATTTGATAATGATGAAAATTTGATACTTCATCTTATAAGTAGGCCTATAGAAATCTGCACTTAATTAGACAGAAAATCACTATGAAGTTAGGTCATTTGTTCAATCATATTCTATTTGTTTTCTCATTCTAATAAAAACACTATTGTGTACTAAGGTGAAAATCAACATTTCACTACATTTATTAATATGCAGCCCTAAATAATTTAAATAATAAATTACCTTTAGCATTATATGACCTGAGAACACATGGTACATCTGATGTTAAAACCCCAAATAAGATTCATATTGGTAATCGGCTAAGCTCCTCCAATCAAAATAAAATTGCTAGACATGTCTCAATCTGAATATTGGCTTCAGAATGAGGCCTCATTTGGAATATCCAAATGCAACAGTTAGGTGATTTAGCAGAGTCTTTATCTAAGTGATTTACAGTGAGGCTACAATTGCAAGTTTTAAGGTGGAGGAATGGGTTAGGGATCTTGTTCAAGGCTTGGTGGGGTTTGAACCCACAAGCTTTTGTGTGGGAGTTGACCACACTTATCCTGCATGAACAATACACTGCATTCAAATCACATTAACTTGTCATTGAGAGGGCTAATTTATTTCCGTGACATGAGCATTCATTCATAAATGTTGATATATTACAATATGAGTAAAAAAAATACAATATAAGCCAGTTCCATGTAACATCACACCACTGAACGGATCCACATTTATACAACTTAATTTTGTATTTAGGCCTGCAGTTCACAAATAAATATGATATACCTGAAAATCTCTCTTGAAAAGCTGTTATTCTCTTACATATTATACACATTTATATGTAATATATGTATATATATCCCATATACTGTATATATCCCAATGAATAATGTATGAATATATATATTTATATATTCATACATTATTCATTGGCATTCACATATTTGAGCTGCTAATATTGCAATAGGAAAAATGTGTTGTATTTGGTACAGCAATATGAATCATTAATTTGGTTTGAATTATAGATGTGTAGAAAGAAAACATTCCAATGAGGACTAATCCAATTGAAAGTAAATGAACGCAGATTTGAACAGTGTTACTGTAGACACTTGAACAATGATTCACCCCCTACCCCCCTACATATGAAGTCCATTGTGTGAGCACCAATAGGCTCCCTGGAGGATTCCCTTGCTCGCCCCTGCAGTCGAGGCTAGAAGGAGGGGAGAGAGTTGGGTGCAGCCTTCCGCGTTTTAGCACACAATTTCACGATGGTTTCATAGAAGAGGCCAACCAAGCATTTCAAGTGGTGGGTCAGCGAGAGGGCAGCATTGCAGAGAAGTGCAGGTAGTCTAATGATCAGGCAGACAAGATGACATCAAGCATCCTCAGGGATGGCTAGGCACAGAGAGCCGACATCTTTATGGAGAAAAAGACGCACTGGAACAAGACGGCACAAAACAACAAACAAGAGAGTCATTAGTTTTTAACATAATTGTTATGACTGTATAGTGCAGTGGCATGACAACATGGACAACGTGGTCATGGATTCATAGTGTTAGTTTAAATTGTCTGCATATTCATAAACCTATTTATTTTTATTAGTTTAAAAAATAATGATTAGTCATTATGGTGCTTCTGTTTGAAATTATTAAGTCAGCAATCAACAAACAAGAGAGAATGAAGTTGAAGTCTCTTGTAACAGACTGGATTAGGGACCATTTCGCTATGACGATTATGGGTAATGTAGGCGGAACCAAATGCAGATGACAAAAAGTATATTGCCTTTCTAAACATGTAAATAATCACTTTCTAGTGGCCTATAAGGAAAGTGATTGTTGGATATTTCATTTAAAATACATTTCTCAAAATATGTTATATTTGCATACAAAATTACCACATACATTCAAAATGTATGGTTGGAGTACTAGACACAGTGAGCTATAAATTCATTAAGTGCTTTGAAGCAAATATCAAAATGTAATATCAGTGTCCAAATATTTAATCTATATCTACAGGTATATATCTATCTATATATCTATATATAGATAGATATATAGATAGATAGATAGATAGATACTGTAGATAGATAGATAGATAGATAGATAGATAGATAGATAGATAGATAGGGAGAGAGAGAGGGAGAGAGGGAGAGAGAGAGAGAGAGAGAGAGAGAGAGTGAGAGGGAGAGGGAGAGAGAGAGAGAGAGAGAGAGAGAGAGTGGGGGACTTTATACAAAAATAAATTTCAAACAAACTAA
>JAOEHI010000015.1:5016173-5031000 GCA_025447815.1 Percopsis transmontana
GAGAGGAACGGAGAGAGAGAGAGAGGAACACACACAGGGAGAGAGAGGCACACACACACACAGAGAGAGAGAGAGAGAGAGAGAGAGAGAGAGGGGGGGACTTTATACTAAAATTAATTTCATACATACTTCTGCACTGTATGCAGAGGGCCTATTTTATATGATGTATGTTATCTGATTGAGTTTTGCGAGTGTGTAACTCTTTCAAAATTTCCTGTTCCATTACAATATTGATTGTAGTGAAAAACCATTTATCTTTTGGTATTTCTGAACACTCTTTTTCCTCTGAAGTTTATTCTTAATGTTACCAACTGTTCCATTACAGGACAGTACAGGCCCAAACAGAAACATTCTCTCAGTCTTATTTTATTGGCTCCCAAGTGTAGTCTGTTATCCTATCAGTTTAACTTCTTTATTTGAAGATTTAATTCCATGCTGAATTCATGAATATATTCAAGAAGACATGTTCATCTTAGTTTCTTTGTCACCTCATTCTGGCGTGATTACAGACAAATAGTTTTTGTGATGATACTTTGGGTTTACTAAAACAACATAGTACTATAGTAAAATAGAGCATTGTTATTGCAGCATACCATCTTAGCGGTTAGTGGTGTGCACACTTAATTGGATGCTACTGCTTGTGAATGTTAAAAATAAATGGATGGCATATATGTTATTTTATGGTTTTGTCTGTTAAAATCGAATTGTTCAGGAAAATACAAGAACACTTTTTAAAAGTAGTTGAATGCAACTTAATTTACGCTTCAAGTACTTAAAGTGCTTTAGCTTAAAAATGTTGTGTTTCCTTTTGTAGCAAGAACTATACCTTCAGCAATATTGTTTTGCTTTAATGTTCCTTTCAGTCTTATTATCAAACTTATTTTTTTACTTTTTGTACTTACACAAATAGGGAAGGCAACATACAACATAAATGATGTGGTGCAATATTCTATTCTATTCTATTCTATATTATTTACTTATATGATATGATATAATGAGATATGATATGATATGATATGATAGGATAGGATATGATAGGATATGATATATGATATGAAGGGGTTAGGTTGAGGAGATGAAGTTCTACAAATGACCACTGAAGGACAAACCATTCTCAGTAGCAAATTACACTACTTAACAATATTTTTACCCCATTCAAGGTAACACTAAACAATGTTATTCTTGAAATCCTATAGGCTTTCATTTAATCATCAATATTATCAATTTGACCTTGCTTAACCTTTTAACCATGCACATTTTGAATGGCGTAGTGATGGCTGCTACTGAGTTGTCTGGGAAAGTCTTTGGGGAAATCTTAGGCCCTTGACCAAGACACTTAAAAGGTAAAATGCTTCAGTCCCACACACACACACACAGACACACACACACACACACACACACACACACACACACACACACACACACACATTAGCGTATTCACAAATATATAGTCATATAGTCATTTGAAATGAATAAAATTAAAACAAGCTTTTATCCAGATGTACAGTACTCATATCATACACAGTACATATTTAATAATGAATAAATTAACAAAATACAAAAAAATGTGCAGCCATTAAAAAGGCTGTATCATCTTCATCTCTATCACTCTGTGCACAATTTAGTCCATGGACATTATCAAATAAAACTGAATCAAATCTATATTCACTGCCTAATAAAGTTTTTTCATGAATGACTGCCTTGTGTATGGCCGAGCACAAGAAAACAGCCAAGGCATTATATGGCACAATAAAACCCTAAAATTTAATATTCCAACTAAATGTGGAACAGGGTGCGCTTATTTGACAAGTTCAATGAATTCAGACTGAAGTAGTATTTTGATGTGTCTGCTAGTGTCAATCAATTCAAATAAACGAAAAAAAGCATTGTAAAAGCTTAAAGTGGGGACAAACATGCCAGTAAAAACACCTCATTGAAATTCTACTTCCATTCATTTCCATTGTTAAGTTGTAAAACCATTTAGAAGTTTTTGTCCTACAGTGTTCAGAGTACTTTGAAACTTTTGATTACACACTGTATCGCTCACCTTTTATGTGAAAACAAGTCAAATTGGATACAGGATACACTTGATAGAGATTACAGCTATTTGCCTGCATTACAGGTGTGAGATCACCCTTGATTATTATTGTTATTCTTAATATTATTTTATTTTATTTTTACCACACATAGTTCTACAGAAAGTGTAAGCCCAATCTTTACCTACCCACGCAACCTCATATCACATGAAGCATCCGGAATTCATAAGGCTACCATAGCAGGAAATGCATGTTTCAAAAGGGAGTGCCGACTCTGGGTGGGTGATATTTGGGTCTGTAGACAAAAACCTTGCATTCACCACAATGTTATGGAGATCAATAGCTCCAGGGCTGCATTGTGGTTCTCAAAGGCTATCCTCCCTTGCAGGACACCGGAGAATAGAATGCTTGGAGATAAGGTTAAGTCATAAAACACACAACAATGCAAGAGTGAAATGTAGTCACGTACAGTAAATGTTGGGACTGACATGGCTGCTAGATCAGTCAAAAGATGGAAATTATTTAAAGGTCACTGATTTACTATCACAATAATTGCTAGAGAACAGGCACCCCTGCCACATGATAGTGTATACTGATTGAACCTGGCTTTCACTTTCATGCACATGAAGTAACTGATTATGACATTATGTAAACAGATATTGTGTTGTGAGTAGAATAATAACCATGTGTCCATCGATCAGACAATATTACAAACACCGAGGCATCTTATCAGGTATGATAAGTATGTTGTATATTGGATGTGATGGAATTCATTTTAAAGAATGTTACATGTTGAAATTACACAAATGTAACTTTTTAAATCAATTCATACTCAATTGAATCTATAATACACACGTTCCGGAATTATTAGCCTAAAATATTTCTAAATAAAAGTCAGTCACTAAATTAAGTCACAGAAGAAGAAAAAATAGACATACCAAATATTGAAACAAATGTTTTAATGTAGCCTAAACATATAAAGCACCCAACATATTTTAAATATAGGCCTATACAGTACTGCATATGTGAAAAAATCCACTATAGCCTATAAATGATGATATGTTACTCATCAGACATATATTCAGTTGTCCTTTTTTAATGTAGCCTAATGCCCAATGAATCTGAACATATCACCCACAGAAATCGCATGCATGATTGCCATTGTGATACCTACTGTAATTGCAGATTTTAGTTTCCTTGACATATTTGTAAAAGTATGCTCAGGTAAAATTTTGGTAAGGCTTTACGTTAGCACATGTAGGCTTATGCCAGGCGATTAAGTTTTCAATTCTAGCCAACATTGCCCCAAATTCATCATCATTCATCACCCTTGTACCTATCCACTGCCATTGTATTCCCTTGAGTTATCCGGAGTTAGGTTTCACAAAACTGTCGACTAACAAATGGTGAACATTATTTTTGTGATGAGTCTTTCTAGAGTAGACAAATAGCCACTGACTTGAGTTTCTATGAGTCCCTTATATTAAATTATTTCTATTCATAAATAAAATATGTGTACACAGCTAAACTGAAAATGTAAACAGGATGTTTTGAGTTTCAATTTATTTTTTACCCGTTATACCGTTTTAATGCAGCATCGAGGAGACCTATACAGCCTACACATCCCCTCAGAAAGTATAGCCTATTTAACGTTCAAGGACAACTGACCCGAAACCAAACGATTGGCAGAAATTTAAGGCCATATGAATAACTCGGGGATAAAGTGAACTCTGGTTGAGTCACCATACACTCTAAAAGCTTTGTTTACATGTCCTTACTGCAGTTAACAATTAATGCTGCTGAAAAGTGTGTTAGCTGGGTTGGACTCATGCAGCCAGACCAAATAGGCCTACACAATTCTCTTTGTTCTGTCATTCATTAGACAATCTGTGATGATATGCTGCCTGTTTTGTTTTTTTCAATTAAATTTTTCAATTTTTAAAATAACAATATTATGAAATAAACCTATAGACTACTCAAAAAATGTTGTGGCCTGGATGACGCATATAGCCTACTGTTCAAGTGCGCGTCAGATATTCAATTTACTTTAGAGATGAGGGCTGCATTCTTTCTCATATTTTCTGAATTTAATCCGTGTAATTACTGTTAATATGTTATAATATTTCATACAGTCTGTAACAAATTGAAGCAAAAAAAGAAAGTCAAATTAAAAGTATTCTTTTGTGTGTGATTTTGTATTGTTATATGATTAAACGTTTGTATTATAGGCTAATGTCACAGATATGTGCCTACAGAAAGCGTAAAATTACATGTTGTAGCCAAGTCAAAGTCTAGATTTTAAGATATATCACCGCGACTCACACAGTGCATTAATATAAATTATTTAATAGTAAACCATATAAAGTGATTCAAATTGCCACAGTGGTTAAAAGTTCTTTGTTTTAAACGCAGTTTTATGGTTACAAACCCAATTTAAGCCATACTTACTGAATTGTTGCCTTTACTCACAACTAACATCACGGAAGCGCCTCTCAAGGCCTCCTTAGATCCAAATGCACGATTACTCCATCAAGTAAAGTGCATTATTCTATGCAAAATCTTAATGCAAAAATAAATCCATTCTTTCACAGCTTTTAAATTTTTTCTTTCAGATTATGAACAGCATCACCATTATGGTCTATGTTCTATGTTTTTTGATTCCTATTAGCATCATTTCGTCCATCAAGCGACATTAATTGTGAGTGAATGGAAACTAAAGCAGAAGAATACGGTCTTCAAGAGGCCTGTCACATACTTTCTCCACTTGGGAGGACCTTTAACCTACTTAGCTGTGGAACTACACTGCTTCAAGTAGTGCAACTCAAAGATATGCACCTGCTTGCTTTTTTCTCTCAAACTAGTCAGCATTTTAAAGAGGAAAGAAAGTATTTGATCTAAATGGAAGTACTGACTGCATGTGTGGAAATTCTCCCACAAATTTCCATAACAAATACCCAACTTGGCATTAAGATTCATTTCGAATTTGAATTCCGAG
Organism: Percopsis transmontana; assembly: GCA_025447815.1. Classification (NCBI taxonomy): domain Eukaryota; kingdom Metazoa; phylum Chordata; class Actinopteri; order Percopsiformes; family Percopsidae; genus Percopsis; species Percopsis transmontana. The sequence goes on from JAOEHI010000015.1 coordinate 5,021,205, forward strand.
TGAAAACAGGCCTGTAGCAATTTTTGTGTTCTTGTAACCCGTATCGGTTTCAAAGATGTGTTATGATATCAATTTCCGACATTTGAAATTGTATTTTGCTACAGTTCAAACGTATACTGAATGTAAAACATGCAATAATGCTGAAATTGCGAAGATATGAAACGAAGAAATGTTGTTGAATGAAGAATTGTTCCAACCTTGCGGTGTTTCTGCTGACGAAAAAATATTACATAGGCTAGCCTATATGACGAAATGCATAGCCTACAAATGAGTGCCTTTTCTGTAATAAAATGAAGATTATCAATTGTCAAACGATGCTAGTGTCAGAAAGTGTTCACATTGGCCCCACAGATAAGCCTACATCCTTTTAACATAGGATAGGCTACAAGATAACCTCAAAATATTTATCCGCTGATTTTTGTGTCATTGAGCTCATTTTACATTACTTTGCACTTTACATTTAAGATTGCTTTGCAATCTTAAATGTATTTTCTTAAATGTGGGACTAATAAAAATCACAGTCTTTATCTAAAGGCCCAAGCCGACAGCGATTTGGTTTCAATGCGAGGCTATACACTGCCACGGGCTGTGTTAGTTTGACATTTCGAGGGAAATCTCATTTTAGTCAATCGAGAGCCTTGGTAAGAACGGGGGAATTTGTCATAGTCTATGCGTCTTGGGATGCACAGATATAGTGCAGAATTTACGCAGAATATGAAGCTAATATTAAGCGAATAATAGAGTATTTGCTATTTCATCTCGTTATCAGCGGGCCGTTTCAGGTCGGTTCCCAGTCGTGGCATGTCAAGTCTATTGATTCCCAGCGGTCACTTTGTTCGGCCGGTATATCTTAGAGGTGGCAGGTCAGGACCCCGGCTCTTACGCGGAGCGCTACAGCCCTTCACTCTCTCTCAAAATCTCTCTCAGGTTATTGAACCAGCACGCCGCGGTGGAAAAAGCACTTCAGTGACCACGCTTTGGTCCATCTGCTGCGCTCATGTATGTACCACGGCCAGGTCTTTATGTGGGGGAGGGGGCTGTAGTTGGTAAAGCTTGACTCTTTCTATAATAAACGGCCCAATCCATTGATTTTATGTTAACTGGTCCACAAAACCTTCCCAGTAATATTGGGAGTAATGCATGTAACCTTGGAGAACAATATCACAAGTCATAAAATGTCACCAATACGCAATATAAGACTGTATAGATCGATGTGGTTCACAAACCAAATTATAAATGATATAATTTTCGTAATGGTGATATTGTAGTTTTATTATTCTACTACATACAACTATTTATAATTAACTATTTGTTCCATATGTGTAGGCTAACATTTACGCATGTACGTTTCTCCAGTGGGCCTATTTTTATCTTCTTTGGAATTAGTTTAGATCGTTTTTGGCCTGACAATTGAATATAGGCCTATATATATATTCAATGCTATTACTATTTTAAAGAAAATTTACATTTAGAGTTATATAATATACCTAGTTACTAATAATTACTGGTAAATAAAAATGTTCTCATGGTAAATCCCAAGAGCAAACCAGTCTGGAGAAATAAGACGGCCTCAATGGGCACCCCATTCTCCAAAAATAAAACCTAAAACAAATAAATATTTCATTTTATGTAGCTAATAATATTGTTATTAAAATATAGTAGCTCGGTCCATTGGTAGCTTCACGCTTACAAATGAGTATTAGGCTTAACCGACGGTTGATGTAGCTATTTTACATTAGGAAAACTTAAACATAACATGCGTTTTTTGTAATCTGAAGACATGACCGAAGTCACTATGTCAAAACACATATACAGAGTAACAAAATGTTATGTGGTCTAAAACTTTTCTGTTAGTTAAAATGATCGACAAACCTTTAACGGGACTTCTTCATATATCCTTGTCCTGAACCTGCTGCGATGGATAGAGGTTTTCAGCACATCATGAACATAGTGAATATAAAAAAAACCATCGTAGACCAAAATAATCTTTTATCAAAGATGTTGCTCATATGCGTTAAAGACAGCCAGTGGCAGATTTTTGTGAATTTCTTCCGTGAATGGTTTCGGGACCTGGGTCTTGCTCTCTGACTCAATAATCAACAAGGTTGAGAGGTTTGCGTCATTTACATAAAGCTAGAGGTCTGGGCTGAGGCCTACCTTTCTTTCTCTGCGGAAAGCGAATGTATGTTGCCCAAAAAGTGGAAAATGCAAACAGGAACTCTGGTCAAACACAGGAAAAATCAGGTAAGCATAAAATAATAATGATGTTTTTCCCCTAGACGCATTCATTTACTTTGATTTGACAGGACCCTAAAGGCGCTCTCTTCACTCGGGAGACTATTCCATAAACTAGAATACAACTTTGATTCCCACAATTCACTTTAGGATCAAGGCTGCAGCAGTTCAATGTTTTTAATATGCATCTAATCCCTTATGCTCCCATCAACCTTATTTTCACATTTTAATTTCTTACTCGTTCTACTGCGTTTCTGAAAACTCCACCTGACTTTTAAACACTTCGAGGCATGCAGGCTTGCATTAACAATAAAGTTTAGCCCCTTCTAAATCCTAAATCCTACGGAGAGTACTGTAAATAAAGGATGTGACAGAGAACGGAAAATGTAGGCTGCTGAAATATGCATAAGAACAATGCTTTATTACTTACAATCAGGCTAACAACTTAAACGCAGATTTGTGTTCTTAACATGGCTGACCATGTCACATCTTCATTTGCTCAATTAGGGGAGGTAGCTATTGCTGCCATGCCATGCTAAATTGAATTATGGATTTATGTAGACACAGGTCTCCATCTCCAGCAAAGGAACATCAAAGTTCTTAACATATGATAATGTATCTTACAGCTGGAAATTGTTACTTTAATTACACCCACCATGATTTGGAATTCGCTGGAATTAAACGGCGAAGTAGCCTACGTTGTCCATATTGTTTTAAACTCAAATCGCCTACGTACTAGTCACCATAATCACAATTTACCTCATCGTCATCATCATCGTAGTCATTGAAGGTTATTTGAAGCAGCAATAATCACCAAAACCTATATGATCGTAACACCCGCCGTTACAATTAGGCTATAGCGAAGCGTTCTGATGATCCTGGTAAAATCCACACAATGTAGGCTAGTCTAGGTCGAACTAAAAACAAACACCGAACTATCCACTGTAACCAGTGATATTGCATTTAGGCCTGACGGTGTCCATTAGACGCAAATGAGTCATTATGCGGATGATATTTAATATTGTGGTACAGCAGTTTATAGGCTTCCACTTTATTGCACTTAAATGTAATTTTCTCGTTTTTACCCTCGTTTTTAGTCTTTCCGTTGATTCTACTTGTTGGCGCCAGCAAGTTTACTCAAAGCTTAAGACGCAGGTCAAGCAGTGCAGAGTAGGTCTAGTCTATATTCACTGGGATAATGGGACAAGATGCAAACACAGCCAAGTGTCACTGCATGTGTATTGGCTATGAGGATTATTGAACCAGACATGTAGACTACTTGTTTATGTCCTAAATTGATCATACATAGATTGCAAAGATACGCGTTACTCACTAAATTAGTATGATTGTTTTTTACGACTGAAGAAATTTATGACGGGACATTGTTGAAGGGGATAACGACCATTGTCAATTCTTGTTTGGGCCTTTAGCTTTTTGTATATACATTATCAAAGTATTTGATTGAAAGGTTAGCATCCCTGGCTCCCTTTCAGGATTTTGTCACTATGAGCTAATTTGGCCGTGTCCCAGCCTGTTGGTGGAAAATGATGCTTAAGAAGCATAAATTAGTTGGCCATACAACTTCATTGTGGCTCTTTGGTGATACTCTCTGGCACTTGTCTGTTCAAAGGGCTCTCTAAGTTTCTAGAAAGAGTGGAATTCCCTACTGACGCATAATAGTCATATGTTCTGAGAACATGCGCCCAGCTGATGTGAAAAAACTTTGCAGGCAGGTGCGCTAGTTTGTCTTAAAAATTCACGAGCGATTAATACATTTTGTGTTTCGTTTCGTTAATACGACTCAATACATTATGAAGCAAACTGCGTTTTCATCAATTATTTTCTTAAAATGTCAATGACTGTTGTTTGCTCGTTTAGGACGTTCGCTCCGCCCCTTGTGTTTGTCGTAAATCTGGCTCCTGGCTACAATAAACCCCGAGCTAAGAGCGCCCTGGGCTCGCCTCCTTCTCCAAGGCGATCAATAGGATCTCAGGCGCACTACAAGCACTCTCTTACGTAGACGGGAGCGAGCTGATACAACAACACAGTTGATCTGCTCAACAAAATCTACCTGCTTTCTGAACCATGTCGTTGAGCCCAAAGCATACAACGCCTTTCTCAGTGACAGATATTTTGAGTCCAATCGAGGAGACCTACAAGAAGTTTAGTGCCATGGACGGCGCAGGGAACCTAACCTCTCCACTGGGAGCATACCGACAGCCTCAGGTGTCTCAGACTGGCATGCAACAACACTCCATGGGCCACAACGCAGCCGTGGCGACCACCTACCACATGCCACACACTGTATCCCAGTTCTCGCACGGCGCGATGGGGGGATACTGTAATGGGAGCATTGGCAACATGGGAGACCTGCCGTCGTACCAGGAAAGCATGCGGAACAGTGCGGCAGCGACAGGGTGGTACAGCAATCCGGATCCAAGATACTCCACAAGTAAGTTCTGTGATTCATTTATGGACACTTTCCAGATTTTCCGCGTAATGTTGAATGAGCTTTCCAAACCAGAACATTTTTATACAGCAGTGGAAATAAAACTAGGTTATCGATTAAGTGAAAGTGCTCAGCAATATTTATAAATATAAGAATGCATTCAATCATTATTAATGAATATTTTTTTCCCAAAATGGAAATTAATTTCAAGTTGGGGTCAATTCTGTAATTACCCAGAATTATTGCATTTCAGAGAATCCTTTTAAAAAAAATTTTTTATTGCCTTCATCATAAACTTTTTGCCAAAATTTGATGTTAATAAACTTCTGATAATTCTAAATAAGTCAATAAACATACTAGCACTAGTCAGTTAAAATGGACAATTTCATATTATTCTCAATTTCATATTATTCAACGGACGTATATGTATGTATATTTTTAAGTTTCTAGATTCATGGGACCTTCCACAGGTATGAACATGACTGGAATGGGGAGTCTTACAGGAATGGCGGACGCCACTAAATCGATGCCAGCTCTTCACGCAGCGCCCAGAAGGAAACGGCGGGTACTGTTCTCCCAGGCTCAGGTGTACGAGCTGGAGAGGAGATTTAAGCAACAGAAATACCTCTCGGCGCCAGAGCGGGAGCACCTGGCTAGTATGATCCACCTGACGCCGACCCAGGTGAAGATCTGGTTTCAGAACCACAGGTACAAAATGAAGCGGCAGGCCAAGGACAAAGCGGCCCAGCAGCTGCAACAACAGGACAGTAACCTGTGCCAGCAGTCGCAGTCCCCGAGGCGCGTGGCCGTGCCAGTTCTGGTGAAGGACGGTAAACCGTGCCAGAACGGCTCCAACACGCCGACGCCGGGCCAGCAACAAGTGCAGCAACAACAACAGCAGCAACAACAGCAGCAGCAACAGAACGGCTCTGGAGTCGTGCTGGCCTCTTCCGCCATCAATCAACATCAAAACCAGCAGGTAAACGCTTTGGTCCAGGCCCAGGACCTGGAGGAGATGTCGCCCAGCCCCCCCTCGCTGCACAGCCAGCTAAACATGGCCCAGATTGACACTTCTGCTGTAGATTACACCAGTAACATGGTCAGCTCAAACCTCCTCTACGGCAGAACGTGGTAGGACCTATATGCCGTCTCTTTTTTCATTTCTTTCTTTGTTTGTTTTTGTATGGTAAACTGCGGATGAGCCCAAACGTGAAATATATCATGTTGATATAGAGACACGGGTGAGAAAATGGAAGCCTTTGTGGGGACAGCGCGCGCACAGGCGCACCAGCTGATTCAGGGCACATTTTCTTGACATCTCTGAGAGGGAGTCTATTTTTGAACATTACACGAAATGGCTGCCCTTGAGACCAATTATGTCGTTTCTGGACCTTTTGTAATCAATGTTATGGACTTCCTTATGATGTTTTAAATGTAGTTCTATGTTGTTGAACAGACAGGAATGCTGCTTCATTAGATTGCATCTGGAAAAAGGGTTTTATTAGTGGGATCAGGTTTGAAGTTCTCCAGGTATACTAAAGCCACCACTCCTTTGCGATGATAGCCTGATATTTTATCTTATTAATATTGTAAGCTAATGTATTCATTTAGACTTTAAAAAGTAGGATCTGTATATTTGGCTAACACTCACGAATGCGTTTAACTGTATAGCTAATAATTGTCCACTTTTATGTTTTCTTTATTCTTTTGTAAGTTAAAAACGAACAAATGCGTGATGGCTGCTGTATATGTTTCAACCCAATTGAACGTTAACAATAAATAACTTGAAGTGTGCCAGCTATTCCTGAATAATTAATTTTTAACAGGATGTATTTGGAGTGGATTTTCATTATGTTGTGATTGAGACCAAAATTATTTGAAACACAAGGTCGATGAGGTAGCCAGAATTGTTCAAATTAGGTTTATAAGAGGTACAGTCACAGCCTGGGAAAGACACTGCTAAGACTGGCACGGCTTTATTTTACAGTGAGTTGTCACCTGTGGCATATCGTGAACCATTTAAAATCAAAATAGTCGTGTTGTCTTGTAAAATTCACTAGATTCATTTATTCTACTTGTAACACATTTATATTGATCCAATAGGTAGACACAGACAAACTACTTAATTTGTCAATTTAATTGCCGCTACATGCAAGCTTTCATAACCATAATAATGCCGACCAATTATTATAATAATACTGCATATTTTCTCTAAAAGCATAGAATGCATATGTAGATTATTATTAAGAGGGATAAAACGTAATTGCACCGTAATTATGGAACAGTCTAGGTATTTTGGCTACAATGCACTGAAAGATGTAAAATTGGCAAAGTAGGCTATTCCTGTCACAATAGTAATTATTATAATGACATAATTATTGATATCCTATTATTTTATAAAAAAATATTTCCTTGTATTGTTTTAAGTTGTAGGCTTATACATGTTGATGTCAGATTTAGTCTGTGTTCGCTTAAAGTTTTAAAATATAATTTAATTTACATCAACAAGGAAATATGTGTTTGACAGTATTATGTTGTGATGCAGGCTTCAGAAATAGCCCATTTATTATTTGATCAAATCAACGCTTTCATTCGCATGTCGTCAAAATTGACCGTAAACATATACTGCAGTGCCGCATGGCCTCTGTCGTGGGGTTCTTTAAAATTTAACCTATAGTTATTATAACATTATGGTCTAATTAATGGTCGTTAGGAAATGAACGACCATTGATGACCATGATCTTACTGCCCAACTTAAGTGCCCAATTTAGACAATTGTTTATTTTGAAAACAAATCAAAACTATTTGATAAATGTCAATAAACAGTTTGTGTTACACTCAAAACTTTTTACTTAAAAAAATGTCCTTCAATAATCTGTTTAATAGTAGTCTATACCATATGTTGTTTGTTTATAACTTGTTAATGCAATCAATTGTCTCAAATTTAAAAGTAGCTCTACACATAGGCTACCCATGACCCATGGTTACTATTTTATTCTGATATTTTCTTATTTTGATGTTGAAGAATGTTGACATAGTAGAATATCATTATATGTTGACATAGTAGAATATCATTATATGTGATGCCCTGAAATGCATCAGAATTTCAACATTTCTTTCTTCTTCAAGTTTCTTTGTAACATGTATATGGTGTGCACACACACACACGCACGCACGCACGCACAACCATTTGGGTTCAATCTCCTCCTAAGATGGACGATTTGTGCAAACAAACTCCAAAGTGCTTTAAGGTCATCGGTTATTGTAAGTGTCGTTTCCCAGCCTTGTCCTACACGTAGTTCCCTGCGCAACAAGCTGGTAATAGGACACAACATTCCATTTCCTGTGGTCATTTAAACACGTTTTGGAAATTACTTCTCAATCCCCGATAATACAGCATGATGATGATGATGATGATGAGGAGGAGGATGATGATGGCTATCACTGTGTCTCAGTGGAGACCTTGAAGTGGCTCTATTTGCGGTCCCTTCACATACCTGACAGCTGTATGTATATGCGCTATCATCCCCGGCACTCAAAGAAAGCATCAGAGCCAATATGCTCGTGACATTTACAATCGAGCACTGTAACTCATCAGCAGGGAGTCTGAAAGGGAGTATTAAAAGAAACACATTCCGCAGTACGAGCTCCTTGCTACTCTTTGATGCAGCAAGATGTTTTTGATTATTTTTTTGTCGCTAAATTGAGAGTATGAATGAGCTGTCAACAAAGCTTTTGATGATGGACCACATGGAATAAAAGTGAAGGTGAACCCATTCCATTCTCCTGTCAACAGCCGTGGTTATGGCACACTAATAGCTATGCTTGGTAATCATTGGCTATTGTGGCTATTGCTTCTCTCATTTTATTGGGACGCAGCTTCCTTTTGTAGCACGGCCCCGCCTGTGCACTGTAATTGGTGCTGGCATCATCAAGTCTGTCAGGAAAGTTATCTGCCTCAGCACGGTGTGCACATTGCATTGTAGCATTATTATGGGGTTATGTATGTCTAGCTCCTCCAATGATGGGTCTTGTAAACATACATACACATCACATTCACACAGAAGCATGGATTAACTCATATATTACAAACATTACACAGAAAGCAATGTTTTTCATTGTAACTAGTCTTTCACTTACTCAATGCCATGCATGATGTATAGAGACATTCGATTTTACTGATGCAAAGAATTTCTTGGAATATATTCTCCCCAGGTAATTGCAGGTTGCACAGTAATTTAAATCCAGCTAGAGGCCTTGCTTGGGTCTCCGCACCCCCTCCCTATTATTGTACTTAATACGTCAGAAGGTCTGATCGCAGACAAACCTTTTCAAGTCCTATTGATGTGTTCCTCAATTGACCATGGCGACCTAGCAACCCAGAGAACGCTAATTGGCTAGGGTATAACATCACTGGTGGCACATTTTACAGTGTAACCTAAGCCTAATATTTAACGTTTATTAAACAAAATGCAGTTCTTAATTCTTAAACTATGGGCTATGCTGTTACATGTTAGTCTTCCATGTATAAAAATGGCAAGTTTTTAATAATTTCATCATTATCTTGTGCTTCTGCTCAATATGTAGCATATGTAGCATCATGTAGCAGGTAGCGTCATGTATATGTAGCTCTAAGTAAAATATGGAGGAAAATGGTTGGCCCTGTAGCTGAGGTGGACAACGTTTCTGTCAAGTAAAGAAGAAATCCTGAATTCAAACCTAAACACAGCCTATGAGATTTGCTAGCAAAATCTTTCCACTGCTCTCTGTTTTACAGTAATGTGATGTGTCAGTAATGTTTCAGATTTGATTGGCATAAACAATAATATAGTGGTAGAATATTTTACAGTATCCATATAATGACATATGATGTGTAATGAATACAAAAGTACACTGTCTATACCCAGAGTACACAAGCCAACCAGCTCTATTTTCGCTGGTCAGAGAACCAGTCTGGCTATTCTTATTGTGCTTAGGCAAAAGACAAATACAAAATAGAAGATTACTGCACACACTCGGGGGGGCGGCGGCGGGGGCCGGGGCCGGGGGCCGCCCGGGGGGGGGCCGGGGTGGGGGTGCGCGGCCCGCGGGGGTGGGGGGGGGGGGGCGGGG
>JAOEHI010000015.1:5035529-5055392 GCA_025447815.1 Percopsis transmontana
TGAAACCTCATTCTGTTACAACTCATATCATCTGTCTATTATGTGTTCATTTAAAGCTCATCAACACGAATGACAACAACACAAAGAATGTGTCTAAGGATACTAATTAGGACACAATCCACATGGGACAATGGCTATGTTTCAGATGGCGGCCATACCGGCCTGTGAATGTGCTGATATGTTTATTTGGCCTGCTTTGACCAGCTGGCCATACTAAGGGACAGAAAGGGCACATTGACTCCCCCCCGCAGGGGGTCGAGGCACAGCTAAAGGGAAATGGAACTCTTTTTCAGATCCCTCTCCACAATGCACCACATCCAATCAAAGAAGTGCCCCAGACGCTTTTGTGGGGGCGGTGAGTGGACAAATAGGGCAGAGCAGAGCTGGGGCGCCACAGTACCCCCCCCTCCAACTCCTGTCCTGTCTGTCCGGCTGGCCACACTTCACACCTAATTAGCGGTCAGATCCACTGGCCCCTAATCAGCAGGACATGTTAAAACTGCCCTAATCAGGCCTAATCCTGCCTTTGTGTCATCACCCTCTGCCCTTACACACCAGCCACTTGCTTCTCCTGCTATATTGATTAGGGCATCATTTTGGGATTTGGTGGTCAATACACTGCATCTATAGAAAATACTAAGCAGACATACGGATGTTTCCCAGATAATGTTACACAATGTCTTATGATGTAATCTGGCAAGTTTACCTAAAACATGTCTTTGTCTGCAACCAGACAGTCATTATAATAATGCTATATAATTGGGAGTTATCGATTATATATACCACAAAGATATATTATTCACTGTTACATCCCTGCTTCATGGTGAATATAATTACCTTCAGATGAATGTGCAAATGTAGGATACTCGAAGTGTAGGATAGGAAGATTTAAGTACACTTCCCTTGCATGTACAAACAAATATCTTGTCCATATTACGTCCTTTGACTTCGTTTTATCAAATATATACAACACTATAATGTTAAGTATGTACAGTACATGTTAACGTATTAACACTTTAAGTAAGAATAATAATATAATGAGGGAAGTGAATATTATATTATGTAGGGCAGATATAGAGAAATAAACCTCACTGAAAGACGTGATAGATAATAACAGAAAGACTACACTAGCATGTGATATCACTCTGTAGGTCTGATTACACTGTATAGGTGCCCATATAGGCATAGGTGAATGCTATCTCTCTCTACCTAAACATTGACGTGGTGCAGCAGGAAGCTACTTAGACAGTTTAGGGAAAAAAAGGAGGTCGCCAGCACTGACAGTATGTCTGAATTTGAATCCAAGTACTGAACTGCAGAGAATGGATTAGGTAATTACCATACTTTTCAGCACTATAAGGCCATAAATTAAAATCTCAAACAACTTCTCAAGTGACAACTCATCTAATCAGGGGACAATCATGGAGAGGCCTTGCTGTTTACTGATTGCTCTAATCAAAAATGGCTTCTTCAAACACAGCTAATTGACCGGTTTACCCACAGAACGGGCAGACAAATGTAGAGGGGCTACTGCCATGATTTGAGGGACCCAAATATATCCCATTTGCATTGAGTGCCACCAGAATGCACTTGACTCCCACAAGTTATCAGCAAACCAGACAATTATTCATCAGACACAAATTGGCACATCAAAGTCAAATCAGAGAATTACCGCCAGGAAGACCCCAACACGGGCTGAGAGAGGAAAGGTAGGCTTGATTGACCGCGTTGCCCTTTCCTCAAACTGCTGTCTATATTACCATCCTCAAAATATCATAAAAATGCTTCAAGCGAATCCAAACAAAAGTCAAAAAGTCAAAAAGAACCGGGTCGGAATTCAAAAAGAATGGATGATGGGTGAAGAGAAAGATGCACTGACTAAGACATTAGGTCAGAAAGTCGGTTACTGTCAACCGAAAAAGTAAATAATACATGCTTTTGTAACATATATGCACTTGTGTCACCTATAAGGACCAGAATTTTAAGATTTGACTGCTAGACCACAGTGTTGTAAAAATATGCAAGACAGATAATATACCTTTAAATGTATGCCAGCTTTATGTAAGAAATAGAGGATAGAAATAAAGTGGATCCACAGATCATTTACAATTGACAGTATCAATAATTTTTCAAGTGCAAGAAAATTTACAAGGAAAACTTTTGAGTGAAACTCAACTTTCTCTCTACCCAGGTGAACCCAAATGTAAGTTCCAAAATTCCAATATCACATTCAGTGTTCAAGAAAAGGAAAATATTAAAGATATAAGACAAAACAAATTCATGCGAGAAAGGCAATTCTACCCCTCAATATGAGGGGTAGAATTGCAACAGGTAAAACACAGGGAAACAGGTAAAACACAGGGAAAAACTGTGTAAACAGGTAAAACACAGGTAAAACACAGGGAAAAACTAGAGGAAAAAAACTCGATGCTTAAGTTATCTGACGAATGTCAGCTCAATAACTCACAACAACACATTTGTATGCAACTTCTCAAACTCGTGACAATGATCTGCAGGATTTCTCAGCGAAAAACTATTTATGTGACAAAGACACAGAGCCCTGAAGAACCCCGGGTTGAGAGATCACATCACATCACAGTAATGTCATGTAATATAACATAACATAACTGTGGAGGTGTGGTTTAGCACTGTCTGCATGGGAGGGAGTGTCAGAAGGTGTGGTTCACAGGACTCGGGCCCTTTGTTGACCCACACGGCGAGTGGGCGACGTCGATTATGGGGTTGAGCGGTCCGATAGGGGTGGGGCAAAACAGATTTACCACATCAACCTCCTGAAATGCTGGAGAGATACTTTCTTTATTGACCATGGTGATTGAGAGCGATGAGTTGGGGCCTGAGCTTCCCAAATCGAAACAATCAACCTCACTCCAGTTAGATGTGCATCTCTCGCCGGCACCAAGGGTGGATGTAACATCTTTACAACAGCTGACTTCCTCTCTCGCCCACAAGGAGGCTGTTGGCTAGGCCGGATGGGGCCCCAGCCTGAGTGGGGGTATGTGGAGGTGTGGGCGTGTGGGCGTGTTTTAGCGCTGTCTGCATGGGAGGGAGTGTCGGGAGGTGTGGTTTATAACATAACCTAACATGTTGAGGGTGACCTGTCAAGAAGTACATACATAAGGAAAGAGCAGAGTTAAATATGCTGAGCTCAGCGATGGTGGAGCGAAGAATTCGGCAGTTCAAACGCAGCAGACAGGCAGGTCTAAGAGGAGCAGAACTGAGGAGAGGGATGAAGCTCTAGCAGTGTGAAGGGCCTCCGTCACTGAAAGATGAGCAGTCCCTATAGAGTGAGTAGCCTTGCAGCTGATGGGGATCCAGGAGGTTGTTCTGCCAGCGATACATGGACAGTTGGTTCAATTCAAGGGTTTTGGAAAAGAAAAGTCTGTACAAAAGATCCGATATTTACAATTTATTAGAAATTACAAGATAGAAGAAAATGTAAGTCTTGCTCTCTTTCAAACATCCAGTAACCCTGTAAGGTGATTAAAGTAATCCTCTAAAGCAATAATAAAAGTTTATTTTTCAAGCGGTTGGCTTTCTTCGCTCGCCACATGAATCCTTGATTGTGAGGAACTGTCACTTTATCCACAAAGATACAGTACCTTGATATCTTGGATACAAGATTATTGCAATATAAATGTAGAAACATTAAATGTTGGCCAAAAACACAATATCTATCTTTACTCAAATGAAAACAATCAAATGTTAATGTAAAATATTTATGCATCAGGATGTTTTGACAAAGTAGTGATTTTGGCTAAAACTCCATAAACTGTCATTATTCCGGAAAACAAAAACAATCCCACACCACAAACACTTTTGAACTCCTTGTAATTCATTCTCAATCAGGTATACACTTGCAGTAGATAAAGCCTGTGTGTTAATGTTATACCATGTTTCCCCTTAGGGGTAAACACATGCCCATCTTATAGACATCAAAGGTTAATTACCAATACAACCCTAGACATTAGGGAGATCACCATAACAGTTTCTTCACTTAACATTACATTACTGTTTGGGGTTTAATTAACTTAAGTTATACATAAATTGCAACTATTTGTACTAGTCAATATCATATTCATTTCAAAAGGAGCCCTATAGTTTCCTGGTCAAGGCGCAACAAGAGGCACACGGTGCAAGTCGATCGAAGGTGTGGCCAATACTTGCTAATTTCAGGTTAGTAAGTGGGCAATAAACGGACGCAATTGTAAAACGGTTGGATTAGAATGAATAAATTATCAGTAGCAGTGGTGTGGGCTGTCGTCAATTACGGCCAATCCAATCAGCTCCTCTCATTCCCTTTAACAGTAACGCACTCTTTGTTTCGGCGAACTGCCAATTTCGTAAGAGACATCGAAAGTCCAGCCAAACATAATACCTTCTCCCTGGAGGAAACTGTCAAATATAATGTCCATGTTCGGGAGGTGCACAGTTGCTAAATGCATAAATATGACACCTCTAATAAACCACCATGATACACATGCATATATTTTGTTTGGGGATTACACAAATGTGGCATGTGTGATTTTGGATAGGTATGTGCATGCACCTTCGCCTAAAGCCCGGAAACTACAACACAACACCTGCGTCTGTGCTAAGATGTGGTCTGACCAGGCGCAGATGCTAGCGCAATATTTGGACTGTAACCAAACTAGCACTGCGACACCTGATTTTGACTGACACACCCTCTACTGCGCCCCACACTCATTTTGGCGCAATCGATGTCAAACAGAAAAGTTTTAGTTTTTTTTACTTATTTTTGAATAGATATTGCTTAGCCTAAACTCAAAACACTTTAAATGGTTTGTTATTCCTATTGAATGATAGTTTAAATAGAGTAAAAACACAGGCCTGGCTATAGGAATGGTTTTCTGAAGGGCATCATGCCTACAGTACTGAACCAATGCCTGACTACTGAATGTTGCTTGGCCTTCCTTCACTCAAGCACACAGTGTTGGGCTTTTGAAAAGAAAAATGAATGGCGTTCATGTCAGTGTTTGCATACAAAGAACTACATTTATTCTCCTATGCTTAATTGGTTCTGTGGCTTGCCAAATAATTCCAAAATATGTACTTTGAAGGCAACATCTTCAATATATCAAACTACCATCTGCAGTTCACTGAGCTCAGCCAAAGCAGTCAGCCAAATGACAAAACAAGTTCATTAATTACAATTGAAACTTGCCACATTGTAAAAGTTATTCATTAATTATAAGAGGGTATTGGTAGCACTTATGCTGTGATGCTAGGGGAACAATATTCATAGAAAGGTTAATTGTCAGAATGCCTCATCCACCAGATCCTATGACACATTCCCTCCACACAAGTTTGTAACCTAAGCAGTATGTATTAGTACAAGTATTAGCACTAGTACTTGTGAGAGCCAGGAAGAGCCATATTGTACACTCCTAAACATTACTGTCAAGATGTTTCACCTTCTTAATATACACTTTCTTGGTTTTTGTGGTGTAAATAATTTTTGGGTGAAACGTGGAACAGCTGACCCAAGGTTATTTTATGAATTGAATAAGGGAGTATGAAACCCTGTGCGGTGTGCCCTGCAGAAATTACCAACAAAGCTTAGCAGAGCCACAGTTCATCTGCCAGCCGTTTTTGTATTTCAGCTAATAAGGGTTTCCAAATCTCAGCAGTAAATAAACGATGGCAGACAGTCAGGGGTCTGTTGATTCAAGTTGAGCATTAGCATTTCTCCTCCATGCTAATGGCTGACCCTGTATTTCCCCAGTGAGGGCTAGCAAGCGTGCCAGGCTCAGCTTGTGCTAATGACAGTGAGTCCAACCAATCCCCTCATCGTGTCTTGTGCTAATCTGCTTTGATCACATCTGCTAACATCTCTATTATCAACAGATTTTAGCTGTCAACAAGGAGTTACATTAATGCCACTTCCTGTGACCCATCTGCACTGATCAGGGACGTGCATGTGTGTGTGTGTGTGTTTGTGTGTGTGTGTGTGTGTGTGTGTGTGTGATGGGGGGGTAACACATGCATTCCCACAGGGCAAGGAGAGAATTGAATGGGCTGTGAGGGTGAAGATTTGTAAATGCAATAAAGTTTGCCATCCTGTCACGCCTCTTCTCCCTGTCTGAGGCCCAAATATTGAGCAGAGGCCCCTCTGTCACCCCAGGTTCACTGGGTCCCCACATGGATAGGAAAATAAGAAAAGACTCCCTTGGATCATTTAGTGCTATTTGTGCATTCAGCGAACGAGGCAGACCCGGAAATCTGTGGCCGTGTGGCAGGCAGGCAGGCAGATACGTCTCTTGTGGCTGTGGTAGAGCACACCATGAATACATTTAGCTTCGTGCCCAGGAGATCACGGAGCATAAGGTGTCAATGGTGCGTCCTGTGCGCACAGTGCATGGAATTACCTTCCACCAGATTGCTGAGCTGGGTCTAATAAGACTGGGGAACAAACTGAAGATGGCGGACTGCTAATTAGTACAGAGGCATTCAGAACCTAGGGTCTGGGCCTGTTCACAACTGGTCAGGTTCAGTAGTCCACAATTCCACACACAGACATGCAAAGAGGTATGATGCCACTGATGACATCATATGATGGCATCAAGGGAAAAGTAAGCCTTGGGATGACTGATCTCCTGCACTGTTTATGTTTCTGGATACAGGACATTTTATACAGTAAATATGCATTCAATAATACAAAATACACATTACCTATATGTGAAAATGGCATGTACATGGATAAATAACCCTTTATGTTAATGTATGACTGTAAGTTCGGAGATGGGGAGCCATTTATGTACACTAACAATATTAAATGCGACTACAAAGCCTATAGTGTATGAGCAGTGGCATTAAAGGCCATACCCAGTATTTATTACAAGCTAGAATATTACATTTTCAATTTACATACAAATGTCCATGCATCTAAAAGCAAAAACTCTTTATTGGACCATTTTCCCATTTTGAATAATAGGTGGTTTCTGAGATCCAGTTAATTGACCCAACAAAGACGACTAGTGGATTAAAGCAACTGTTTATTGCCACTGAATCATGGCATGTGTATAATTTAGCTGTAAATGGTTATTAACTGATAGAGAAATCATGGATTTTTATAATAGCCAGTAATCATTCCACCTCAGAGTGTGTTTTCTCTCACACACAGGGTTAAAGAATTACTGTGTAGTCGATTCCATTTAGCAGGTCATAGAAATTGATTTGCTGCCTAAGGAATGTACCCCCCCTCCCCTCCTGATCTGCTTCCATGCTGCAGTGGCATTCTGCTCACATAATCAAGGATGAGCGCGGCCTGTCTATCCAATCTACTACTTGGTCCCACAGGGAGAACTGACTTGCAACAGGAAAACCTGCATGAATACTAATTTGCCTACTTGGCTTTAACAGCTTTGGCAAGCCCATCTCATAGGAATTTGCAGAATATGATGCCTTTCCATATTAATTACCCCTTTTGAAAATAGGGACACACACAGATGAAGTGAGGCATAGATTGAGAGTGAAGAAGAGAGAGAGAGAGCAAGAGAGAGAGAGAAAGAGAAAGTGAAAGAGAAAGAGATAGAGATGGGATCATGGGAGTAGCTCTAAGCAGGGACTCTCTGCTCCATCCTAAATACGGTTAATCATAATGTGATTTGAAGCATCTCAAGCAGGAATCTGGCAACCCAGAGTTGGAGCTCTTGGGCCACAACTCTAGTTTGGGTCTCTTCATTATGGCTGCCAAGTAAGTCCTTCTTTACTCTCTCAGTGTCTCTCAGATTATGCTAACAATGCTAACATGCAATTTTTGGAGGAGAAAAGTAATCCTTTTTTGCATATTTGAAGTGTTTACTAAAGAATATTTTTTTTAAATGTAGGTTGTTGGTCATTCAATGTATGAGTCAAATATTGTGCTTAAAATATTCTATGTTACACAGAGCTAAATGGAAACTGAATGATTACCATCTACATAAAGAATTATTGGCTTCTAATTCACGGTTCACATGGTTTATAGGGATGAAACAGTAACCCATATGAACAGGATATCCAGCAGCAGACCGAGTGCTGTTCTATGTCCATTCAAACCCTCCCTTGAGCAGTGCCATAATAAGGGCTTTAGACATCCACGCTGAACGGATTTTCATTTGGCCCTTTGTGTTGGAGAATCTCACCTGGGCTTTGGAGTGGGGGGGGATTCAAACCTTGCTGTCCCGGCCTATCGCCCCTGGCTGTGGAGAGACGACCTTCCTCTGTAACCCACGCTCTCATTTACAGACATCATTCATGTGCAAATCACCCTTGGTGCTATTGTTCACCCCAATGTGCTTTGAGATACTTGCTGAATCAAGGAAATAAATGTAAGGGCTCAGGATATTGTCCGTATAATGCCAAATAATAACAAGAAAAGTGCTAAGATTCGCTCAGTGGAGTAAGGTGACTTACTTATTTAAAAAATTCCCAGTTGCTCCTATACTTCAGTTGAAATTTTGAGTTCAATGTCAATTTTGTGAGGATTTAATGAGTTGTTTACAGTTTACTCCCAAGTTTTTTCCAATATGAAAAATTAGTAATGTTATATGAAGGGCAAATAATGCCCGATTGTACATTTGCCCAATTAGAACTTTTTCTTGAACTCCAACATGTGCTCCCACTCTATTTAATTGCCCATAGCTGCTTTTATAAAGACTACCTATTACTTACAACAATAAGCAGGTGATGCAATATTTTAACATTTGCAATAAAAGTCATACCGGAAACACATAAATACATAAATAAAATACATATTTCCCTAATAATCTAATATAATAAACACCCATTAAATATATATTTTAAATACACTATAAAACCAGACAAATTGACAAAGTAGTGGATACATTTGCAAACATTGTGGAGTTGTGATTGTGGTCTAAAATACGATTTATAAGATTTAGTTTGTCACAAACACACTTTACAAGCATTCCACACTGCCTTATTCATTTTAGTTTCACCACTCAAGGACAAAACAACTACCCCTAGCTAAAGTAAACATTTTACAAACTTATATGTTAATCAGTATAAAAGATTGTTTAACTCTATATAATGGTGCCCGATGTCTTTGAAAATGTCCAAGCTTGGATAATCAAAAGCTCAGCCTTTTGTCTTCTTAACACACATAGCTAAAGAAGCTACTAAAGAGGCGACAGCAGAATGAATGAATATTTAATTGAGGCCTATTGAAGCACAGGATAAAAATGACCTTGCTTTAAATCATTCTCTGATTTAAAAAAAAAAAAAAGTGGGTTAGGGGAAATGGATGACACACACTTGAGAGCTGAAGTCCGGAGAGCAGGAATATATTACACAAACATCCAGTATTCTTATGGCCGACCAACACCGTACTATTGTTGAGTGTTTAACTTCGCCACTTGCTTTCATCTAGGTCTTCTCCCATTTACTGGCAACTATAGATTCTTCGAAGGACAAAAAAGTAAAATGCACCACCTAGACTACTAGGTAGATGTAGTTGAAAGGATTTTAATTAAACGATATCCCAAAAAAAATCAATTATATGTATTAGGATCAATATGATCATACAAGACTATAAGTATACATGGTATGTGTAATTCGCTAACATTTTATTGTAGCCTTTTAAATAGCCAATTTTCCTCAAAGTTTCAACATACATCAGAGAAGTAAAGTAATCTGAAAATGGACAGAAGGATATTCAAATGTAACTCCTGACATATAACAACAAGATGAGGCACACTAAATCATTGCAAATTGTGCCTCATGTTTGCTATTAATTCTTAGATATTAGAAGTGAAATACAATTAATACAGTCGAAATCCAACTACCAGTAAATACACTATATCACATGATTTGGTATCAAGGTTAAATATTGAGCACACAAAAACAAAGCTGTTTTACATAGGCCAGTTAATGGGTACACTATTTCCTTGACTCATCATTGTATAACTGTATAATTAGGCATTAAAGTGCTGTGATAAATCCAAGTTGCTATAAGCAGCACTTACCAAAAAACAGTATCTTTGTTGTCTTTACTGTAAACAGTACATAATTTAAAATGACCCTGGTGAGTGCCTAAAAATATAAATAGTCATGTATTATGAAATTTAAGGCAGTACTGTTCAACCAGTAAGGGAATATTCTTAAAGTGATAATAGCACCATGTGCTTTGGAGTGTTTTTTCTTCAGACTTGTGGTTTATGATTGTGCAGTTATATTGTCTATAGACTGTATAGCTAATGCTGTGCCACACCTGGTTGTATTTGAAATTACATTTTAAAGACATGTTAGCTATACATGTAAAATACAATTCAGATTGACAGTACATACATAAATAATAATAATTTCCATCCAATACAGTATAAATGAAACAGTCTTCATCCTGAACTATTCACACAACTTATGCTACCACTGGACATTTTTACTGTATGAAATGCTAGATATAGTTACACTTTACTGGCATGCAATCTTTAAATGCTATCGAGGTCTAAAATAATTTTGAGCTGTCGTCTTCAGGATGTCAGGGCTGACAGAACTCAAGCGCAGGCACAGAATCAACGAAAACAGGTAGTTCGGTAATGGGCTTTATTCAAGGGACAGGCGGAGGCTTTGAGGGGGACAGGCTGGAGTTGGTAACGGGAGGGCTTGGCCAGGCCTACGGTACCAGGAGGGGAGATTCAGGGGCTAAACGTGGACAGGCGTGGGCCGTTGGCCGAGGTAGACAAAGAAGGAGTGCAGATTTCCAGAAGGACAATGACAGTATGGTAAAACGAGGGGCAGCCAGGACGTCAGGAACCAGGCAGCAGAACGGGGAAAAGCGAAGGTACAGGAGTGTAGGGCATTCCGGCGGGGGCTGTGCGTGGAGTTTTGGCCTGAGCTGTGCACGTAGGCGTTGATCTCCTGGGTCATGCGTAGCAACCAGTACTTCTCGGCGAGGAGAGCCTTGGTTCCGGCCGGGATGTCCTGACGCGGGGGGCGAATGCGCCCAGGTGATGAGCTTTTACAGGTGGGAACGAACGTTTTTCCAGACGGGCACCCTCGAGGAGGTGGCTCCCGCAGCGACGCCTGGTGGATCTCCAACGACACATTCCGGGGGTAGAATTGTGGCAGGAGCCTCCTCGAGGTCCTCGGATCGTAGACCCGTGAGAGGTTGTCGGCTTCTGCATTCTTGGAGAGAGAGAGAGAAGTCAGAGAGATGGAAAGTGACCACCGCCGCTGCCGAGGGTTGAGGCGTTTAGCTGCTCGGATGTACTCCATGTTCCTGTGGTCCGTCAGGACTGTGAACGGTTCCTGAGCTCCCTCCAGCCAATGTCTCCACACCTTCAACGCCAACTTCACCGCCAGCAGCTCTCGGTCTCCCACGTCGTAATTCCGCTGTGCGGCAGAGAGCTTCCTGGAAAAGTATGCGCATGGGGTAGAGCTTCGGCCGCGCTCCTTGCCGCCGAGAGAGGACAATCTCACTCCTATCGCCAACGCGTCCACCTCCACCATGAACAGCAGGCGTGGATCTGGGTGCCGCAGCAGAGGGGCAGAAGTGAAGAGTCTCTTCAAGTCCTCCATGGCCTCCTCAGCTTCGGGGGTCAAACGCACATGGGCAACGTGGTCTGTGAATGTCGTCGAGAAGATGAGGATGTCATCGATGTAGACCACGACCTGCTGTCCGACCATATCCCGGGGCACCTCGTCCATGAAGGCTTGGAAGACGGATGGAGCATTGGACAGTCCAAAAGGCATGACAAGGTACTTGTAGTGGCCGCTTGTGGTGCTGAAGGCGGTCTCCCACTCTTCTCCCTCCCGGATGCGGATTAGATTGTAGGCATTCCTGAGGTCGAGCTTGGTGAAGAACCGGGCACCGCGCAGCTGCTCAATGACTGAGGGAACAAGAAGCCAGTTTGGGAGGAGACGTTGATGGCCGGATGAAACCTTGCCATAGGTTGTCGGCGATGGACAAGCTCGCAGGTCTTCCTACAGCCGGATCCCCACTGTTGAATCCGCCGTTGTGACGTTGGAGCCACGCGAGACCCAGGATGATGGGATGAATAGGCGATGATGTCAAAGAATTCCAGCCTCTCTCTGTGGCGGCAGTCCATGGTGACTGATCGGTGGTGTGCAATGTGTGATGCTCCTGGTGCCAAGTGGTCTCCCGTCCAACGACGTCAGTGGGATGGGAGCCTCCAGGCGGTGCAGTTGTAGACCCAAGGAGCTGGCAAGTCCCCGATCCACGAAACATGAAAAAAATAAAAAATTTCCTCCTTTCTACTTGGTTAGATCAGCTCTTAGAAAGCACTTTGCCGGAATTTAGGTTGTTAGCAATTATTGACTGTTTGAAGAGTGAATGATAACTTGAGATTATTGCAATTATTGACTGTTTTGAGGAGCGAATGATAACTTTCGAAAAATGTTCTAAAAATGCATAAGTGAAGTAACATGATGCTGCGCTTATTCTGGGAGAATGTTATTTTCTTGCAAAACTGGTGGTTAACCAGTTCTCCTGTTGACAAATGTACTAATTGTAAGCCGATTTGGATAAAAGCGTCTGGTAAATGCTGTAAATGTAAACTGACCGCGGCACCAGAGTCGATTAGCGGTGGAGACACAGCAGGGGATAGCCACCTGAGAGGCGCACCTCATGGTTAAACAAACTAGTAATAGGTGATAGCGTGCCTCACCTCCACCTGTGCCTCATCCCGCCGCTGCCGGCACGGGGCCTGGGTTTGACCAGGCCGACCGCAGAAGAGGCACAGGCCCAGTTGACTCCGGTGCGCCTTCTCCTCCGTGGACAGCCTCGAAATCCCCAGCTGCATGGGCTCGGGGTCGCTTGGCGCAGCTGTCGAGGGCAGATCCGCTAGGCGGTCCTTGAAGTGGCTGTCGATCGCAAGAACCAGGTCCATCATGGCCTCAAGCGGCAGGACCTCCCGAAGGCAAGCTAGCTACAGCTGTACCTCCCTCCGCGCCCTATGCGTGTCGTCCGGACCCTCTGCGCGTTGTCCTCCTGCGTGGAGTCCAGCAGGAGGACGATTTGCATGAGGAAACCGTTGAGCTGCCCGGGCGTACCATTGAATTTCTCCGGCATGGCCGCCCGTGCGCTACTCACCACTCCGAGTGCATAAACAAACCAACAATAACTGACAACTCCTCATCACCCACTCTCCAGCCTATATAGGCTGGGAGAGCGTGGTGTTGAGGATATGCGGGACAGGTGTGCGTAATTGGGGTGCGCTGGGTAGATGGACGGCCGCCGGCAGTTGGTTTAGTACACTGGCGAGCTAGAGCAGAGGGGCGGGGCCGCACCCGTTATTACACCTTGACACCTTCCTATTGTGTAAATGCATTGTTGATGTGGTATGGTGGGTTTAAAAAATATTAAGGTAGTTCACAAAATAATTTATAAAAAATGTGAACTAATTGAAGAATACTATGAGAAAGAAAAACAGTATGTGAACTAAATCACTTTCTAACTTTCATAACGTACGGCTATCAGTCACTATATGAATGACACCGGGCCTTAATATCTAACCACACCTCCTCCCCACGAGTGTCACAATACACACTGTAAGCACATAATGTTAGGCTACATGTCGTCTTCTCTCAGACATTGCATCAGCAAATGTTATTTTAACACTGCTTATTGTATTGTTACGCATTAGAACAATATAAGTCCACTTCTACGCAGACTCTCTGTCACACACAAGTATCTGTTGACATGCTCCTTAACACTGATATTATGTTACGGTGCCTTTTTAGCAAACTCCAAATGATTCCACCACGGTCCCCTTTTCTAGGGTTTATCTGGCCTAGCTAAAGCCATTACTGGTAATGAGTGTGGAGTCCTACTTTAGAAGGTTCAGGCATGTGTAGTCACCTACAGCTGACTAATGGAATCCTACTGACACCAAATGCCGGGGGCTTTTACCACATAACGGCACAGCACACTTTCGTAAATTCATGCCTACAGACATAATGAACCGTTAAGGTAAACTTCAGCATGTAGCCTCCCACACAGTAAATGTGAGTTATTAAAAGATATAGTATGGAAGTAAACGACAAATTGCAAATGAGTCCATAGTGTTGACCAAGCCTACTAAGCTTAAGCCCGTAACACATTTCTTTGTGCTCTATTCACTTTACAAGCAGAGACATGTTCAAGCGTCTGTTGCAGTGCCCAAAATACATGCCGAGCATGAACTATTATGGGTTTGTTAGCATAGCAATACTTTGTGTCCTGGGAGATAGGCCTCTTCAACAGGCTAACAGGTCGCACAGCAGCATCCAAAGTGGCCATTGTGCTTTGTCATTTCACAGGTGACTCACATCACTACACTTGAGCGTGCTGGAGGTAGAGCACTCGGAGATGCTTGCAGCATTCAAAATGCATGATTTCCAGCCCAGTGCAAACAAATCGCTTTAAAAGATCTGTTTAATCTATTTCAAGCTGTTATTATGAGCTGGGTGAGTCGTTCAGATAAAGAGACTGAGGCAGGGTTAACATCAGAGCATTGGACAACTCTCCACATACTTTAGCCAGCATGAGAGCTATCAGCTTTATTTGTTTTTACAATACAGTCTGCATATGTTTTACAATGTAGACCCAGCAATTTTTGAAATAATGTTTGGGGGTAAATTATTAACAGCTGGGCGGTCTGAAATTGAATGTAGTGCGTTAATCCACAGGTAATGTCAGTCATCAAAGTCATCATTGCTGAAAGAGGGAGGCCGCAATGCTGCCTCGATCTCTGAATCGCTGTCATCTGATTCCCCCCAAAATGCTAGAAAAGAAACACAGACAAAGCAAGAGGAGTCATCCAAGTATGATGATATGGTTCTCTAAACGGCCCCACTGTACGAAAAAAAACAACATGTTTTCGTACGTTTTACACCATGTGTACATGGATTTTTTCAAGTACAAACAATGTAAACTATGAAGAATGCCTAAGACTCCTTGGGCTTTTGTGGGGTTGGGGTTTAAAATATGACGGATAGCAGAGGCACGTCTTTTACTTGCTGGACACGTCTTAGGAATCAGATTTTTTATGTACGCGTTGAAAAATGTAGCATAATTGGCACCGGGCAAATTAAAGCAAAAAAGCACCCATTTCCTTGAAGATCAATCAAAACAGGTTTTACAATCAGGAACCTCATCCTTAGTACAAGCAAGTCAAGTCTAATTCAAAACTCACCTTTTGACTGTACAGCAGAGAATGGTTTTGTCTTCTGCTTCTCTTTTCTAGAAACAAAGACATAGTTAATGGCTTTAGGATATGGCAGGATTGTATATAATATTGTCATGAAAAGTATTAAAAGAAGCTACAAAGCATTACTGTTGCTTTGTTCCGCATGATCCATCATTAAAATTATTTTACCAACATATTTCTTCCTTCCTGAAACAACTTTATAATGTGATGCTATTGCTATTTATAAAGTTATAAAGTGAGCAAAAGCGAGGCGAAATAGTAAACAGAACGCCTGCATTCCAACCTGAAGTGTCTAATCTCTATGAATGTGAATGTGATTCTGTATGATAAATATAAGTTGAATTAAAATTAGTATTTGTAACATGCACTGTCAAGTTAAAAAAATGTAGGACAATTTTCACTGTGGACAAGGAGATAAGCCTGGGCAGAGCAGCGGAGGGGCCTTCCTTGACTCCTGTTCTAATCGTGCTGAAGGACTTCCACAAGACCCTCTTTATTCAGAAGTGGTCCAGAGACAGGGCTGGCAGGTTCCCATAGCATTGGTGATATCGCCATGTAAATGCGTGACTCGCGAGCCAGGCTTTGATCTACCTCAATGCATATGAAATAAGGCCCCCCTGTTCCACTTTTAAAGGCCTCCTCTTTCATTTACATCATCACAGGGCCTATTCAGAGCCCAACAATATATCCTCATCATCTCCCCGGTTAGCATACATATCTGTATAGCTCACTTGTTGAGACTTTTTATATCTGGGCTGAGTCGAAACGCTGCTATTGGAAATGTGATGGGAAAGCACGAAGCAGCGTCTTTAGCAGATGCGCTCCAGTACAAACAATCGTGTCTTGTGTTCGTCCATCTGCGTCAATTCCAAACCATGACCTCTTTGATTGTCTTCCTCTCAATCACCCTCATCTTTCTCAATTTCTCCTGGCCCGGTCTTGGCACACATGACTGCATGCTGAGTGTAAGGAGCAAATTACCCTGGCTGTGGTCCAATTGCCATCATCCAAACTATATGTTGCTGCATTTGTAGCACTCAAGACAGAATGAGAACAAAGATGGAACCGCAGTTCCTAACTGTGAACAGATTGCCTTGAGATATGTATCAACACATGCAGTATAGACATTAAAGTCATTACAAAGTAAGCCTTATATTCCCAAAGATGATCAGATGATGTGTAACATCCAGGCATTGGCACCCAAAAAGCTGCCGGTCTGAATCAAGTGGGAAAAAAAGGTGACAGGGACAACAGATCAGCCTATCCACTTATCATTTAAAAGGTGCTGGTTTTGTGTGTGTGTCTGCTGCTGATATGACAGTGGCTCATGTATAGCGGGTGAAAAGATGAGGTAGAAATGCAGCAGAACATTGGGCCTAAATGCAAGCAAGCTGGATGGGCATACTCATGAATGCATATGCATGTTTTCATGTATGCTGTCAAACAGAGTGGTGCAGCTTTTGCTATATAGCACGTATCACGGTTTGCCCCTTGAAAGCCCTTGGTGTAAAGTTTACACCAAGGGCTTTCAAGGGGCAAACCGTGCTCAGGTAAAATATACAATAAATTCTAAAGTACACTGCCCAAACAGGAAGTTTTGAAATTGTGATACTAGGTGTTACACTATGTCTTTAAAAGGAATTGATGTCTTAGAGCACAACACTTAAAAAAGTAATGAATTCTTACTGTGCACACAAATGCACACATCCTTATATATACACCCGCTAACCTTGAATAAACAAATACAGGTAAAAGTTGCCTTTTTCAATGTTATGCAATGGTACTTCGTAAATGTGTATGTGATTAATTAATATAATTTTAGATTTAGGTTAATTAAAATGATAATTGCTCTGTATGTTGAGAAGTGAAAAAAATAAGTAAAAAAAAGTTTAGTCAACAGGCTAGCCCTAGTTCTATTCCTGACAGCAATAAGGACCATGCATTTATACAACTTTATATTTATACAGATATTCGATTTAAGAAGAGATATAACACTTAACCATAACCTTAACTAACCCCCAAGCATAAGTGTATACTTTAACAACAATTCTGTTAGTATCCACTGTACCTCCACAAGCCACAGCAGCAGCAAAAACAGCAATAATCCGTACAATTACTTCCTCTACCCTGCCACAATAATAGCTGTTGCTGGGAGCAAATTGGGCTTTTCTTTTCTCAAACTTCCCCCCTGGATGGGGATGGTGTATCAGCTGTTCCACTTCAGCTGGGGATAGGACTGATTTCAAGACAGGGCTATTACCATAGAGAGCCCAATCTGGTGCTGACCCCTCCAATCTAATATTCCGTTTCCATAAACATTTATGCTAGTTCATCTTGTGCTGAGTTTGCCTTAATTGAGCCAATGATCTGAATATGGAAGACTGGGCAGGCCACTGTTTTGCAGGCTCTGTTAGATAGAGGTGAATGTAATCTTAAAAATGATGCAAATTACAGCTATCGTAATGGCCCATTTTTACAGCGTATCAATCTCTCTCTTACTGGCTGTTGCAATTGTTGTTTATCTTGTGTTTTAACAATTTCTGTGACCGCTGTGGAAAAGCTCTACAATGACTGAATAAGATTTATGCAGTACACATTACGCAGCCGAAGCTTAAAGGGAGGCGCTGCTAACACATATCCTTGCACCTCTATTTTGCATTACACACATTACGGCCATTTGCCATTTCACACATACTTTTCTAACATATAATGGATTATGGTTAGAATGCTGAATAACTGTGCTTTGTTAAACTATGCATGTATTAAAATAACAAATAAATTAATAGTGTTCTGGCTGGGTACAGTAAATATGTTCTTTCAGAATTATTCTGGAAGCCAGAATAGGGATATGGGTTACCTTAAGGGTGAAATATGTCTTGAATTAGGACACGTGTGAGTAACAGATATCAAATACAGTGCCAACAACCATTAAGTCATTAAATACAATTTTATTTGATCAACTATATAATTAAATATAGAATATCTTTGTATCCCAAGTTTTATACAAAAATATATTTGGCTATTATTTAACCTACAATGACCTACATGAAATTCATCATGTTGTCACATTATGACTCTGTCTAGGGAAATAATGCTTACCCAGCATACTGACTTGCCAAGCCAGGCAGAGAACTGCTTTTATTTACCGGGTCTTTTTTAAGCTCCTGCCACCCACACACAAATGCTAATAGCACAATAGCACTCTTGTGCTGTAGCGATGGTCTAGTGGTAAAGGGAGACCCATCACCTCATCATTCCCATCAACTCCTACTCCTATCCCAGCTGTAACCCCACAGAAACATTGTTTAGGCTCTGTTCAGTTCTTCAACAGGCTGGTAACAGGCTGGTACCAGGGTGGTACCAGGATGTAGCCCTCAGCTCTAGCCCGCAAGGTGAGTAAGCACTCTCTAACATATGAGTGCTCTCTGCTGGCCAAAAGGGAGTACTGCAACCAGATGGTCATTTTACTAAAGAATTTAACCCAGTTCTTTTGGCTGCTGCAAAAAAAACACAAACGGTATTTGTGTGATAGATAATTTTCCTTATGTTATAATTTTCCTTATGTTATAATATAATAGCACAATATAAGCACTGTGATCTATTCATAATAATGCAACACTAAAAACATATTCAAATAATTTGAAAAAACAAATTATTATTATTATTAATATCATTATCACAATTTACAATTTGATCATTTAGCAGACGCTTTTATCCAAAGCGACTTACAATTCCATGGTGCTATTACATGGTGCAGGTAGGGGTTAGGCATCTTGCTCAAGGATGCTTACAGGTAGGCCACCTCTGGGAATTGAACCCATGACCTTGCGGCTGGGAGTCCAACGCCTAGACCACTAGACTATCCTGCCCCCTTTATGCCCCCCATTATCATCATCATAGTGCAAATGTAACCCTGTGTATTGGCTAATGCACAGCTATATAATAAAAACAAGACAACAGACAGTGACCCCCTCTGGCCAGAATCCCTAAATTCTGCTTTCATCAATTCTCCTCCTACATCTCCTATTATAATATGAGAATGATATTTTCTGGGAAGATGTTCTTCACAATAAAACGAACACCCACAAATATGTGTCTCAAGGTGCTGTTTGAGTGTTATAGTGTCATGCGTTTGTGCTCAGCCTCCTTCCAAACACTCCCTGTCCCCGCCTTTGTCTGTTGCAGTCTCTCTGTCTCCCTCTATCTCCTGCTCTCTTCCTGTGCCCCCTTACCACCCCCCACCCAACACACACACACACACACACCCCTCCTCCCAGGGACGCCACACACATCGTCTTCCCCAGACTCTCTCATACACACACACACACACACACACATACACACACACACACACACACACACACACACACACAGACGACCAGCTTGTGATGATGACACTGGAAGTGATTGGAGGACGAATGCCTGAACACATCCTGTTGTCCGAGGCAGAGCAGAACAGCCGCTAATGGTTGAGTCAAGGTTTTTGTCAAGCGGGGACGAGGCGTAACAAACACCACGTTACGACACGTTGCGTGCTCAAGCATCTTTCAAGGATATAGGTTTATATATATATACTGTATATACACACACACACACACACACACATATATATATATATATATATATATATATATATACATACATATACATATATATATATATACACACACACATA
>JAOEHI010000015.1:5066308-5083495 GCA_025447815.1 Percopsis transmontana
GAGAGAGAGAGAGAGAGAGAGAGAGAGAGAGAGAGAGAGAGAGAGAGAGAGAGAGAGAGAGAGAGAGAGAGAGGATGCTGTTGGAGCTTTACATCAAAGCCTTTGGTTTTCTCCTCATAGGCAGAAGCCCTGCGTATTAACAATGAAAGCTGCAGCCCCCACCTCCAGCTCACTGCAGATCCTCTTGAGGTCACACTATAACAGCACAGCAGACCACACACAGGCAGTGCCAAGCACAAATAAGCATTTTTAACTGCCGAAAAGACAAAATCATTCTGCACATGTTTTCTACAGCCAGGTTCACAGTCTCAGGCATTGCGCATTAAACCAACATGCCAACCAAACCAACCCAAGCAGTCTGAACATCAAGTGAAAGGACACAATACTTAATGGTTATCATACTCAAGAACAATTTCTTTTTCCTTCACATAGTTGACACAAATAACAGTCAACAACAGGACAGATGTCGTGTGAAATAAATTGTCAGTGTGGCTCATAAGACAGATAGCCAGCCTACAAAATAAAGTTTTCAACGTGCCTTTTAAGAACTGAAGTGCTCATCCTTGGAAAATAATAGGTAGGAAGACAAATAGTCATGTTGGCTTTTTGGTTTGTCTCAAATCCAATCCAAAACGATCCTTCAACTCAGAGGCCATCATCATCTCGCAGGGGATTTGTGGCTGTCCGCATGCCCACCCTCCAGAACGTTCTATGGTGCCACAAATTTCCTCCTCCAGTGGGGGACTTCCTGAGGTCTCTCAAGCAGAAAATTGCTCCGTTACAGCATTATCTTGGATTAAGGCAATATTGTCACGGGCTCTGAACTTCCCCTGTTAAGGTGCACCACCGCCACCATGGCAGGGAATGGTGGCATAGAGCGTAGCTTGGACAATCGTCTGTCAGCCACAAATGTGATGTTTATGAGAACTGCTTGGTATGTTTAGCTGCTCTTCGCCTTAGAATACCCACATTGGTGTAGCATGGCCATGGGATACACTGTTTGCAAACCTTGGATACCTTTCAACACTACATTGTTTTGTGCACTAAATAAGTTGCTGTGCACAATGTCTGTGAGTGAATAAGCCTGTCCTCCTCCTCGGGGAGGTCGCCATATGCTATTTGGGGGGTTAGTATGGAATCAGATTTGTGACAATATATTCAAACAAAACTTCTTAAATATCAAACAAAATCAAGAATTTGAATACTGGTCTTTTACTTTTTTGATAATATTTCCTTTTGTTCAGAGTTCCAGTATTTATTGACAACTCAGATGGATCTATTTTTTTCAACCAAATATAGTTTTCTAGCGTTATAAGCCTACAAAAATTATTTATTTTCAGCGAATCTCCTAATTACAGCAATATTGTGCTTGTGAAACAGTTTGCGCCGATAGAAGAAGTATTTATAAAAGATCGCTAATTGTATTTTCACTGTGTGAACAACCAGGAAATGCTGTAGTCTAGTGAAACTCATGAGGAGTATTAAGATGTAGTCGCCACAGATTCACTGAAAACATTTATTTTCAGTGAATCTGTTAATTACATTGTGAAACAGTTTGTGTAGGTAGACATAGTTATAAATATCAATTCCATAGCACTTTCACTCACTAGCACTCAGAGGTTTGTGTCAGAACTGCAAACAAAAAGTCAGGCAGCGCAAATGAGAGAGCCGGAAGCGTAACTGCAAAGCCGATGTGAGGGCAAAAGTCTGATCAGTGAGAAAGAAGCAGAAGGAACTGTGAACAAAAGGACATATTATCAAAAAGGTAAAAGACCAATAGTTTGTTTGCAAGTTATAAGTTTTACTTTTAAGATGACATTTTTTTTTTTTGCTTTAGTTCATTTGATTCTCTTTAAAATTCATATTTTTGTTTGATATTAAAGAGGTTTTGTTTAATTATATTGGCACAAATCTCATTGGGTGGGGGGGGGGGCGGTAATCTGTTCAATAACAGCATTTATATTTCATATGTTGATTGTCTTTAATAAAATATGCATACATTTTCCAATGCTCATTTATGTAAATGTTTATGCTGTTGCATTACTATTCTGTTGTCTCAAGCAATAACTACTTATTTTTGTGGGTCATGGGTCAAAAGATTTTTGAGAATCACTTCATTGAATCATTCAAATTAAAACTGCATAATGTCACTGAAAAGATTCACAGTGCCATTCCGAGATGCCACCTACCTTTCTGAGGTGTCCTCTGAAGGTGTGGACTGTTGTGGCCTGTTGCTGGACCCCCCAAAGCAGACTGGCGGTCGCCGACTCTGCAGAATGCGAGCGTCACTTCTGCCAGGGGTGGCGCTCCTCTCAGGTGCCACTCTAGGGCTGGGGGTGGCATCCAGATGGGCCGCGGCCTCGGGTTTGTCCTCCTCCAGCTCAGACTCGGTCAGGGATATGGACAGGTCGCTGACACTGCTCTCTGATAAGTCCACACTGGAGCTAGGTGTGCTGGGGGTCTGACATGTACCTGGATGTACAGACGACAGCACAATATCTCCTCATTTAGGTGTTAAGAAACAACAGACAACATTTCACTGCCAACTTATGTGTAAATCCGTTTTGACTCACTTATATTACACAATATTAGCATAATGTATTATTGATATTAAACGCATACTATTAGCACAAATATGATTGTGTAAAAGGTTTCAGGTATTGGACACTAGCTCAGACCTCTCTCCACCGTCTCTGTTATGGGGTTCTGTTGGACGGCCTCTCTGCAGTCAGTGCATTCTGCAGGGGCATTCTTGGCCTGCACGGGACGCATACTGCTCGGAGACACCGCATTCTGCTCAGGCCTCCTCAAGGTCACCGAAGGTGAGGCCACGTGCTCATCCTCGCCTCCAGAAAACACACCGCCAGCTGCGCTGATCTGGGCACCGGCATACGATACCGTCCTTTCATGTTCCTCCCTCAAATTACAGCCGTCGGGGGAATCGTTTGAGCCCGAAATGTCATCTGATAAACGGGCGCCGCCGCCGTCGGCAGCAGCAGCAGAGGCAGCCTCTCTGCCAACTCTGAAGTCCTTCAAAAGGCCACTTGGTACACATTCAGGGGAGCGTGAGCAGCGGTTGGGAAGACGTTGTGAGGCCTGGCGCAGGGATACACTTGTGCTGGCAGGCCCGGAGGTCCGGCTGTCCATGAATATTCCTGCTGGAGGTCGTAGGACGTCCTCGGCTGTGTGCGGGTGGGGGTAGTTCAGGGATTGTGTGGGTAAAGCGTCAATCTGTAATGAAACAGGTAATCATGTAAGACGCATACTCTTAGCATTTGGAATAATTAATTGTCGCATGCAAAACACAATACAAAAACCTTCAGGGCTGCGAATCCTTTACTCTGAGAGGAAAGAAGGACATGGCTAAATCTATACCGTGTTCAAATGAATGGCCTTTACAGGTAATTTCTCTTGTTCTGTCTCCATTTTGTAAGCCAACAATTCAAGCTGCATCTTCCACACAATGATAATCAGTACAATATACCAAGAAAATGGGAGTATTTTTGTATAAAGCCTCTCACACACACGCACAGTCCCCCAAAAAGAAAAAGGATTGGTTACAAATGTACATCTGTATAAATGTTTATTCTCCTCCTCTTAAATCAGTTTAATGGGCTCATCTCTGGAGAAAATCCAGCACTGAGTGCTGTAAAACTATCTGTTTTGTTTTGAATGTGGGTAGTTTATTTGAGGCCAAGGTCAGTATTCTTTTCACACCATCTTTCAGAAGTATGTTTTAGGATCAATTTTTTTTACTTTTAATCTTGTTACAAATCCTTTACGCAAGTTTTGATTCATGTCTACAATGTCACAAATTGGGGGGGTGAGAGCACTAAAAAAAAAAGCCTTCCTCCAAACATAATAACAAAAAGCATAGCTTCTGTTTCTTTTCTGATAAGCGTCTTAAATACCAAACAGTTAGCTGCTTAATAACATTCACTGTAAACCATGCAGCCTGCCCAGCAGATCCACAAAGTAGGTAAAAAAGAGGAAAAGTTAATTTCTTGGCTGAGTGATTCCATCGGTGGCTGCAGGGCAAAGTAGAAAGTGTTTCACTAAAGTAGCAATTGATTCTTCTATCAATCTGCGGCATGCGTGCGCTCTTCCAAGGAATGTATTAAATATGAAAATCATATCCCGTTATCATCTGTCTCCAGCTTTCAGCCCGGTAAGCTTCCCTTAATGAATGCTGGAGCCTGAGGGACATGCACACTGCCAGCCAATGGCCTGTATGCATAATGGAGTGACGGTACCATTTTGCTCATTACAATATCGCCAGGCTGATGGGGGGGAGGGGAAAAGCTGCACACAGTTACAAGTGATTGCTCTAGACAGCATGCTCCAAGTTATTATATGATGCCTTAGACATTTCATCTAAAAAAAAAAGAGCTTTCACTGCTTTAAGTGAAGGGAAAACACAGCTATGGGCTTGAACTATAGCGCTCAATACAAATGCACCAGCTAGGATTAGACACCTGATACATAGTTTAAATGGACTCTTCTACTGAGTTACTCTGCTTAATGTTCTTTGTTGTCGTCATGAAAGTGAAAAAAGCAGTTTGATAAAAATTAGATTTCTATTATACGAGTGATATGAGAAAGGGGGAAAAAAAGGATTTACTAAAGCACACAGTCTACAGGTTTGTATGCAATGAATGTAGAAATACCAAGAAGAAAAATAAACTCAAATGCTGAAAATAAATAATAATGACATATTAATTCATGCAAACTATATAATCTTCTTATTAATTATTTTCTTAAATAAGAGAATGAAAATATGATACTCTTGACAGTACTAGCCCAATAAGTACCGTTTTCTCTTCCTCTCTCATTTTCCTTGCTGCCATACATTTGGAAATTCGATTCAAGCACTCTGCCTGTTAAATATAAATAGACATAATTAGCAAATACACATAATTACAACATACATAACTTTAAACCAATTCAATATTTTTTGCAGTCTTCCACATTCATTCTATTTACCAGAGACTGCATGTAATTATGGAAATGTTTGTATACTGTACATAATGACTATATTATTTGAACGATTTGCCTAAAAGACGTGATAATGAAGACATTTCAGACATGTCACAGGCAATTTACCATGACTCATGCAAACACTGGAAACTGTGTCTATATGATAATAATGTGTGTTGAACATGACCTGTAAATACACAGAGACATACATGATGTGGATGGAGCTAGCGAAATTCATCGTGGCCAATGCCTGGACTCAGTCAGACATGACGGGTATTCCCTAGTGTCCTGCTGGTGGCTGCTAACATGCTTAATCAATTATCTGACAAACCAGACTGGCCGGCTTAAGCCCAGCTGCAATTAAATAGTCTAATGGCACTGTTAAAGGCACTGGGATTAACGTCTACATCCCAGGCCTTTTTATTCTAAACAATACCACACAGAATATTTTTTTTAAAAATCAAAAGACTGACTTACTACTTTATCATACAGTATTTGCATGCATGGAAATTGTAATCTTGCCATCTAGCTGCTTTGCTATTTCACTGGCCAATATGGACTGAGCAATATGGACAATTACTACAAATATATTAATATAACACATAACACAAAAATAATGTTTTTGAGTGTTTAACAAAAATACTGTATACATTTTGTAGTAACATGTAGACTGAAAACCAAATAAAGAGCAAAATAACAACTAGAATGTATGGTGCATAAACACATCAAGAGGAAATAAAGCAACTACTTGAGGGGAGAGAGAGAGTAACCCTCTGGAGCACTTCAGAGTCTCTATATTGGGCAATTAACTTAGGGAGTCATAATTAACCAATTTTGTTAATTTGATATTAAGCTGTCAAGCACTGTCATTGAGTTTTAAGTGATAATCTGACTGGCTCATTGTTTTCTCCCTTGCTCATTTACTCGTGGTGATAAATTGCAATGTTTGAGTGTTTACTATTGTCGCATTGAACAGTTGCTGGTAAATGTTTCTACAGTGTATGACAATTACAGAATGAGACGATGACAATTGCACATGATTTGACATTCATGTATTCATGTTTTATTTAAATACGGCAGTACACCTTGTACTTAAAAGTGTAGAGAGCCCTACAGTGGTAAACTGTAAGAATATACATACGACTCTATAATTGTCTAAACACACAACACTAATAATTTACTGATATGTACACATATTAGCCATATAAAAAATCGACAATTTAACCTGGATCAATCAGAAATTATCAACATTGTTCACACTGAAGATAACACATTGACAGAATGTGTTACCATGTGTCTGTGTGTGTGTGTGTGTGTGTGTGTTAAACCTTTTGTTGGAGTAGGGGGCCACGGTCAGGACCATGTTCCTTCATGCTCATTTCTATGCACTCCACATCTCTAAGGAGCTCAAGGTTTCTCATTTTTGCACGGGTTTCCCTCTGAAAGATTTCTTTGAGATAGCTGCGCAGTTTGGCACACTTTATCTGTGAGCTGAAGGCAGTGGAGAACTATTATTTAACAGAAACATTATCTGAAAGCTTTGTCGAAAATAAGGGTCAGACTTCTCAAAAGAAAAAGGTGGCGTGCACAATATCCTTTTATTCAAGTAATATTTTATGTGCTACTTAATGTTATACTGTACACTCATTTAAGGGAGATTCTAAAAGGAAAAGCTTTCTGCTTAAACACAGAGAAGTGTGCTCTCCTGGTGGTAATAATACCCTATTCCCAACTTAATGATTTTATAAAATACACTTGTGTATTGCACACACTAATATTATTTAGACAAACACAAAATAGACCGTCAACCATTATGCATCAACTTCAAGTAAATGTAATGTTAATGTAGAACAGCATGCAAAATAGCTGGATGACACTGCCCACAAAGCGATTCGTTTTTTAAATGTAAGAAACTAGATGACTTACATCCTTTTATCCGACAGGGAATGTGCAAACAACTCTCTTTCCAACTCCAGCCTCCGTTTCTCCCTACAGAGCGATTGTCAATAAAACACAGACTCCGAGCAACTTTATCACAACCTTCATTGCAGCAAATACAACGATTATTGTGATGAACCTACAACCTCAATATGAGATTAAGTCCAAACAAAAACAAACATTGGTTATATATAACTAAATTATAAACAGTAACGTTGACTTCGATAGTGAACTACCATGTTCAGTTAGCTTTCCTTTCCTTTTCGTATACTGTGTAGCTGCTAATCCAGTGTTGTGAACCTAAATGCAAGGAATTTACCATTGTAAACAACATAATTTTGCTGTGAGTTGTTAGCTAGAAGTGAGGCTACAGCATAGGCTACAGCCCAGATGCACAGCCTTATAGACAGCAGCTCTGCACTGTGCTAGCTAACTAGCCTGCATGTGTTTTTGATGCAGGGAGGGCAACCATATCTACCCATCTCATTATCGTGATCTCCAAAAGGCATTGTTTCATCGGCGAAAAGAACTAAAGCCTCACCTTTCATGCATGCTTTGTTGAATAGATCCTATCTTTTCATAATACTGCTCCGCGCAGAACGCAGTGCCTGCCATTTTCAGATGCTAGTGCTTCCTCGGAGGCGGGTGAAAAGTGTAAACTACGTTGGTTACCATGAGCACCGCTTCCCATGATCCCCTAGTGATAAACACGAGGACCACGTGGGGAGTGCTCCTGTGTGTTGCACAGTAGCCTACGTCCAACAGTGATTCACATTATTCTCTTTAAGAACTGTACATTTTCGACCAGTGAAAGCTGTCATAGAGAGATGGGGTTCTAGGTTCTTTATCAGCCTGCCTATTCCTACACGTGTCAGTACAGTACATACATGTTAAGATATATATCCACATAGGAAAGAATATTGTGTTTTTAAACTGGGAAAAAATCACAAAATGCCCTATTGTACTGTGTGTTTTAATTGTTTAATTTAATTTAATTGACTGACATTGTACATGTCAGTCATTTCTCTTTATCAGATTGATCTTCATATTTCATTTTCTTTTATCACTCCTGACTGTATCATCTCCTGCTATCATCTGTTTACGCATTTTAAAAGTTCACCACTGACAGCTCTTGTAATGTCATGCTCCAACATCATGTCATTTTGTGAATGCCATAACAGTCTCCTTTTCGGGATGCCATAAATTGCAGCCCCTCCAAATGTAGGCCCTAATCAAGCAATTTCCCCAATTCCAGTCCCATTAAATTGCTCTTAAGCTGTTAAACTGGGGAGTTTTGTTATCCCTTTCTCATGCTAATCTCCCCTATTCAGCATCTCTCTGTGAGGCTATTTGTTGTGAAATAAATCCCCTTGTTTGCCTCCTGCATGTATAATTGATATTGTTTGTGATGTGGAGCACTAAAACGGCACTTTTGAGGTGATGAAGAAAATGGGGAAATGCACCTTGCTGCCCTGCCTGAGCACGTGATAAGGTTGGTGCTAGCAAACCAACTCATTTGTGATTCTTGTACTTTTCTCTGATTATTCTGTTTAATATGACACTGTGACCCTGTGGGAAAAATGTGAACTATATGATCAATGAGTTCACAGACAAGTGTGTGTGACTTACTTCCCTAGGATACAAAGGCATGAGGTCAACATACATCTTCCCTTTAGGAAAAGGGTCAAGGCATGGACCCAAATGGTGATTTGACAATGTTGGTAAGTGTGACTCATGTACTTTGTTTATCGGGTATCTCGTAAATTATAGAGACTAATCATGATCCATCCACAATACTCCATTCCCAGATGGAATACATCACGTGGTCTAAACAATAATAAACATAAAAGCAAGTTTTTATTGTTAATAGAAAGTAGCTATACTCTGCAAATAATTATTAGTAATTATTTGGAAAAATATCGCTTATTTGAATATAGACTACATAATGAATTTGCAGAAGTGTTTATTGGCATACTGATTTAGCTCCTGTCCTTCTGAAGAGATACAACATATATGGCCATTGATATGCCTTAACAGAGGTCACAATTTGCATGAGAATTAGCAGCTAGTAAATTAAATTGATATTCAGTGCACATCTTTGTTGTATCCCTGAGACCTTTGTTCTCCTGCTTGGCAGAGCTTTTTCAGCTGCAGGCCAGTCAGAAACATCTGTGTGGTTAATAATTTGATAAACAGCTTATACAAATGCCAAATTATCTTCTCTAAAGCCCTACTTTCCACCCTCCACATGAGCTTGCCTCTTTCTGTTACACATGTTGGGTTTATCTGTCTTTTGTAGCTTCCATATCTCTGGTTTTTATAGCACTCCCTTCACTGTCATGTAGAGATTGAAGCAGTGTTTGGGGTTAATTTAAAATCCTGTTTTCATTTTAAAGTGAGAGTTAAAGAAAACTCACTGAAAAGACCATAGACTGTATAATTTCCACGAAATATATAGTATCCATTGTTGAGCATTTTAAAAGACACTGGACAAAGAAATATGATATTTAGAAATACATTTTAGCCTTTACAATACCGCCCTAGTTCTTCTGAGTTAAAGCCTATTGTTCGCCTAGAATTTAGGTCCCTCTGAAACTGCAAATTAAGGAATGACATATTTTCCCAGAGAGCATTCTCCACCAGAGTGTAAAAGCTTTCAAGTTCCCTGTGTTAATTCAATGGTCACTTGTTTTTATAATTGGCTGATACCATCAGTAGAAGAGTTTTGACCGGGCTTCTATCATTGTTTCAACAGCTAGGCACTTGTAGTTGCACAGTAGTATGAAGCTATATTAAAAGGATGAAATGTGTCCTGCTAAAGATATTAACAATATCTGTGAGAAATTGCATTTATGTGTCTGTGGTGCAGACATGCTGGTTTACGCAATGTATCGCATACACCACCTGACACAATGCAATGTATTTGTGTGTGTTTAGCATTTTGTGGGTACAGTTTTGCCTTTAAGGTGGCAGCAATTAATCTATCTATAAAATGGTGAAATCTCCTTTTTCCATTTCATGGTAAAGAAAGCTGACAAACTTTAATGGAATAGAGAAAGCTCCAATGCTGGCCTCAAGGCTCCCTGTCATTACTCCTAGGGACAAAAATGATCTGTATAATTATATTTTTGTGAAAAAAAAAAAGCATTATGTAGTGTGTGTCATAAAGGTAATTTACAAATTAATAAAAAAAAATCTTTCTGACCAAACAAAACAAAGCTTGGATGATTGAGGAAATCAGACTCACCATGATGGTGCACTTGTTGGTTATTTGAATAAACATCAGGGCAGGCTCGACTGCTGTCTGAGAGGACAATGCTTCAGTGTGGCTTTAAACAAAGACACATAGGTCAAAGGACAGTGGCCCTTTTTGTTTTTCTGGAAGATCTTGTGATGTTGTAGTTTTGAGTGGATTCATGAACCACTTTCGTATTCTCTTGTTTTCCTTCTCCATCTTGTGCCTATGCTACTTTTTTGCAGTACAAACCACATTGTTTCTGAGTTTGTTTGTTTTTTTACCATTCAACAGGTTTAGCATCACAGTGTGTGAGTGAGAGACAGGTGACAGAATATCATCCGACAGGTCTGTGAGTGTGGAGTTTGACCGGCAGCTGATAACGGGGCATAAAGTCGACATTGTGTGCAATTGTCGGGTTATGAGATCCATTCCTGGTGGAACCGCATTAGGGTCGGTTCCCTGACAGCCAGGGGTTTGATGTCTGGGCCTTCAGTGTGCTGTTAAGACCATGGTTTATCTGTAGCCTGCTAAATCAATGTGTTATTGTCCAAAAATATAGCTAATCCACATCGATGGTGTGGATTATATATATATATATTTTTTTTTATAGGTGTACATTTACGGTATATGTATGCAAAAGAGCAACAAATACTGTATACTGAATATTTATGGATCGTCATATCATGTAATATAGTATGTCACTCAGATCTGTAACTTACTGTCGTCCATGTAAGCAGTGCAAACACGCCAGTCCAAGGTGATAGACAGCCTGACAGCTCATTATGTGAGAATGAGGCCCCCCTCCCCACACACATCCAGAGAGCCAATCCAGCCCTGGATGAGCCATTTGACCTCCTCCAGGAGAGGCCCACGGGGCACATGTCACGTTCACATTAGGGCATTAGGGAGTGCTTTATTTGTTTGCGTGAGGGGCATCCTCTCCGATCTCTTCGGAGGGTCAGACTCGGTTGACACCGCCGCCGGGTGTCATTGCGCTTATGTGGGTTTAGTCTTCCAGGTCAAATTATCCTTCAATTTGTACTGGAATTGGGAATAGCGGAGGCAAGGATCAGCCCGGGCCTTGGCGCCCTCCTCTGTATTAAGCCATCATGGTCATGTACGGCGAGCTCATATAATGAACCCTGTCACTGCTACCACTGCACCAATATCCTCACAACACAGCATGCATATTGATTGCAGATTGTGAGCGCCTGTACGTGTGTGTGTGTCTGTGTGAGTGACTGTGTATATGTACGTGTGCATGCTCCCCAGCTTGCCTTGTTCCAGCAAGGAGCCAGGGAATCGTGTTACTCTCTGACTGATTAGAAAGCTCATGCATAGGAAATCGTGGCAGAGACACTGCTCCCCATCTGCCTGCAGTGCAGGTGAAAACAATTTACATATCGACAGGCTAATGGATACATTCATAGAGAGCACAGAGAGAGAGATTGAGGGAGAGAGGGAGAAAGAGAGAGGGGTGGTAATGGGCCAGGGCCAATGCAGGCTAGTGGCCCTGGTCAGGCGGCCAAGCCAGATAGCAGCGTATCAGATAACACATAATGACCAGGGTCAGGGACTAATGAATGCGGTCATGGCCTACCAGAGCAGGCTTTTGCCCGT
Source organism: Percopsis transmontana (assembly GCA_025447815.1). Taxonomy (NCBI): domain Eukaryota; kingdom Metazoa; phylum Chordata; class Actinopteri; order Percopsiformes; family Percopsidae; genus Percopsis; species Percopsis transmontana. Next base: position 5,078,082 of record JAOEHI010000015.1, read on the forward strand.
GCTAAAGACACTTGTAAACAATTCGGCTGGGTGAAACATGGCAATAATATGTTGATTCAGCAGGTAATGAGGTTCTCCCTGAATCAATACCCCCGGCAAACCCCTCTCCCGGGAAGGCCAGTGAAGAGCAGCTAGCTAGCCTGGCGAGCGCAAACCTCTGCCAATGACCTTTCCATGGCAGTAAGGACACGAGGCAGTCTGAAGAGGACTATTCTCGTTTTGCACAAGGCGCTGAGTGTCAGAACTTTCATTCGCAGCAAGCAAATGAACAGGCAAGCCCTGAATGCTAATGAGCGGCAGGCTATTTTCCACCTTTTTTATCCGCACATTATGCTCTTGACTTTGGAGAAGGTGGGAATTAGGTTGGACCTCAGTGTCAGGCTGCCTGATGGCTCCGCTCAGGAAAAACTGGTAATTGAAGCCGATGGCTGGCGCGGAGGAGGTCTGAATTTGGAAATAAACAGTTTCAAGCACTGCGCGTCATTTCTAGAGAGATGACAGGGGGAATGGAAATGAGCTGTCTGGACCTAATGTGCTTTCGCAGCGGGGAAAAAAGGGGGCCATCTTTCAGATTACAATTCCACTCATTAGGACTTCAGTGGCGCCGTAATGATGGGAGACCAAGTTTCTAAATTCAGAGAGGACAATTAGAAAACGTCAGCACCCAAACAGTCCAAGTAAACAAGGACATGTTTGACATTGTGAAATATATCTAATTGCTTTAAAGCAAGAAGCATTAAATGGCCTCCTACTGGGCAATACTTATTACCATGGCAACTTTGTCACTTTTATTTGTTTATTAGCATAATGGGGAATAGAAAAATTATCTCTTCTTGCATAGGCAAAGTAAGTCATGAATGCTTAATTCCCAGCTTATTAAAAGTGAATGCCACTGAGTGTTTAACACAACTGTTACATATTACCTATATAACTGTTATGAGACACTAGGCCTTTATAAAAATATGAAGTATATACAACCTGACACTATTAAAAATGTATGCACATTTTATTAAAGATAAAACTAAATTCATAATAATAATAAAAAATACATTTAATAACATTTGCGTGCCTTATTGGAGCCACTGTGATGTCACTGTTTTTTCTTACACCTTGTTATGCATTGCTCCATTGCCCACATTCAAGGACCATTATCATTGTTTTAAATCAGTGCACTTATCGTGAACCGTCATAATTACAGAAACTATTTTTCTGAAGGAAGCAAAACAAGGAAACATTGAGACATTATCTTTTTCATAATGCATCATATTCCACTACAATTTTACAGATGTGGCTGCTTCACCTTCATCCTAGCTGGCCCAAATCCCCTGTACCCCCCGTGGCTACCACAAACTCCTCAGGCTGCGTAATGCTATAGTGTAGCACTGCACTGTGTATGCCCGCTGCATCAGCCTCCCCTTAGGAGCTATACTGCCTCTCCCTCTTTCAATTTCCAGAGGATTATCAACAACAATGCATTTCCTCCGCATTTGTGCAGGCCTTTTTTCCATCCCCCTCCCTGACCAACTCTTCCCTCGCCTATACCCAAACTAAGCCCTGTACCCCAAAAATGTAACTTGGCTGATGTTTCAAGCAGCCTTGCATGATCTGAATAACTGCTCGCTCATTTAAAGCTTTCGACACGCATACTGGATCACTCTGCCTCGCTGCGTTACCCTAAAGAACTTGTTTATATACTTCCAAATGACAGCGGCAGTTAATCTCTGATGCTTTTTAATGTGGCATGTCGAAAAAAATAACAAACAAACCCTGCAACCTTCCATGGACGCGGCATGCAACCTTGATGTAGCGGGCGAGACCACAGGGGTTTCTTACACTCTGATATCCTTCATGCTCATGAATAAAACAGGGGGTTTAGGAAGCTTCCTGTGCAGCTAATTCACAGTGTCAAGGTTCCAATCTGTTTTTATGGTACTTGGGCGGAACAATTTCTCTTCCCCTGCTTCAGGGGCTGCAAACAGCACAGAAAGAGGATTCTCGGAAGCTTGTATGGGGATTGTAATTTGCCATAATCAGTCATCGTTGCATTGGTGGGTTCATTCCAAGCTGAGAGATTCCAAGCCTAATTTCTGGTAAACAAAGTAGTGGCACTCCTACAGTTGGTCTGCATGAAAAAACTGTATCTGCAAAAAAAAGTACCAGCAACTTTCAAAATAAATAGTCTAACACAATTTTAAGCACAGGCTTCGATTCCTTTTTATTTAGTACAGCACATTTATCAGGCTGCGGTGCACACGTCCAACCGTGTGTGTGAGAGGTGATGCATCAGCATACGTAGTGTCAACAGAGTACCTTCTGCTAAAATGCTAGCCACTGCTCCTTTGTCATCAGTTGCTGCAATTAGCACAGAGGACCGTGGCTTTCTTCCTCGTGAGTTCTGTTTGCCAACTCATTACCAGGCCCGGCTGGTGTCTCTGACACTAAGGGGAAGTTAAACAAGGCTCCACTCACATCGTGGCAACTGGCTCTAGACCCGTCGGTGAGCACTGCGAATTGAAGGGTCTGCAAAAACAAACTGCTATGACACTCCTTGAGTCTCGCTTGTGTACCGACCACACCCAGTCTCTATCCAAGGCTGCCACCAGTAGCTCCAGTCAGCCGTAGAGCAGGGAAAACACCCCTTTACCTCAGCCCATCTTCATTTTACCACGGAAGCCATCTTGTACCTCAACTCCTGTATGTTCTGGCCTAACATTTTATTAAATGTAGATTGTAGTGCGAGAATTTTCTTTACAACCAATAATATATGTGGTTTTAGACCTTGCACCGACTTGAATCCACATACAGCCAGATACATACAAACAAGACAATGTACTTTCAGACATAGATATCCGCACACACACACACACACACACACACACACACACACACACACACACACGGAGGGCAGAGGGGACCTAATTAAATGCAGACAGTGCAGTGTGGACAGGCATACAGTGGGCCCGGGCCCCAAGCTTCCACGGCAACATGCCTTCTCGGCCAATTAGATCGAGCATCAAAGCTAGGCCAGCCATAAAAGGCTGGGTTCACAGGCGACATAGTTGTGTGCGTGGTCAGCAAATCAGCAATGTCCCCCACTGGGATCTGCCACCATTGAAGCCTCGAAGAGAGTCACCTGACTAGGCCCAGTACAGCAGAGGCCTGCCTGCCTGCTGTGTGATCTTCTCCTAATATGTATCTGACTGAACCGCAGGGCTTTAGGAAAGAAATAATTCGACGTGGGGGGAGAATGCATGAACCTCTGTCTTAATTTGTTGTTTTTTGCTACTGAATCGAAATCTCTGCATATTTGATCCTCTGAGTCTTAAAGCATGATGTAAAAAAAAGGAGGGATATTGGAAATATTTGTACATGTAATGATATAATATACATTAAAACAGACGTGTGGCTGAGAAAGTTTTATATGCAGTTGAGCTCCTTTTAATATAATTAGCCTTTAGCACATGGCGTCAGCACAGGTGAGGCTCTGCGAAAGAAGCAGTAGCGCATAGAGAAAGAACGAATATGACGTGGAACAAGAGTGAGACAGTCTTACCAGCTTAACCTGTTTATGGACACATAGACATTCACAATGAAAAATGGCTCCTAAAATGGTGAATGTGGTTGGAGGAAGCCCAGGATATAGGTTTCCCAGGATTAGGAGGGGGTCAGGGCTGGAGTGCTGCCACTCTCACGCTCAGCAGCTGAGCTGCAGCTCTCTCATTATACCTGAGGAGCCAGACCATTACCCATGGTGCACTGGGGCCTCTGAGACAGTCCCACATCGGTACGCCATGCAGGATGGGTTGGACTTAACACTGTTATGGCTGAACAGAAGAAATTATGTGACGCTGTTTATACACTTATTGACAAATTGTTGACCACGGTTGACTGAAAGGGTTCTGTTAGGCCACTGTATTTGAAAACGGGTTTGAGTGTTTAACCACTTGACCACCGTTCCTTTCTCTCTTTTGTGTCTCTCTTTTCCCACCTCTCTTTCTCATGCCTGTGAGTGTGTTTATTGTAGGTGATGTCGTGCGATTCAACGTGTACCGTACGTGGCAAACAAACCTCCACAACATGCAATGATAGTCATTAAGCAATCATATCAAAGGCCGCTTGTTAATTTTTTGTATATTTATTTATATAAATATACTGTATATATATTTTACTTCCCCTTAGCAAATGTAATTAGCAATTATGTAATATAGGTGTGCATAGTGATTATTTTTCAGTGTTTGAAAGGCTACATTTCTTGTGAATTAGAGAATGATTAGTGCATGGCAAATCTACTTCATTCTAAACATGGTAATTAACAGTCAGTGCAGTGGGTGCAGTGGTTAAAAGCACTAGTCACCTCACACAGGCTTTAAATGTAACCACACACTAAATTGCTTGCCGTGGGTTTCTTTGAAAGGCTATATTTAATTAAATGCCAGGCAGTATCCATTTTGAGGGTAATGGAACTTACATTAAATGCAAGAGATCTGGTGTGGACTCACTTAACTATCCATTACGAATGTGGGTTCAGTACTATGCACACAATTTTCTTAGTTGTCACATGTAAGTGTTGACAATTAAATGAGCAATGTAATACAATTTCAGATGAATCATGAGAAGGATATCATTTATTACGCCTCCTTTAGTATGTTTTGATCAAGAATGATGGATGTGTATTTTATTTTCTGAAGTTCACATTTACCTAAATTCATTATCTGAATGCTATCTCTTACTCCAGTGTTGATAAAATATGTCAAATGTCGGTCTAGTATATGTGATAGACAGTTTATTTCTCATTGAATATTTAGTAGTGTGGTGATAATATATGCTATTTTTTCCAACATATAAAAACACAAGACCCATCCAGCAAGAGCAAGTGGCACTTCAAGAACACTAATGCTGCACACAGCCACCTAGTGTTAGCTTATCAACCCCCCTGTGTCTGCATTATTATCACGTCCATTAGCACAGAACAAGACATAGAATTCATGGGAAACAATTCTGTTAAAATGCAAATCATTATTTAGAATTTTTTGAGCTACGTAGTTTTATCACACATCGTTGCTAAGTTGACTAAGTTAAATGTTCGTGGATACATGATTGGTGTGCATGCTGCCCTCCAATGTCAAAAGTTCTTTCACACGTTTGAGGTATGTCAGTAGGCATTTATAAATGTGTTGACATTTCTCTGTTGTCTCCCGCTGCCTCGCTAACCAGCAAGACATTTCAAACCTTGGTTAAGGGTGCCCCCACCTGGCCCATAGTGCAATAACATGCTGCCTAAAAGGCGCTCTGATATGGTGGTTATTCCTGCTGCTGTCAGCACTGATTTTATAAAAGCCAATACATTACATTTTAACACGGGATATTATTATTAATATTAATATTATTATATTTGTACAAATATTTACAAAAAG
>JAOEHI010000015.1:5090402-5103027 GCA_025447815.1 Percopsis transmontana
TGTGTGTGTGTGTGTGTGTGTGTGTGTGTGTGTGTGTGTGTGTGTGTGTGTGTGTGTGTGTGTGTGTGTGTATATAATTTGTATACACACTGTGTATATATATGTATGTATACTGTATATAATATGTTGGCACTATCTGCAGTGCAGGTAATTTGGTCATAGACAAGGAGCCGTGTAGCGTAACAAGACAGAAGAGGACATTCCCTCTTGACTAGTTTGTTCGGCACTAGACGGACCTCTAGGAAGCAGCTTATTCTGCCACTTCAATTCAGAGCTCCATTTTAGCCAAGACTGCAGTCTGTCTGAGAGCAGGGGTCCGCACACCTCAACACACACACACACGCTCACACACACATTCTTGGCTCACGGATGTGCATGTATACACAGTGTCGCAGCCACCACATCATTTTCTATACACACACATTAGCTGCTGATGTCTCAATACTGGCAGGATCTAATTTTGCTGAGCCTCTGACATTTATCCTTTAGGTAAACTTCGGCCCCTCCTCCTCCCTGTCCCTTTGGCTTTAAAAAGAAATAGCGCATTAGAGCATCTGCTTCACGCACAAACAATGCTTGTCCTCACTGTTGGCTATTCTGCTACAATACACCACCAACCAATTCTATTCCCTGGTGAGTTATTTATTTATTCTTTGACCGGGTTGACCCGGTCAAAAAAAAAGAGAGGGGCGCTATTTTTATGTAGCCGTTAACCAAGTTCCACGTTTAGCCGGTGAAAGAGATGGCACACAACACACAATAACATGAGCTCATGTACGCTCTTATAGCCAAGCACATCAACAAAGCGGCCGAACAGACATGCGCAAACACTCAAAGGAAGAAGCAGGGCTGTGTGTGTGTATATGTGTGTGTGTGTGTGTGTGTGTGTGTGTGAGTGTGTGTGTGAGTGTGTGTGTGTGTGTGTTGTAATCAGTAGCTCTGTGACAAGGCAGGGAGGGGGTGTCTGGCGGGAGGGACACAGGGACAGAAGTGATAACAGATTGAAAGTCTCTGATAAACTCTCCTCTAATGGCTCTGCCACCTCCCCCCTTTCCTACAGCACCTATTTAGTGGAGTCTTTCTCTGGCGGCGGATTAGAAACCTGGATAAGGGGAAGCAAACACTGGCAGCTTCTGAGTAAGCAACGCAGAGAGGGAGGTGGTGGAACATGGAGAGAATGAGGGAAAGAAAAATACAAGGGGGGAGGGGGGAAGGAGAAGGAGGGAGAATATAGGAAGAGAGACGGAGAGGAAACCCAAGGAGTGGCACTTACCTGTTACACCTCCATCCCTTTACTGTGACTTCCACGGCCCTCGGCGTTGCGGTGGCGCTCCATACTGGGTGCTGGGGCCGCTCTCTGGGACGGGAGGCAACGATGATGATGGGTTGAAGTGGCGGGTTGCAGGTGGTGTCAAACACAGCCTAATTCTGTGTGGTTAACGGCTAGGCATGATGCGTGTAGGACAGTGTCAACACGGATTAGCTTGACGTCTCAATCACACCATGGCAGACTGACTGACAGCTACTGACAGTGGCAACAACATGGTGAAGCGGCTGGGGTTTATGAGGGAGCCACAGCGTGTCGTCAGATGCTCATAGTGAGATGCTCATTGTGAGATGCTCATAGTGAGATGCTCATAGTGAGATGCTCATAGTGAGATGCTCATAGTGAGATGTGCGTGCCTTATTCGGTGCCTGGCTTTATATGTAATTATGTCAAACTGTAAAGATATTATTGTTTGTAAATACAATTCATTTGGTTGTATGGATTTATGACCTCTACATTTTCAGTGTTATTACTTTATGGGGTGAACAACCCTCTGAAATTTGGATTTTTTAAATGTAATAACTTAGTCTAAATTAATCAATAAATAAATAACGTAGTGTATATTCTAGTTTTAAAATCATAGTGTTCTAACCATAAGGACATTTCATATACATATATGTTGTGAAAAATTTGCCCCCCCCCCCCAAAAAAATATATTTCTATATTTACAAATAGCTAATAAAATAGCTACATTAAAAAATAGCTAATAATTATTATTGATCTATTTTTTTAATTACACTGGTAGCATGTTGGTATTTAGAAAGCTGGGAACATTAGTACTTAAATAGGGCTATCATATTTTGTGGTTGACATGTTGAATTTACTGTTATATTTTCAATCTTCCTGAATAAACTGGAAATAGTGAATTATGTAACCGTTTCCTAGCCAACAATGATTTGTGCCTGAATGTCATATATCAGACTGTGAGAACACAGTGAATACTATTACATTTAAAAGGACCACTCCAGACACCAGACAAAAATATATTTAGTGATACTCTTGCCACAATGTCAAATAAATAAAAAGAAGAGAGAACAAAAACAGCTCTAAACTGGTGGCAATTATGTAGTAGGATTCTAGTTGACGCGGTTGTCTTTCTCCACATCTAAGACGACATCATGTTCCTGAGGACCAGTGAGCTGCTTCTCTCAGCCTTGCGCTCCGGTGTCAAGTGCTGCCAACATTATACTCTCAAAGCAAGCATGGCTCGACTCAGGAGATGACGTGCTCCGACGATTGTGCCACCATCACAACTATTTCTGACAAAAGCTCAAGTAACTCACCAGTCACCTCACACACCGGTATCTCTCTGCACATCACCGTGCGAGGGCAAACAAACAAGCAATAAATAACTAATTTTCTTCTTCACACGTTGTTAATCGAACGAACAAGAGCACGCTGCTAGAGGGCTCAGAGCCGAACTAATCCAGTAAATACAACAAAAGCTCCAACCTGGAAAACACCCTGCTAGGAGATCCAGTCTCAAACCACAGGAGGAAAGCTTGGAACACTGCAATCTAATGACTCTAAAGCAGGCATGAAGTGTGAAATCCTACTCTTTCCTAGGAAACAGCTGAGCCTGACTTGTGATGTGACTATAGTGCTGTCCTTATGATGACAGATAATCATAATAAATGAGTCACTGAGAGCTAGTCATTAGCTAGTTAGGAAGCTGCTAACGGAATGATTTGCCATAATGACGAAAAGCCATGTTGAAAAGAATGTCACTTGAAATGTATATTGACCAAATGCATACAACTGTTCTCTGGGATCTTTCGAGCAGCCGTCTTCCATCATCATACCAATGTATTATACCGAACAAAAGAAATAAACACTAATTATTGGAAGATGACCACTAACTAGTGAGCTAGCTAAACATTATAAACACCAGCCAAACTCCCAATCTGCCTCTATTAATTAAGCCATTTAATCATCCACCACACTAATTGCATAATTAAATCACTGCCTCCTGGGTTCTACTGATGTGCAGTGGGCAATCTGGTGCACAAATACCACTCTTCAACAATGTGGGCTTGTCGATAATGGTAATGGACTGGCTAGGACCACAGCAACTCACCAAGGACAACTTCCTTTGTAAATACACAATAGGCTATGATCAGCATTTATAGTACACCCTTTTGCTGTAATAAGAGCATGGAGAGAGGTTTAGGATTTTATTCATATCGTAAACAATGTCTTTGTGCAATTTATTTACAATGATGTTGTGTTGCCATATGCCATATTAAAAGCTATTCTGATGTACAGTATAAAAGTCAGAGTTAGAATTATGAAAACTATTACTATTTATACTACACACACAGCAGTTACAATGCAGTATATGTGACATTGATGTGATAATCACTTACTGTACTTTGGACAACATTTGTGTTTTTTTTATTTTAATATTTATCTCTTATTAAGATCTCCTAAAACGTGGTAGTTACAAGTTACAACAAAGTTGAAAATACCATATTGTAAAATCAAAATTAAAAAATATGATTTATTCAACCCAACACAACGTTAAGGTTGTTTATCTATGACAACAGCTTCACAATTTTGTGATAGAAGAACATAAATGCCCAGAATATTATTAAATGTGGGGGAAAACAACACTGGCGGAGCTATGGTCCAAAACCGCAAACCCAAAACGCTAATTAGCAATGGAGTTGTTAGTCCAGTGAAGAATAGACTACTGTATACCCTCGTCCAAATGCCACAACAAGCTGTAACCAACCCCATCAATTTAGCACAACCGTTGTTAGCCCGTGTGAATGTGAAAGGCACAAACACCTTGCGTGCTGGCATTGTCACTCTGCTCGTCTCAGCACGAGGCTAGGCTACTCCAGCCAAGTGTTGAAATTCCTGACAAGCCTCCAGAAGAAATTAGTATGTAATGGCCACACTCCGCAAGAAGAAAGACCCATTATGGCTTTCCACTAACTGTACTTGGCTTTCATTTGTGAGCTAAATGGATGCGCGTGAAGGTGAGAGTTCACTAGCCATTCAAGTATTTTGGCTTTAACAGGCTCCAGCACTCTTGCTTTAATTCAAGCAGAAGGACAAGTATGAATAATCGTTGTGGATAAGACTCATCAAAACCAGCGGCATGATTCCCCCCCCCCCCACCACCACCACCACTCTTAAAATGGTTGCTGGAGCTTAATGACAAAATACCATTTACACCATGCCTTTTAATTTGCAATTTCCCAGCCTTTGTCGCTGCTATCTGATTTTGGTTTGTTTGCTGCGCACTGTATTATTTTGATGCAAATTTTCTCCCATCTCAACTGGTTCTAATTTCACATTTGTTTATCAGGGCTGGAGTAAATAGCTAGGGAGAAATTGGTAGCTCTAATCAATGTGAAATAGAATACAAAATATCCAATGATTACAAATACACAGAGGCTGGCAGACAGTGTACACAGGATTGTGCTTACAGGGTACACTAGCCCTGTTGCCGTGTCAGTTAGACAAAGAAGCCACGCCCAGTTGACATTGTGGGTTTGAGTTGTAAAGAATTGCAGTTGGGGAGAAATGTCTTTTGTTGGGCCCATAATAACCGAGGAGTGAATGGTTTATTTAAATACATGGGGGTGCATGGCCAAAATTGCTAATACGAGGCCCCAAGGGTGTTCATCTCATGTAATATATGCACAGGCTAATTTATTACACTAGGGCTAATTTCCATTTCTTGTGCTTGGAGTTGCCTTGCTAATTATGGAATTCTTTTTTTCTTTTAACCATTTTTCCCTCCGTGTTTCATAATTGCGTATCTGCATTCACGAGCAGCATCTTTGCAAATGAGATGAGGCCTTTCCATTTGGCATTCACACACCCCCACACCCAGGTGAGCCCACAGCCCACATAGGGCACCAGCACCACTCTTTTTCCGTCCAAAAAACACCCACCCTCCCAATCAGTAGTCCTTGGATCTGTGATGGGCTCTACCCCTGGAGCCAGTATGGCCATTTCAGAAATATCGGATAGGCTGCTGTGTAATTAGACTTGGGACTTTAATTAGGAAAAGTTAACTGTCAGATGAAAGCTGTCACATCTGTGATATGTACTGCTGCTTCACTACCTGGACCCCAGGGGGCCTGCATCAAAAGGCCCTCCCCTGCTGAGCGGGCCCACTCTAGCATGTTCTCATGCGCTAAATCAGGCCCTCTGAGTGGCAGCGGATGTGAGGGGAAGGAAAAACACGGGCACCGACACGAGTTAACTGCAAAGCAGAAACGAAGGGGAGCATAAGAAAGGAGAGGAGAAAGGAGGCAAGGACAGAAAAAAGGAAGGAAAAAACGCAGCGTAGACGCTCCTCTGCTTTCTTGTGTCTCGTTAAATGGAGAAGATGGCACAGGCACAAAGGGATCTGAGGGAAAACAATGTCGCTTAACAAGACATCACTGGGTCATCATTAGCAATTTGTTGTGGGCATAATTTTCCCCTGCCCCTTGCATAATGGGTGCCCTGGGATATCGTCAATGCTTTTGTGTGCCCTCATTTGGCTATTTATTTACTTGGCGTGCGTCACAAAAGAGATCGGGCCACCTCGAGCGGAAGCCAAGATAACACTGTTATGGCCTCACATCACAGCTCTATTAAGACGAAGCTCCTTTAATTGACTCCCCCAGCTCATCGCCTGACCTGGACTCTTCCTGATCCACCCAACCAATCAGAGGTCTGATCTCACAAGCTAAACCCCAAATGGGAGTATTTTTAATGGCTTATTTTGGCCTTCATTTAAAAGGCCGTCATATATTTTCTCTTAATGCATCCACAAGCCTAAAAGTGCTTCAATGGAATAGTTTATCTTGAATACTGAGCTACTTTTTCTCTCACTGAAAGAGTTGTGTTGCTGTCTCTCTCTCAGAAAATACAACAGCTGCAAGCAGCTGTAGCAGGGTCAGCTGTGGCGTAAAGGCTCCACCGATATCATTGCTATTAATCACAATAGGACGGAGAGAGAAAGACTCATCATTTGATTGTGAGTGTTTCCTGTTTAGCCATCCCACAGATGGTAGCACTGCCAGTGGCCCACAGATGAGCGCTCGCTCGCTTGTTCACCACCTCTTGCTCTCTGTGGTCCTTTTGTTACACTGGACACATTCAGCTGTCGTTTACATTCAGTAGACACACAAACACTCAGGATGGATGGATGGTCAAGCGGATGGATGGCCTGAGTCATGACTACAGGGGGGGGGGCAGGCAGCAGGCAGCAGTATTTCTGACTGACATACAAAAGGAAATACAGATAGGCGATGGCTAGCGTGGTTCAACATTGACAGATTTCTGTGGAGACAATGAGGTGCACACTGCCTATAGAAGCCCCTTTCTTACTCCATAAGCATCCATTTATCTCCATAAACATGCTCCTATTGACTAGTATACTGTGGTGTAACTGTAACACAGTTGTATCTGTAAAAGAGGAAATGAATATAAAGTATTTTGTCGTTTGCTAGTTGCTTACTGTAATGTGCTTATTGGTGACCTTCCGCTCGTTTTGGCTGTAAATGTAACGTTTAAAATTTGCCTGGAAATCAGGTCATTCTCCCTGGCCCAATATGTGCAGCCCCCCTTAGGATGGCTGGAATATGCATACCGTACATTTGTCAAGCTTAACAAAGCCAGGGTCCCTTTCGTCTGTCGTTCATTGTGAGTGCCTTGTATGTACAAACATGCACATGGCGAACTGTGTGTGTGCATTGATTTAAAGACGCACTGTGGCAATGGCGAATGGGGAGATAGTGAAATCGATTTCCACATTGTATTTCACAGCCCCTCATGTGGCCCAGCCCTCTTGGATGGAACGCTTGTGATTTCAAAAGCACTTAACATACGCTAGCCCCTTTGTTCAGGAGGAAAACTACTTCTGAGGACACATCAATGCAAATAAAACCAACTAGCAGGGCGAAGGGAAACTCAAGCTGGAGAACAACCAAATTACCCATAGTTAATACGTCTTCATTACGGATTTTTTTCTCTCTCCGACACACCAAAGATCTTCTGCGCTAATGATTTTCTGGGTATTAAAGAGGCAGCCACTGCTGTCACTCTGGATATGAAATAAGAAAACAGATTATTGAGATCACCCGTTGTGAGCACACGAACGATACTTAAAAAATAATGACGTTCTTAACAGTCTTCATTAACAGCACAGCGCAGGAAAAAACAGCACTCCTCCACGTATGCCAAATAGATTTCAAACTAAAGCTTTAGTTTGGGTTAAGAAATTAAGACAAAATAGGACTTGCAACGTTATCTGTTACTGAACATTTGCCTGTTTTTATTGGCATATGTATATACTGTGCATCTTTTTTCCTTTATATTTGAAATCATAAACAACACACCCACAGATAATATAATCCTGTAGTAACTTAATGAAACAGATGTCTACTACCTACTATTTGTCTTATGTTCTTGTAGGCAATGCCAGGCACATCAAATCAGCACAATGAGGATTACTGTTCCCTGTGTTTTTGACGTCAAACATCTTCTGTATAGTCATATAAATGTGCATCTGTTAAATCATTCTTGACAGGCCGCTGGAAATGGTAGAAAAGTAGTAATTGTTATCATTCTTTGGATGAGACATCTGCTTTTTCATTCCGCTCATTTAAACTGAGCATAGACAAAGTTTACTATTCACAGCTTGACAGGAAGTGCATCTCAACGAGTTTCCAATAAATAATGCCTTCCTCGTTTCCGTCGAGGAAATCCCAACACACAAATAAACAGTAAAGAAAGCTCAGGGCTACATAAGTCAAGCTTTGTTAAGTACTTTCCGGGGGACACTGTGAGATTGTTCAATTCTTGTCCAGCCCAAACGATTCTTTGTCAGCTAGGCATATATAACATAGTGTTGATTGTTCTGTCAAAGTTAATCTAAAAGCTTGAGGAAGCAGTCATTCATCTAATGACAGAGTTTCTATGACAACAATCGATGACTCCAGCAGCTAAGGCGGGCGGGGGTTGAAGAAGTGGTGGGATGCTAATGAGAAGGCAAAACATTTGCTCAGTAGCTATCGTGTGTGTTAACAGAACACAATAGGGCCAATTCAGGCATGTGGACAGACATACTTTATGTGAGTATAACATCAGGGTACAGATAAAATAATCTACCTGTACCATCAAGTTCCATTGAGCAGTTTTTGGAATGTTGTGAAATTAGTCTTGTTTTGTAGTATTGTTGCATGGTGAAATTTTGCGGAAACATTTTCATAGTTGTCTTTTAGACCCGTCTTGGTGGCAACGTAAAAATATTTTGAAATAAAAATCAACCATGTATTTGTACAAATGGAGAGGGTAGAAATGTGTGCTGTTGGATGGAGCGAGTATGGCTACAGCGCTCGGATACTTGATATGCTAGCGATCTTCAATAAATGTAATAACAGACTCATTTCTCCACTCCTGTAGGACTCTCCAAATAATTTAGTTAAATGCTCTCTATCCTGTTTTAGTTATAGTACCATAGCCATTAGGCAGGTCACTAACATGTAACCCTCAGTGTCATGACAGCTATGGGGTTTTAGACACAAGGGGACAGGGCAGATGATTTGGGTTATTTCTTCAGATGATGACCTTGGATCTTCTGTCATTATATCATTACATTAGATACAAATCGTTTTTTCAACTTATCGTTAGTCTCCCTGAGAAAATACAGAGCTGCCAAATTTCACCAAAAGGAGAGAGATTACGTGTTTTAGGGGCAGAGCCCCTCTCCCCCATCCAATTATTTTTGCAACTTAAAAAAAAGTCTAATTAATCAAGCTCCACCAATAGTAGGAGCTGGTGGTGCCCATGGTGCTCATAGCCTCCTACACTGTTTTCTCCACTGTCTTTGACCTGGTAACTTTTTGGTAGGGGGCTGCCAGAATGAAAACAGATCTTTCTGCTTCTTCCCTGAAGTCAGTGATGGTCTGGGGAGGCGTATCCTTCTTTTGGTACTGGGATGAAATCCTCAGACCCATCGTCGGACCTTACGCTAGTTCACCAAGTTGGAACAGCCTGTGATTTCAATGGCTGACTTTGATTTTCGGTGTGAGTTTGAATCCACCCCTCAATCGGTTGGTGATTTTGATTTCCATTGACCGTTGTTATGTCATTTTTTTCTCAACGAATTACACAATGTACAGTAAAGATTTTAATCTTTAATATATTTGGTTCATCAAGACCCAATGGGTGATTTCACTGTTCCCTTTTTTTTTGAGAAGTGTAAACAATTTCTTATTTTGGGATTCTCAGCATGAGAAATACAAGGTGTGGGATGTGAGCGTGTAAACTGGTTGATGTGTGCGAGTCTCATGGTCAAAGTGTGAGACTTGGCAGCTCTGAGTAAATGAATGGCTGCCACTGAAAACATGCTTTTCTTTATCATGGCATGCATGGTCATATTCGGAATAGTTTAAACTCCATTTGGATTTTTTTCTGATTTCAGAATGATTGAAAGACGGTCTAGTTCTAAAAAACTACCGTAAAACAAAATGAAAGGACATTCAAAAGTGAAATATTTAGAATCCATTTAAATTCAAAGGCACCGTTCCATTATCAGAACTAGTTTAGTTCCTTTTTTAAATAAAAATCTAACTGGTTTAGCTAATGTCCCATAGTCCTGACAGAACGTCTCAAACAGTACGTGCCGAGAACAGAGGAGAGTTGTGGGAAATATAGAGAGCGAGAGGAAAACCTTGACAAATATCATCCATAACATTAAAATTGCCCCCATTGTCATTACGGACAGAGAGATTAAATTCATCTCATCAGACGTAAGTATGACAGGTGCCTCAATAGGCCGATGCCAAGCGGCACACCAAGGAGATTAGCAGGGCACTGATATCATTATTTCCGCCTATCAGGGATTCAGCAGGGAGGCAATTGTAATTTCTGGGCTTATTAGTCCACACTCGGAGGAGAGAAAGCTCAGTGATAAAGCTGACTGTGACAGCCGCACATTCCAGCACCAAGTGCTGTCACTGTGACACTTACCAAATGCCAGTATGCCTCTGTCCCTGTAATCCTGCCTAATGGAGGTTAACACACAATACAAAGAGGTCCTCATCAACGATCAAAACAATTCGGACATTTGCATTTTTAAGTTATAAGAGCGGTCAGAGGGAAAAATAAAAAAATGAGGGAGGCAGTTCAAATGGATTGGGGGTTGGTTGAGCAGATTCATACACGTACAGTGATGCTAAATATGGGCACGCACGCTCCCGTTGAGAGTATTTTAAAGTTGTGTGGAAGTGGAGAAGGCATCTTGAAAGAGGCAGGCAGGCAATGGGAGACATCTGCCTCTCCTACCATGGGCAGCCTGTGCCAGACCTGGCCCCCGGAGAGAGCCCGGTTTCCACCACACTAAGCCCAGAAGTGTTTGTCAAGCCTAATAAATATTGCACAGTGCTTCCTCTTAATCTCATTAATGTTTGTGCATGTCTGTTGCTGGCTGCAGATGTAAACAAGGGATGAGCATTAAGCCCTTTTTTAAAAAGAAGAAGAAAAAAAAGACCCCTGCATTGAGGCTCCTGCTGCTTCGCTACATGTACAGCTCTGGTCGGCTTCCACTAAGCCAGCTAGACACAGACCCACCAGAGACCCTAAAGCACACAAGCATTATTATCTGAGCTTCCAAACACCTGAGATCATCCGCGGTAAGATTTGTGTCTGCAAATCCAGGGATGCTGTCCTATGTGGGCCAGATGAAGACATCTAAGGCTTCATGTGCCAACGTGTCACCTTAATTATGCCTCATTTGTAGACCAAATAGCCGCTTATCGCTCACACTGTCTTTGACATCTTATTAATCTCTAACCCAGGCCCTGGTGCGTGCGTGTGTGTGTGTGTCTCTGTGTGTGTGTGTGTGTGTGTGTGTGTGTACAGCCAGGGCGCGTGACATTGGCCATAATATGATTTATGTAGTTTTAGTGTCATGGCTTAGTTAAAATTTTATTTTTATCAGCCCGGTGATCACAATCTAATTAATAGAACGCTACATATTTGCCTTTATTTTTCTCAAAGGGAGACAACATTGTAAGCAAATGTATTACAAATCATGGCTTTAAGCGGGTCTCTTGGGAAGCGTAGGGATTTGATTTGCATGGCAGCAGCTGGCCATCCTGGCTTTATGCAGGGGTTAGCTCCCAGTGTATAGGTCTGAAAAAAGGCTTACCAAGGAGGATTATGAAAAGTATCCTGAAGAGACCCTGCCTCAAATTAGAAAACGCCATTTCTGGTCATTTGCTTAAAGGCTGCTGGTGAGAGAGAGAAAATAGCATCTGAAATATTGTTTTCTGCCTCTTTCAATGTATCCCTTCTCACTCTAGTCCCCCATTTTCTTCTGCTGTATTTCAGTAGCTTTGTGTGTGTGTGTGTGTGTGTGTGTGTGTCTAGAGTGTGTGTGTGTGGGGGGGCATGGGAATAAAAGTACTGTAGAGGTGGGCGCGAGGCCCTGATGGCCCCCCACAATGAAATCTACCTGAGCTTGCCTCTACCAGCTGCAATTATCATTAGGCCTCCAACGGAGCTGGCCCACTCCAGTCGCGTAGACAGTCGGCGTAGACCCACACATAATACTGTATTAAATGGGACCGGGGGAGAAAAAAAAAATCAATACACAATGCAAATGAAAACGTAGGGAGTGGGAGATCCACTCCGTATGCATATTTCCTGTCAAGTACACTTTCTGACCCGCTGAACACTGAGCGCGGCGGAACTCGCTACTTTTGAAAATTACTGATGATCTCTTGTCATGAGCCCCCTATCTGGCTGCCTGGCACCATCCGTGATACGCTTGTCTAGCCGCGCACGCCGTGAAAAAAAGCTAGCCCGCTTCCTCGCCGAATTAAAAGCGCTTGTCCGTGAACTGAGGAGAATGTGCCGCTTGTCTGTTTTGTACACAGCAAATGGAAATGCTGATAAATGCCTCCTCCCATGAAGCACTTGTTTTGTGGTGGCCGTGTGCCACGCACAGCGGCACAAGAGAGCTAATTATGAGGCGGGTGAGCCCGGGTGACGCGCGGGATGGGCAGCTACTTATTTTCCTGCCTTTCTTTCTATTGTATGGGAGTAATATTGTGAGGATGTAAACATTTGTCCCAGTACTCTAGTCCCCCATTTTCTTCTGCTGTATTTCAGTAGCTTTGTATGTGTGTGTGTATGTGTGTGTGTGTGTGTGTGTTTGGGGTGGTTAAGGGGGGTAGGGGGCGATTGGGGGGGGGGGGGGGGGGGGGGGGGGGTTAAAAAAATGGACTGGGGAGGGAAAAAATAGGGCAAAAAAGAAAAAACCAACACCGGGGAACCCCAGAA
>JAOEHI010000015.1:5129577-5134577 GCA_025447815.1 Percopsis transmontana
TTTAGCAATGACCTTTTGTGTCTTGCCCTCCTTGTGCAAGGTTTCAATGGTCGTCTTTTGGACAGCTGTCAAGTCAGCAGTCTTCCCCATGATAGTGTAGCCTACAGAACTAGACTGAGAGACCATTTAAAGGCATTTGCAGGTGTTTTGAGTTAATTTGCTGATTAGTGTGGCACCAGGTGTCTTCGATATTGAACCTTTTCACAATATTCTTATTTTCTGAGATACTGAATTTAGGGTTTTCGTCAGTTGTCAGTTATAATCATCAAAATTAAAAGGAACAAACACTTGAAATATATCAGTCTGTGTGGAACGAATGTATACATTATACAAGTTTCACTTTTTGAATGGAATTACTGAAATAACTCAACTTTTTGATGATATTCTAATTATATGACCAGCATCTGTATGTGCAGGGTGAAGGATCTAGAATTGAGATATTATTTAATATTTAATTGAGTTCAATAGCAAGACAAGGCAGAATCCCACACCCATGTTAAAACAGGGCAGAAGCCATTGCATAACACTGATACCCAGCTACCCAGAGACAGTCCTCAGTCTCAATGACTTGTTACAATTGACTTTAAGACGAATGCAATCTACATCTCAAGGGGGGCAGGATAGTCTAGTGGTCTAGGTGTTGGCCTCCCAGCCAGAAGGCTGTGGGTTTGAACCCCAGAGTTGGCCTACCTGTAAGCATCCTTGAGCAAGATGCCTAACTCCTATCTGCTCCATGTAATAGCACCATGTAATTGTAAGTCGCTTTGGATAAAAGCGTCTGCTAAATGACTTAATTGTAATTGTACATCTCTGTCTCTTTTGAGGTGTCGGTGTCCCATAGTATCGCTCCAACCCTAATTTCTATCTATTGTTTGCTTTTCCTGTATTTGAGAGCTATGAAATGCTCCCAGGACAGGCTGACTCTCCCATGCTGAGCTTCCCTAAAGAAAACCTGTTTGCGGCCCTCTTCTATTCATTGTAAAGCTAACGTCTTTCTCCCTTGTGCGTCTTTCTCCCTTGTATTATTGCATTGTTATTAATAAACATGTTTCTTGATTTAGCACTTTCAAGTACGGACTGGTCTTAAGTTTGTCTGTGATAAGTTTTACCATCAAGGTTCTATACCATTTTGATGAAAATAATAGCCCTAGAAGTGCCAAAACTCCATAACTAACCTAAATCGCATGAAATGTAATTTTGTGTGTTTAAATTCCAAACTAAAATTTAGAAATGCTATTTTTAACAAATGTTTTAACAAAACATTTTTGAAGGGCAACAAAAATTTCTCAAAAACCCTTGCGTTGCTCTTTTATAAGCACCAGACGTAATGTTAAATATCAAGACAAATTAAAGTGGCAGAGAGGTACAGTTTTTCTTTCATTCCACTAACGATAAGGGCCACATATTTTAAAACGGTCCAAATTACTTTCATTGCCGTTCTCGTGAAAAAGTTGACGTTAAACCTTGCGTTACATGCTGTTGGAATCTGCGCCTATATGCGCCAGTTCTGCATGTTTTTTTATGGAGTTGGAATTAGGAGGAAACTGTGTACAAGTCTACAAAATCATCTTTCATTATAGATCAAGAATACAAATACAGGGCCCTTGGTCTTCGTTCACTAACCGATAACACCAAATCATGGTGGCAGCCTCTTATTGGCTGTAAGTCTCCACTCCCTTACTGCTGACTCCCGCAGCGTGATCGCATGTGATCTCATGTGATGGCATTCCTCTCCGGGTCAACACTGCTGTGGGGGTCTCCTGACTGCAATTACCTATCCTATTGTAATCACAGACTCATTCCTGTTCTACGCCCATCCAGACTCTAACCCATAACAGAATTCTTCTAACTAAACACAATTAAGAAATCCATATTTGTTCTTTATTACAAACAATTGATATTACTAAACACCTCAAGCTAGATGCTATAAAGTAATATAAAGAAAATGTTTATTCCTTCAATGCACAACTAACCTGCTAACAGACACACAGCACAATAATCGTCCAATCAAAACTACAAAAAAACATAATAAAGTCACAGCAAACCCAGCGCAACGACATTAAATACCAAGGTGGTTTCTTGCCGGATTTCACTCTTGGCGCTCCCCAGTGCTGAGTCAGCTAATAAGACCGCTAGCGGTCCAGTTTTCTCTTTCTTTTTTACATAACGTTAACTACATTTTTCCAGGAAATTACAAACTCTAAAATACTTACAATTCATTTATGACATATAGATAATATAAAACAATTAAACCTCGATTTTGGCACTGGGTAACGTTAACTTGTTAGCTGATGCTAACGGTTAACTAGCTAACGTTAGCTAAAGTGAGCTAGCTTGTGTGAACCACAGTTATTAATATAGCATTATTATATAGTTACTTTTTTCAGAATTTTTTTAAGCTATCATAGCTTTTTAATATATAATATATATAGACCTTTGTGGCTAACCTACAGTATTACCGTCTTACCTGCTCATGCTGAAGTCGTCTTTCACTGTCCGTCATTCGTCATCTTCTGATCTAAAATGGCGAACTGGAAGGAACCGTTGACCACAGGTGTCCTGTATCAGATCCATCAGATCCAAGTATATCCAGCTGCAGCCCGCAGACCTGACAGAAGTGGACGGAAGTTGAACTTCCAAATATGGTTTGTCCCAGAAGACAACACGCAGTATAGATCCTAATGCTAACCTTTTATTCTTTAGAGGCCAACAACCAAACTTTAAAACCACTTCTGAGAAGTTTTGAGGAGAGAAACCAACTGTGTAGATTTCGAATATCGGCACGAAAATTGACGGAGAAATCGAAAATGTGTTTAAACGTTTTCGGAGTTGAGAAGCTCAGCAAGTGCCGACAAGAGGATGTCAATATATGGCTGCAGTAACACAATGGAGGTTAACCCTATCTGCTCAAGGCCGACCTGCGCCGCTGTAGGGTTAACCGGTCGACATGCATACAATCAATAACTTTAGGCACCAGGCCCAGAGTTAGCCTACCTGTAAGCATCCTTGAGCAAATGCCTAACCCCTATCTGCTCCATGTAATAGCACAATGTAATTGTAAGTCGCTTTGGATAAAAGTGTCTGCTAAATGACCTAATTGTAATTGTACACTTAAAAAGTATATTTTTTAGTTTATATAAAAGAATTAAAGGAATAATTATATCCTGACTATCTATTGCTTTTGGTAAGATATTTTAAAGCAATTAAAAGTGCTTAAAACATATTTATGACAAGTCCAAATTGTTCCACTGTAGTTTAGGTCAAGGAAAGTATTCATGACACTGTTAAAAATGCATTTAAGGATGTAATAATACATAATGACATTTTTATGACTTATGAAGCACTGTAGAAAATACAGATAGCTAGGACCAGAAACTAGGTTCTGAGGAGCAGTAATTAAGATCATTGGAATTAAGGAATAACAGACCACAGACTAGAGGTTGTTTGAACTGCCGGCTTATTTATAAAACATTTACAAACAGACAATAGAAATAGACAATTGGTACCAAGTTATACACTCATCACGGGAGTGCAGATTTACCAGTGAAATTAAAGAATTAAAATAAAAGAGTTTTTACCTTTTTTATCCCACTTTGGTTTATTTTACAAATAAGATTCAACTTCAGTTCTTTACAGTTGTTATTTAGTTCTTTGTTTCTAAGATAAATCAGTTTAAGTTCTAATTTTATCTTATTTAGGCTTATTTTAGTTTAGTTCTACCTTCTCATTACTTTTCTTAACCAATAAGATACATCCAAATGTACAGTAACAAACCTTTGCATTACTAATTCAATACATAATAATTGGAAATTAAAATACAATGATACCCTTAGTACAATTTGATCCTATAGATCAGTATCCAACTTTCACAACTCAGCATGTGATCAGTCCTTTTGTATGTTCTTCATCAGTCCAATGAATCCACTGCGTGTTGCAGAAAATACTGAAAAATTAAATCCTACCACGATCCAGATGATAGTAAGAATCAGTGTCCATACCCTTGGAATGTAACTTGCTTACATTATATTTTTGATTATAGTTATATTCATTTGTTAATGATTATATTAACCTAGGTTACACTTAGGTTTGATAAATAGGCCTTCCATTGGATGTTAATGGTTATGTTGTCTTAGTTAATGTCAAGTTGTCATGACAAACACACTGACGGGTTATGTCATCTTGGTTATTGTCAAGTTGTCATAACAATGACATCCCAAACAATGTCAACTTGACATTAATTTACCAAATGACACTTAATAACAACATTCATAAACATTCATAAAGGTTCCTTAATGTTCATCACAGGTGTCATGGTTATGACGGTGTCATGTCAGTATTATGCACACCCCTTGTGTTTCCAAAAGTTCCGGGTCATGAGCTCTTCCTGTTTTGAAAGGAGGCAGTGACTTCAGAGACGTTGCGACCTCAGACAGCAAGGAAGGAACAGGTGAGGTGGAGCAGCTGGCCCCTCCTTCAATCGATAAATGTGAAGTAATGAATACTTTGACATAGGATTGACTGTGTTTCGTGGTACACAAACAGCAGAGAAATTAACTTCTTAATACAAAAAGTTAGTTTAATAAATACAGTGTAGATTATATTCAATCAAAATTTAACCCGTCAACCGGGTTTCAATAGAGCAACAATTTAGCAGATGGAAATCACAAGGTTTAATACATGGTGAGGTGAGACCCTAATCGGATGAGCAGGCTACTGAACTGGCTGGATTCTACTAACTGGACACTAACCTAAGATATCTAACTGGGTGTAACAACGGGAGTGCCCCGCCCCTCCCGCTCTAGCTCGCCGGCGTATTAGCCGCCGGCGTATTAGCCACCGGCCCGCGGCCGTCCTCTCCTCTAATGCACCCGCAATCAGCGCACCTGGAATTTCAGCACACCTGTTGCGCATCTCCTCATCTCCTCACTTCCCTGCTCTATATAGCTGGGGAGTGGGGAATGAGGAGGTGTTGGTTATTGTTTCTACTGTTCCTACGGACT
>JAOEHI010000015.1:5137077-5156098 GCA_025447815.1 Percopsis transmontana
TGAGACCATCTCAGAAATATTGTCCTGTTTGTAGCTCCTTCATATTTCACCTTGTCTTCCTTTAAATAGAATACCTATGATTAGCAATGGTTCCCTGAAATGGGCAAAAGTGTTTGGCTTTTCTCTCTGATAATGCTTTTGATTGAAGCTCGAGGCATGAGGAGGGTGTCTTGGAGCCATGCGTATAATGCTATTATCCCAATTTATCCCTGGGAATAAGACCCGGCCACCAGGGGCACAGCAGGAAGCTAATAGACTCGGCCAGAGGAGCCCTCCTGAGGCTCAGTACATTGTGTCAGGGCCTTGTCTACTTCACACACATTAAGGATCACATGCCACAATTTCACAGTACAACAGGGGGACCAGCCCCCAGCTACGGCCCTGATTGGCCAGTGATGGATGGTGTTGACAGTTACAAGCCAAGTAACAAGTGTAGCAACACAGAGGCCAAGGTTAAAGCTGCCATGTGGTCTGGTTAACAATGGAAGGTCTCTGTGTTGGGAAAACGCTGTATGCCCCCTGTTATATGGACAGCAAAAAGCTTTAGTCATTTTAAGCCACACATTTGCCAAGTCACAGTACTGTACATTAACCACAGTATTTAACATTAGACAACTTAAAATAAATATGTAATACACATAATTGCTAAAAGAAAATCTATGAAAGACGGCAGAAACTTTTGCAGTACAATTCAATAACAACAACACTGGATGGCAGTTGTATTACAGTAGCCCACAACATTTTCAATGCAGTGTCCTGCAGGAGTGATTTTTTTCAATATGCCACTTCAGGTTGTAGACATTTCTACTGTCATTTTCCTCCAGTACTTCAGTGTAATTCTTTTTTTTTCTCTCTCCTCCCTCCATTTTCCCCTGGCGACTGCCATATGTGGCAGTCTGAATTGTGTGTTATTACCCAGCAGGAGACAATATCATTACCACATATTTGCTGTCAAGGGTCTGCAAAGAATGGTGCTGTCTTGGGCCTCACTGATCTAACAACCTCACACAGGGTTTCAGAATTACCCACTCCTGGCTGGGGGAAGTCAAACACTACCAGTTAGAGAGGGGAGTGAAGAATGGAGAGTGACTCCTTCTCTCTCTCTCACTCTCTCTCTCTCTTCTCGAGATGGAAGGGGACACACCTCCACCGCGTATAACAGTGGATGCTATTCCTCCTTGCGCCTCGATAGAAACATACGTTTGGTTCAAGTGCTGAGTGATATGAGACTGCAAGATAGACAGAGAAGCAATGTGTGTTTGACAGTGTGCAATTTCAGATAAAGAGAGAAATTGTTATTTCTGCTGTGTTTGATAAGTGATGACTGACTAGCTAATAATTGCCAACGCTCCAATAAACTTTTTTCTTGCTACCTCTAAAATATGAAGAATATCAAAATATGAAGTCATGTCTAAAAATGTTTGTTTTGTTTTCCTTTGTTTTCATATTAATATATCTCTTCATGGGCTTCAATTTTACCATATATCTTACAAAAAAATTTGGTATAATGTCACAGAAACATAACTTTTCAATATGCCAAACAATCCCTTTCAGGAAATCTACTTTTCAGACTTTGCAACAATGTTTTTTTTCACAAGACAAAACTGCTATAATTTCCGATGACAGCAAACAGACCAACCGTTTATGCATGCTGAGTGACAAAGCCATCTATTTTGTTTCCAAGAAAACAGGCAATACAGACTCTGGCAATTGAACCGCAAATGAGGAGTGAAAATTCAAAGTTCCACTCCCTTCCGCCGTCATTTATACAAGCCATGGAAATATTTGATTGCACTTGCATGTCTCTTCAGGCTTACCGGCGCTAAGGAATCAGCCAAGCAATACAGGGGAAACATAAACAAAGCCGGGAAGTCTATATGAGCCTATCATTTAAGAATCCAAGAAAATCAAGACTGCAAACAATCAGAGGGAGAGCAAAACATATTCTGTGAGAGGATCTTCTCCCAGTGTTGCGAAGGTTTAAACAGAGGCTCTTATTGAAGAAGAGATGTGGCTGTGCATTCTGGATAGACCTCTGTTGCAAAACAAGGCAAGAGTCCTTGATTTCTCAGAATAGAAGCCAGCTCTTCAGAGAGAGACATGTTCATATTCATGAATTAAAGATCTATGGTGAGAATTATAAACATGGAGCTCCGGCTCACAGAATGACATGAAAATATTTTTTCATGTCACAGTTATACTCGATAAACAGAGACCACTCAAAGACATATGCTGATAGGGTGATATGAAGGCTTTTGTGAAACTGTTGCCACTAAATTAACCTAATCATAATATGATTTGAGGTAGATAACAGAAAATAATTATTGTATGTTCCTTTTAAGGCAGTATACAAAATGGAAGCGCTACAAATTGTGCCCCCCCCCCCCCCCCCACGCCCACGTCATAAAATGAGTTGAGATGAATCAGTGTTAATATTCACAATCTTATCTTGTCACATCCTGAAATTGTTAGAGAGGATATGATTAGCCGAACAATGGCATTAGTAATGCACTTTATGAGACTATGCAGGTTTAATGACAAAGAGAGTGGAGCGTAGAATGGGGCTGAGAAGGAGACATGATGGCAATGCCCTCGTTCTTGGATCTTGACTTGTCACAGCAGGGATTTGGAAGTGTACAGGGTTTGCTATACATCTCTGCCCAACAGTGCTGGCCCTCACATGATTACTATTTATTATTTTTTATAAGCCATTCAGGAAGGGAAGAAAACATCCCTTAGCCAAGTGTGCAAGAAGCGCCCCAAAGCCCAGTGTTTTCAACTGGCTAAATGCACCATTAAGCCTTTTAAAATGAGCTCCACCCGTCAGAGGCTAAAAACAAGCGTGGCTTTCTGGCAATCAATGGGTGCCACTTAGAAGCAACAATGCCCTGTTGAGGCCCACAGTTTCCTCATCAATGAACATCAAAGATGAATGAGCCCTGGCTGACAGCTTTGTTTTAGACTCTGATACCCACAAAGCCCTGCTCAATATCATCCTGGGCCAGCTCCTCTGTACCCTAACAGGTGCGACCCCTCTTCTCAATGCCCCGTTTGATGAACCAGGGATGGGCAGGGGGGTGGGTCGGGGTTGGCGGGGGTTTTCTTGGTCCTCGTCCACCTTAATCCATGCTCCTATGAAAACACTTTGAAAAACAAATGTTTGTTTGGCCAAAGTCAAAGCCCTGGAGCCGAAGGCTCATCCGTCTGTCTGCCCAGCCTTTCTTTCCTTTATTCTGGGGCTATGGCTCTACCCTGCTCATTTGGAAAGGGCCTTAAAGAAAGACCTAAAGACCCAAGAGGATCTGATTTACAGCCAACTCCCATAAGAGGACTACATATAGTTACAACAGACAATTGTTTGGATTATGATAACTGCCAGAGGGGAAAGTCCCACAAATCGTTTATGGAAAAGAAGAACAACAAAAAACAAACCTTGGTGGAAGAGGATCAAATTGATTATTATTTATGTTGTTGTTAGGATGGAGCAGCTTTTATAGCTGCTACATTTCCAAGCATCCTTTTCTTTTCGCAAGGACTGTGCTTCTTCTTCCTGGTGATAGGCTGCTGCTACTTCATGTAGAGATTAGAGCTGCTCCACTTAGGGATATAGAAAGGCCTTCAGCTCGCCAGAGAGAGAGAGAGAGAGAGAGAGAGAGAGAGAGAGAGAGAGAGAGAGAGAGAGAGAGAGAGAGCATTTTAATCTAGACTCACAGAGATAAGATGCAATGGGAGATCAATATGTGCCCTACGATGACAGCTCCCAGAGACCTTGTCTCAACCCCCCCCTATCACCACCGCACCCACACCCCTCGTGTACTGAGGAGCCTTTACCCTGCGTGCCCCCCATGGCTTGATTTCTCCGTGGACCCGCTATCTGCAGTCACTGCCTTTCCCTGACATCTCACACCTGGGCATGTTTAACCCCAGACACCGGCGAAACAGAGTAGTGAATATCTAAATAGGATCGTCTGGTAAATCCAGCATGATAACTCTCCCCAGGTTTGAATATTCAATATATGGCATCTGTCCCCGTCTACCTGAGGGGGCGAGGCAGCAGCGATAAGGAATATTCAGAGGAGTGATTAGATAAAGGAATGCAAAATTCATTTATGAGGGTGGGAAGATGCATCGCCATGGCATTTGCACTCTGCCACATCTGTGTGGCTGAAGTGCGCTATATAGACAGCTTTCAGGATGTCGCTCGTACTTAATTTGCTCTCCTGTGCATCACTATTCCATCATTTCAACGTCACCCCGATGCGCTGCATGTTGTCGATGGTGAGGACTAATACTAAAGGTGCTATATGTAGGATTTAAGAGCTATAAATGTAGTGTAATTTCTTAGAAATGCCATTGACATCCATCAGCTATCAGTGAGTGAACTTCTCTGTGAGAATATTTGCTCTGGTTGATAGCCCCTGCCTCTATATAAGTCGATTTAGATTTTTGATGCACCCGAAAAAAATTCAAATGCCGTTTTTCTCTGATTGGTCCGGCGAATCTACCTTGCCTGTCAATCTCATGTAGGCTATGCGTGCACACAGCTACAACAGGTTTGTCAATTGTGATTGGCAATGGCAGACCAACAGGCTCCTGAGGGCAGGGTGGGATTTAGGGTTGTAGATATTCAGAATCTTACTCTCTCGTTCTATATTAGATACTGTAGCTCTCGTTGCAACTCTAAAATCCTACCTACAGCAGCTTTAAGATGAAATGAAAAATTCCTCTGCACTTCTGAGAAGAGTCACAGTGTGTGGAAAGTGAAACACCTTGAACTGCTTTAATTTTTTTAAGCCAGATAAACCGCACGCACAGCTTTCCATGTTTGAGACACACAACTCTTCATTCGCACGCGCACTCATACAGACATGTTTAACATGCGCAAGTGGGTTATGACTTCTCTCTTTTCATGCTGATTCTCAGCTACTCTATCAATGCAGCCCGTAGCCTCTCGTGTTTACGCGCGTCCTTCACATTTCAGCATCCCACCGCCTCTTAATGCTTTTTCGACGCAACTGTGTGTCCCAAACACACGCAAGTCATTAGAGGGAGAAATTCAAGGTATTGTCTTGTTTTCTTTTATCCCGGGCAACAGTTCAGACGCCGCAGCTAGAGGCTCTGTGCCAACACATCCCCCGACAATCCTGGCAAAACAGAGCGCCTAGCGCATTTGTGAACACAATGCAGTTACTGGAAGACAACAGCACTGCTCTGCGGGTAAAAAGAGCATGTGTGGGCGCGTGTGCACGCGCTTTTGTGTTTGTGCGTACATGTCAGCATGCCTGTGACCATGATGAAGGGGTGTGTGGGTGTGTGTGCGTGCGCGCCCACGTGGGTGTGTGTGTGTGTGTGTGTGTGATAGCAGACCTCGCTGAGGAGGACTAGCAATCACTCTATTCAGTATCTGCAGCCTCACAGCTCATATTGTCAGTCCCCAGTTTAAAGGAACCTGGAGCAGCTTCAAAGATCTTTTCAAAGCCTTAATCCTAATAGGTCGCGGTTTGTTCTGTCACATCAAAAGGGGGAGGGGGGGCAGAGGGAATAATGTGTCCGGGGCTGGCAGAGATTCTTAAGGGTGGAAGATTGGCAGAGGATTTGCGGCGCGGGGAGGACCGAAATCTGAAATATCGGCCACAGAATGCCTGCTGTAATAGATATGAAATAGGTCTTCTCAACAGCATGAAAGGCTGACATTTTCAGAAAGTTTGTCATGAGAAGACCCTTTTATTCCACCCTGTCTATCTGCGTTTGTGCTGCCACCTTGTCCACAGTGGAAATACGCAAGTGTCACTCTAACAGGTTATAGAACAGGATTGGACATTTTAGATTTTTTTCCCCCTCTTCTTTCTTTTTTTTTCATTGAATGTTTAGAATTTCCACTGAGAGACCAATTGAGTCAGGGCCATTTCAGAAAACTGCCTTGTGCGCGGCACTCAAGTTAAAAATCCACATTCAGCACTTGTTTTCTGACCCTGTCTTACAGCCATCTGAATTACAGCTTGCCCTTAAACAGGGCTATTTCCTATACCAGTTTATTTATTTCAAATCCCAGAGAGTGCTATGTACAGTAATATCTTATTGCATGTACAGTATATGCGTGTGTATCCAATGCATAATTGGGAGTATCGGTGAGATAAGCATGTGTACTTGATCAGCATGTATTTTGCCCTCAGTGTGAAGCGCTTCCATGCGTATGGAGTCGTTAGTGTGTCTTGTGTGTTTACTGCTCACCTCTTAGGCCCTTTATCCGCACTGAGGGCGGTTCTCATGTTTTTTCATCCGATCGACTTGGGAGACAAAGGCTACCCGCCAGTGTATCAACAGGGCACAAGTGTCCAGCTAATTAGGCGCTCATGGGAAAGCAAGCATTGATTTTCTGTCAACATGTCCCTTCACACACACACACACACACACACACAAACAGTGCTGTTTATCTTTCCAATGAAGCATTGGGTACTATTGATAACAACGATAAAACAGGTTTCCCCCGACAGGAGTGTTAAACACAAGCCAAACAAACCCAAACACATACACACACACACACACATTGCCCCGTGGGAACATGCATAGAACAGGAGTTCTGTTTAATTGTGTTGGATCTTAGGAAACAGGTAGGCAGTAAATAGAGAGCCGGTAAACAAAGTTTTTGCTTTTGCTTGAGATGTAGTTGCCTGACAAAAAAACGCCCTTTTTTAACCCAGTAAACTGCTACTGTAGACATACTTGATGTTGAGCAGTGAAATCCCTCTTGTGCTTATTATTTCACACCCCTGTGGCTACAACCATAGCCGAGGCCGAGGGCAGCACAGTAAGCAAACAAACAAACACAAACCACACTAATACAAAATAGTACGCATTTTGGCCGAGAACTTACTAATGATCCCACATTTCCACAGTCTCACAGAAGCTCATAGGATCTGCGAGCACCACCAATGTTTGCAAATGAGTCCAGTGCTACTTTGCATTTGCAGTAAAACAAGATACAGATTCCGTATTTATATGTTTCCTGTCTAGTCGTTTTCAAAGCCCAATCTACAGTAGCTTATATCACAAATCTACAGCAGAAATATGTACATATTCTCTACTATCTTAAAATACCCTCCCTGTCAATGTAGTGTGTTGAAAACATGGCTTTGCTGAATACACCAAGAGCAGAGATATGTATAAATAATGGTTTCAGTATCATGCCAGCGCCCGCTCATCCAGCCACACACAGACAGAACCCGGCTGGGTTGCAGAGGGCGCTTGGCCGCTGTACACACAGGCATTCATTCTGCCAGGAAACTAATCAGGGACAGGGATGAACTCTGGCTTATCTGATGGGGTCGTGGAGGCAGGTGGCCGAGGCAGAGGTGGCGGAGCGGGGATGTTTTGCATAACTACTGCAGGGGACGACTCGGGACCTTAAACAGAGAAAGGCATGAATCGGAGGGTGGGGGGGTGGGTTGGTGGGTTGGTGGGTGTGAAGCACAACCTCCCTTGAGGTCATGGAAGGAAGCGTTGCAGTTCACCTCCCAGTCACATTACCTGAGCTGGACATGTCAGTCATGCATGCTGGCCCCTTCAACTCAGCTATGATACCATGAATGTCAGATTCACTTACAATGCAATGGATATCTGTGTGTATGTGCAGATGCAGCTGCAAAGCATAGTGTGGGCCTTTTAAGTCTAACGGTGTAAGTGTGGTACAGTAATACTGGATAAGTATCTAACTGTAGATAGAATAAATACCGAGATGCCTTGAATCCCATGTGTAATAGTTAAAGACGCATGTTTAAGTAGGGCTTTGTATTTTGAACACTACCCTGTTTAAAACTACAACCCAATTCACCAAATAGATTCTTTGAAATGCAAGGGCATAGATTGAATGATTTGTCTATAAATTCAAGAATGTTCTTTTATTTCCCTCCCCGTGAATAGTGCGGCGGCGTTGAATGCAGGCATTGCGTTAGCTCCTCGGTGGATGGAAGCGGCACTGTGTCCTGCCTTAAAGGACGCAAGATTCTTATTCAGGAGGTTATTTTACATCTTAACAGAATCCAATTAAAAGCCTGGGCATTTTAATTAAATGTCTACTCGCTCGCCGCCACTGTGTCAGACCACAAGGTAAATTGGAATCAGATTATGGAGGAAAGCTAGAAAACTTTTTTTTTTAAAAGCATATCATGGATCATGCATTCCAGATAGAGACCCCTGTCATGCATGCTGCCAAAAAATAGCTATCCTTAGCCAACATGACGGCTTTAATTCTCCCCCATTTCATTAATTTCACAGCAGATTACCGGAGGAGATACAATATGCTGTCAGCATAGAGCTTTAATTAAGTATTGGGTATGTTGCTATGAGTACCTTATGTGAAACTTGTGCCATATAATACTCTTGTTTTAATTACCTCAGAGGGGCTCCTCATTAACCTCTGTGAAGATGTGCTCAGAACTACAGTGTGCATTACAAACACAAGCCTCAAAAATTGCTATATCCATATATTGAGTTTTATATTCATATATTGGTACGTTGGTACTAAAGCGAATTCAATAATAGCCCGATGGTGAATCTACAGTAGTACAATGTTATAGCTAAATCTTTCCAATTGTATTTAGTAAAATGGAAAATTAGCGTCTGTATTGAAACTACAACAACAAATATTCTGTGAAATTATGTTTTGGGTGGGTGGGGGTGTTGAAATGATTCATTGAGAGATAACCAAGTGGTTGTCAAGGGCACTGTGACGACCCCTGGTGGGGTGAGCTCCCCGTCTCCAACACAGATGAGTTCCTCGCATGCACAATAATAAGCTAATAGAACTGGTTCTGTTCCAATCAAATTTTTCATTTTGTAGCTTTTAATAATTGAATTATTTCTTTGATCAGATAAAATGTGCAGATATTGGCAATGAAGATGTAACAAAACAGGTATTGGCATAGAAGGCATAAAAGTATATCCTGTTATTGGTGTGGGAGGCTTCAACACACAACCACGGGTACTGTAGCATTCTATTCTATATGTGTATGATCACCATGTCATCACAATATATTGCTCTGTAAACCATGCATCTCAACCAGGTACAAGTCTGGGAATAACAAGATCTTACTATCTACTTTTACTTCATGTGGTAAAAGGATCAGAATCTGTTTTAATCTGTATTTGAAAATATGCCCAAAATATGCCCAGACTGTTAACCCTAACAACTTAATGTGGTTGAATAGGATAGATTCACTTTTAATGGCACCTAATTGGACCAAAAGGAAATCCATAACCACACAAGGAGAAAAGTCAAGTATTTCCAAGCTCTTTATAAGAACAATTTAGAGCAGACAAGTGCTTTTCAAACCTTGGACTGGATACAGTCCACAGTCTCTCCATGGAATGGGTGGCTTACATTTGTGAGGCGACAGTGCCACCATTTGGCCACGAGAGCTTCATTCACTTCACAGTCAGGGCCTCCGATATTGAAATATTAAGGCGAGGCAAGAATAAATTAAATTGGGTTGTCCTCTGGAAAATCCATATTGATACAAATGGCCTCATTCAAAAAAAACTTTCACAGCACCATAATTATCATAGTCGGAACCAAACTATATTCAAAAGGCAGTCAAGGGCTCTACATGCTGTAAGACCATGATGTTAAATTGTCTAAACCTATAGTTTATCATTTGGGAAAAAGGGTGCTGGTCCCAAAATTTTGCCAGGTGCAGGATTACAGATTGAAGAAAACATTCAGCCTCATTGTTATTGTTGATAGGTTATCGTAGGTCCGTGCTATCCCAGATAATGAGCAATAACCTGCACTTCAGCAACAGGGGAGGCTTGCCAAGAAGGCATGGCGATTACAATCAATTAAGACTGATGACAAAGCCCCAACAATAACCCTGTGTGTGTGTTTGTGTGTCTGTGTTTTGTGTAATCAACATCTGTTGTGAGAAGTAACCTCCCCCTTCCTCGGAATGGCCCACTTCAGATAACAAGTGTCACACCAAACTGCAGGGCAATGACTGATTTTATTCCTCTTTTGCTTGGCTCCTCCTATTTGTCCTCCTCTCTCACAACCTTCTGTTTCCTCCTCAGCCTTTTGGGGACATCCGTTTTGTGGAGTCTTGAGAAAGAGAGAAGCTGTGTAGTGTCTGTGCGGAAATGTTGTGAGCACTTTGTGTGAGGGGGCAGTATATATGGCTTAAATATAACACATTTCCCTTTATTGGAAATAGACTCCATGTTTAACATCCAGACTCTCTCTCTCTCTCTCTCTCTCTCTCTTTTCTCTCTCTCTCTCTCTCTCTCACCCATACATAAACTATTTCTAATGTTACCATAAAAATAAAAGCATGGGGTTTAGGCGCCACCTCCTGGTAAGATTCATAATTTTTCCCCAGCCTAGCCCAAAAAAGTGCCAACATATTTTAAGACAGGGCTGGGTGTAGTACACGATTACTTGGAATGTTCATTTAATGTTGCTGATTAATAATCCATGGAGATTCCTCAGAAAACGAATACGTTTTATAATTTCCAAGATGGAATTGTACACCAATGTAAAGAACAATGTATTGGTAAAGACCTAGTCTTGTGTTGATTTTCTTGTTGAATTGTGTTGGCCAGTTTGACAGCAAGTTAAACTGCTGTCACTGTTGAAAGCATTTTGTTAATTGTTGTGTTTGTTAGCAGACAGTACTGAACTGTGGGTTTAAAAACCCACTAAAAACCTTTGCCTTTACAAAGGTTTTTAGTTTGCTATCCAATCAATTTTTGCAGGTAACCTGCAATAAACCCACAGTTCAGTACTGTCTGCTAACAAACACAACAATTAAACAAAATGCTTTTTCTTTATCTTATGTGTAAACAAAAACATTCTGAAGTGCTGTTGCAAGTGATATAAATATTGGTTACAGTTGTGTTACAGTAATGTTAAATAAAAAAATTAACTGTAAATGTGCAATCAGTTTGGACTCCTTCCCCAAGGCTGACTTTAATAGCAATGCACATATTCTAATAAACATTCACAGGCATGTTTGGTCTGTACCCTATGAGAGAGATCAGTCCAATACAACAAATATGGAGTTAGGCAGAAATATACACACACTAACATCTAAATTAGTTAGGGCAGGATAGTCTAGTGGTCTAGGTGTTGGACTCCCAGCCGCAAGGTCGTGGGTTCGATTCCCTGAGGTTGGCCTACCTGTAAGCATCCTTGAGCAAGATGCCTAACCCCTACCTGCTCCATGTAATAGCACCATGTAAGTTGCTTTGGATAAAAGCATCTGCTAAATGATCTAATTGTAAATTGAAATAACTTATCTCAATAGAAATGACAGAACTAGGATAACACAGTAATTCCCAATCTCCTATATCATGGCCTGGGTGTGCCAAAAGAGCAACATAGTCTTTAGTCACCTTCTGTTAAAAGTCACATATCTGAAAACAGGTTTTACTGTGTGGCGTATTTCAACCACCAGGTCGCGCTTAAACCATCCACTCTCGACGAGACTCTTCAGCAAGCAATTCCATAAACATAAACATATGTACTGCAAATTAGCATGTATCACCGAAGAGGTAATCGACCAAAATATCTATCCTGTGGTTTGCCCTTAATCTAGAAATTACACAAAAACATTGGGCATGAACTAAATATATATATATTATATTAGGAGCAAAGTATTTCTGTATTTTTTATTTTCAAAGTCTCAATTAATAAGGAAAATGTTTGAAATTGCACCAATAATTGCACAATTTAATACTATAAACAAGGGGGCGTGCTAGTGCTATCTGACAGTGGTTCCCTCGAGCTGTACTTCCGTGTTTACACACACACAAAACAGGAGGAGACTAGCGCGCGACGTATGTTTACCGAGCAAGCATAGTCGTGGTGAGGAAAGTGACAGTGTCACACAGCAGGCTTATTGTATGGTAAGAAAGAAATAATTCCAGGTTCCACAATTGCATTTTACAGCGGAATGTTCACTCGAAGGGGACATGGAGACGTCAAGAAATCTACACAGAAAGTTTTGGACCCAAAGAAGGATGTGTTCACACGAATGAAACACCTCCGGTCACTGTTAGGTGAGTGAAATGTCACGGAGCACTGAATGCTGCATCGCGGGGCTAGTTGTGCTAGCTCACTCCCATCAGCAGACAGCTAATGTTAACGTTGGCTGGCTGGCTGGATGGTTGGCTGGATGGTTGGCTGGCTGGTGTCTGTCACTGCGGTGCAAGCTAGCTGCACATTACATTGCTGGACAACAGTAGATCTCTTCTTTGCAATGTGGACACAGCTTATGCCCAGTTAGCATTATGCATGTTAACAGCACACCACACGATTTATTGTGAGAAGGCATGACTGCTATCTTAAGTTAATGCTAGCCGTGTTTCCTTAAGGCTAACTAGCCTGCTAATGAAGCTAGCGTTAGTCTTGACGTGTCCAGCCACCAGTCGCTGTCAAGTGGTTGGACACTATTTCGTTTAGTTATTTCTAGGTGCTTATGACATTCTAACGCATATATCACCCAGGCTTCATTGAGAAAGGTCTTATAATTATACCTATGTAGACAGAAGGGGATGAAAACCTGTGTGTTAGCAGGTCGGGCTGCTGTTTGTTTCTGTACTCTGCATGAATGAAATATTTCAGAATTATCGCATAGGTTAGAATTCAATTTAACCACACTGGTAGCTTCCTTTATGTCCGTTGTTTAGGAACAGAAACGCAAACAAGTAATCACACTGATTTAAAAAAAAAAAAAAACACAACTGTTCACTCTCTAGTCTTCCTTCAGTGATCTATTTCAATTGCACCTGACCTGTCTTGCTCTCTATTAGATATGTGAAACTATTACCACAGTAACCTAACTACCCATAAACTACCTTTTTGTATATCATACCCATGGGCTGGATAGCCTTGCATGGGTAATCCAGATTTACTCTAGGGTGTTTTTACAAGGTTCCCCTAAAATCATATTTCTGTCAAATAAGGTGTATGGCCTAAATATGAATTAGAAGCACTCTT
The DNA here is from genome assembly GCA_025447815.1 of Percopsis transmontana. Lineage (NCBI taxonomy): Eukaryota > Metazoa > Chordata > Actinopteri > Percopsiformes > Percopsidae > Percopsis > Percopsis transmontana. Next base: position 5,150,069 of record JAOEHI010000015.1, read on the forward strand.
ATTATCCAAGCTGTTGCATTTAACCCTAAATACACATTATGGTCTTGCAGCGTTTGATTGTGGTTTAACTGTATTTCCAATTTCCACATACTTCTGTTGCTTAATTGTTGCAGTTGCAGCTGAGACAGTTAGCATGCATGTCTGACAGTTGTCAACATGCAGGCAAACTTTCACTTCTTACTTAATAGGCCTGGTGTATGCGTTTCATACAGTCAGCTAATCTGCACCCCTCTACGGAGCAGTGTGGACATTTGGAATAACATACCACTACATTTTCTCACAGCACAGCTTCAATGTCAAGACTAGTGCAGCCAGGCTTGAGTCAATAAGGCTGGGGGACAGCCTGTTTCTTCACCTTGTTTTCCTTACCCTTATGTTCAGTTATAGATAAGACCAGCCTATTTGTCCAGCAGCTGATAGTAGGGGCTGCATGTGTCTGTCCCCCCAGCTGGCGGCCTCTTTTTTCAGTGTTTTCAGCCAAGGAAGGATTTCCTCCTGGTGCTGCTGTTTCCTGTGTGGACAGGAAACAGTAATGAGAGATGGGGTGAAGCTGACAAGAGACCAAGTGTTATATAGTTGTTTTATTGCTCATAGGGTTGTTAAGTTTAGTTGCAAATGCTAGGCCAGAGCTGAGGAGCTGAAGTTGTCGGTTCTTCAATAATCACTTTGACTACATGTGCACACCGATACTATTTATATTTTGATTGTTAAAATATTCAGAATAATAGAGGAATATCTATACATGTCCATGTACATTTGGTGTTTGGTGGCGTTTCCACTATACTACAGAATAAAATAGGCCTTGTCCTTGGTGAACTGTATCTACAGTACAAATTTACTGGTCACAGCATGAATTCACAAGCAGTTTTCATCATTTAGGCTAACGCTTTGTAATCCAAAATATATAGATTCAGTTTATCTAAAGATTTGTGTGCAGCTATCTATGTACATTTACTGCATTAATAAAAACCAAATACATTATTAGTAGTGTACAGTATTTTATTAGTGCTGTACCTGAAAAGGCAGTCAAAGGCCTAGGCTATTTTCAGAGTGGCCTTGTGTGACTTTTCTGCTCACTGAGCAGATCTGTGGGATAGTGTGTGGAAGCTGCTGCATGTTAATTTTCTGGTCATGCTTGGCTGGATCTGGCTGTGGCTGTTAATTACAGGAACCCAACCAACCACCTGATCGCCACCCCCCCCCCCCCCTCCCCTCTCACCCACTCTGGATGTAAAAATGACTGTTCATTAGACTCCTAAAACTCATTCTGAATTGACTCTAGCTTGCCACAGCTCCAGTTCCACTGAAACAGCCCGAAGGTAATGATGTCCACGCCAGCAGCAATGTAGGAAAACCTCTGCATAGAGTGCAATTTTCCTCCTATTTAATATTCTTGCCCACTCCCCCTAGTTGTGCCCAAAAGTAGGGGCAGCTGCAAGTCAGTGGTAAAATGTCTTGCTCAGGGACAGATTAGTTACTTTGGGCTGTGGAAAAACTATAGCCTAAGTACTGTAAATAGCATTTACTTATGTTTTCTTCCAACTGCCCTGCATTAGATGGATAGTGCAGGATCTGCAGGTGTTTTTGCTGATAACAGTCCACTGTGTATGCAGGCTCGTGTGTTGTGGGTGGGTAGCTATAGGAATTCAAAAGAGAGATTAAGGCAAAGAGTAGAATTAGGAACACAACCTCTTCACTGGTTGGTGAGAAAACAAAGTGGTGATTACTATATCCTCTCATGTCTCTTTATGCACAAGGTCTGAGTGATGCTGGGGTCAGGGTCAACCAGAAGGGCTGCTGTTATCAAACATAATCGCGAGGCCAAGCACTGCAGGGGGAGACAAAAAGCGTTGCGTCAAAAAGCCCCTCAAGGAGGTCCTCCGCCTGCCTTGAAGTAAAGGCAGAGATCTCTCGACTTGTGATTCTCCCCTTGTAGAAAACACTCCGGGTATGAATAGTGTTACGTTGTGTTACAGGCTTGTTAAATAGACAATCAAGACATCATCATTCTTAAGTTCTCAGCACTCAGCCCATCAAGCAAATAGAATTTCAGCTCATCAATAGACTCTGTCTTCTCTTCCGTCACATCAAAGAATAACCCTGCATTCTGCACCATTATTAATACACCAAGATGGCAGCCAGAACATTCTGGAAGGGTGCTGTCCTTTTTGAAGTTGATTGTATGCACTTGTTGTGTTCTGTTTAACTGCCCTGAGAGAAAGGTAATTGAAGGAGAATTTACATGATATTTTTCCCTTACCTTAAGTCTCATTTAGAGGCATGTAGTATTATAACTAATTATAATCTATTGCAATCCACCATGCAAACCTTAGGAGTGCATTCTTGAAATGGAAACATTTAGCTTTGTATTGTAGAGATAGCTGGCAACAATTTTAAGATTAGCCAAACATTGCAACATTGTGCGGATTTAGGATGTAATCTAGAGCAAGGAACCTCCTTGCACTATTTACCGAATAATCTGACAAACTAATTTACAATTGATTACGAATGGCGCAATTTACGAACGGTGCTAGTGTCAGATTTTGATGTTGTTGCGGAACTGTTGGCTCCTCTTCAGAGTCCGACTGAGGCTCAAACATTTGTCCAGTATTTCCGCTTGCCATTACAAATTGATGCGCATTGTTTTTTTTAGTTGGCAGCAATGCTATGAACAAAAGGTCAGAGGGCATAGGGGCGTAACATTATAGATATTTTATATTTTATAGACATTTTCAATTAGGGTGAAAGTGTAGCGATGCTGTTTAGTGGTTGTGTTGTCTGTTATGATAACAGCTTCTGTCATTGTTAGACCTCGATGCAAGATAATGACTTAACCTTTTCTACTACAATGACTGTTCTAAAACGATCAATATTGCTCAGTGGTCATTGCTCGTAAGCAAATATTAGGCCTAATAGTGGATATCAATTGTTATACGCCTTACACTACACGCTTAAAAACTGTAACTAAGCTTGGTTTAGATGTCTTAGTATTGACTTAAAAGTTTGACACTTAATAACGGCCACTCCCTTTATGTTTGACATTGCTGTTAAGTAAAACAGAGCTTCCGTTACTCAGCGAGGAATCTTTTTTTCTTTTTTCAACGTCTGGTCTCCAGGCATTGCCTAACAGAAAAGGCCAAGGTTGCTGATGGCAGCTAAAAGAGCGAGGGAGGGCAGACTCATCTGCTTGGTGGATTCTACCTACCTACCTACCATTCACGCTGTGCACAGACATGAACAGTGGAGGTCGGAAGTTGTTGCAGTTCTATATACACTACTAAAGTTTGGGGTCACTTAGAAGTTTCTTTGTTTTTAAAAGGGAGGCACAAATTTGTCCATTAAAATAACATCAAATTGAATAGAAATACAGTGTAGACATTGTTAATGTTGTAAATGATTGTTTTGTATCTGGAAACAGCTGATTTTTAATGGAACATCTACATAGGCGTACAGAGGCCCTTTTTTAAGCAATCACTCCTGTTCCAATGGCACGTTGTGTTAGCTAATCCAAGTTTATCATTTTAAAAAGGCAAATTGATTATTGGAAAACTTTTTTTGCAATTATGTTAGCACATCTGAAAACTGTTAAATTAAACAAGCAATACAACTGCCCATCTTTAGACTAGTGTCTGAAGCATCAGCATTTGTGGGTTCGATTACAGACTAAAAATGGCCAGAAATTAAGAACTTTCTTCTGAAACCTGTCGGTCTGTTCTTGTTTTGAGAGATGAAGGCTATTCTATGTGACGGATTTGAATGAGCAAAAAATTTACGTTTCTTTCAAAAACAAGGACAGTAGTGTATATAAAGTATTTTATTCCCTGGGTTAGGCAAAATGGACATTACCAGATAAGTTATTTTATAAACCCTTTCTTAGTTTAATCCCCACCCTAAAAAACAAAACTGTCACTGTGATAATAAAATGACATAAAGTATGATGTAATAGATAGCATGCATGTCCCCAATACCAACATGCAAATGAGTCGCAGACTGTATATTTCACTGAATTTACTCCAGACAACACATCGGCTACCCCTAGGGCGATAATACCAATCATCTTCTGTCGTGGCATCTCCTGTCGGCTTATTCAGCCTTGGTAAATCATGGTCTTGCCAGCAACAGATGTGATGTTGCCTACGAGTACTTTCCCTAACTGCCAGCCAGTTAACTCTGTCCTCTATTATTGCTGGGTGTGAGGTGGCACGTGTGTAACTTCCTCTAAAACTGTGGATCAAGATAAGTATCTGGCAGTATAAGGACCTTCTGTGCCATGATCCCAAGGCAATTAGGATTGCAAACAATGTGTGCCTTGATAAACTACAGCCCACATTTGCATTTTCGTGCTACGTCCATCTACAGTAGGTATCCATCTGGGCTGTAAATGGATATAAACCAAAGATATGCATTTTTTATTTTGTGGTGGTGGTGGTTGTTGTTGTTGTTGTTGTTATTATTGACCCAGTCTCTCATCTCCCTTTCTTGCATTAGTGCATTGTAGGGGTGTCCCCGACTAAGAATTCACATAGTCAAATGTGATTTGTCAAGTCTTGCCTATAGTCGACTGATCGTCGACTCATGTTTTTTTTCCTTATTGATCCATATAAATTATATGGGGTAGTGGAGGGGGGAGGGCTGGTCAACCGGTAGTGCATTTTAGTATGTCTAGTAGGCTACTCACGTCAGAATACCACAGGCACATCAATGAACCAGTCAGATGAATGGCTATCTTGCAACGATTTTAAAATAAATCTCCACGGAAGTGCCACTATCTTGTTCGTGAGCGAGCCGAGCAGAAACTTCAGGCAGTATTTCTGGTCTTGGAGATTGCTATGTGGGCTAATAGTATGCGTTGTAATTCTAACACAATATGGTTAACCTTAATAAAACGGTTAAATGTTAATATATTCATATCTGAGCAATACTTTTCCATATATTTTCTTAATTCTGTAGAATTTGTGGCCTTTATAAAAACTTTTACAGACTCCCGCAGAATGTAAACAAGAGTTGTTCCACTATTGTCATGTGACATTAATGATTGTTTTAACCCATTTAATGTCTTTAACACTAAGGAGATTGATTAAAAGCACATGAGTTATTTTCATAATTTTTATTAACATTAACAGGCTGATATTTATACCAAAATAGGCTATATATCATTTATTGGGAGCAACCAAGCAATTCTATGTAAAATCAGACATTCAGCACCCCCATATAGCAGGAACGGAATGATCCATGTTTCTTAAACAGCCCTGATTATACGATTGTCGAATATCGATTAATCACTGGCAGTTTGTCGCAAAATGAGAGAGCGACTGTCTTCTCACTTGCCAAACAGGGACTGCTTATGGAGCTATATGAGGAGTATCATGACATTATAAATAGAAAAGGCAATACGGTTGTGATAAATAAGGATCTAAGCTCCGCCCCCTTTTCCAGAGTTCCATGTGTTCAGTGTGTGATTTGTATTGCATTTAAGTTCCATATTTGTATTGCACTTTGATGTTGGCCTTGTTAATTCCAATGTGTTAGGGTACAATAAGCGTGTTATTGTTTTTACAGTAATTTTTAGGACACCATTACCTGCCTTGAACGACATAGTTTGAATAATTTAAATGTAGATTCGTTTAAATAGGATTACATTTAAACTAATGTTTAAATGTAGTTTAAACATTAGTTAAATGTAATCCTATTTAAACGAATCTACATTTAAATTATTCAAACTATGTCAAACTAATGTTTAAACTACATTTAAACATTAGTTTAAATTTAGTTTTAAATAGGATTCTAACTGCAAATGAAGCCTACTTGGTAATTCTTTTTAAATATTAATATTTTTATATATATGAAGGGTGGATTTTCCCACTTGTTTATTGTCTATATAATTTTAGCTTTAGTTGTGCATTGATTTGAACAGGATAAACATAATTAATTTACATTTTTCTTTTTGATCACTCCATCCATCAAAATGACGGAATAGAAATATGTTGGAACTATGTTCTGTATATATATATATATATATATATATATATA
>JAOEHI010000015.1:5156198-5168209 GCA_025447815.1 Percopsis transmontana
TCTATATATAAACCACAAACACCATTTATTGATTTATTTTTTTTGTATTTTTTTTTTTACTTTTGAATGAACTTCACCTATACAATTAGTCTAGTGGTTTTTCCCCCTACAGTATACAGTGTCCTTGAGTGTTATGATATGTGCTTTAAATAAATTGTGTTATTATTACTATCCTCATGATATGAAAACGATGTACTCACATTTCTTCAAAGAAAATGAAAACAGATACATTGAAATGTATTCACAGCACAGATGTGGTTTTAATCAAATTCAGGTGAGTTTATCGACTCATCAACTGGTCCCGTGTGTGTTGCAGACCTCCCCCACCACCGGCCCAAGCCGCTGTACGTGCCGGTGACACGCAACAACGAGAGCACCTTCTGCACCAGGGACCAGTACCTGGCCCCCCGCGTGGCCTTCATCACCTGGCTGGTCACCTTCTTCCTGGAGAAGAAGTACGTCAGCGCCGCTGCCGCGCCCAGCGCCCGGAACGGCACGGAAGTTATTCCCAAACTCATCCAGGTGAAGGAACGCGTGGATCCCCCTCTGTTGACCCCTATTTGCTACACATAACAAACAAAGTCTAAATTATTATCTCAATTATTTAGATAAGAAAACAAATGAAATGAAATAAAGAAGTAAACGTAATTTATATATCGTATTGTGACCCCGTAAACCCCCAGTTTAGGACCCGTTCAGTGTTGCTTCAGGGCGACTTCTTTCTCTCCTATTCAATGTTCACTTTCGTTTTATTTCTTATTATCTTACATCTTCTGTCTATTACATCTTCTGTCTGCTGGCTCCCTGCTACTGCGATGGCCCAGTTTCCCTCAGGGGATTAATAAATCTGGTATTGTTGGGGTGCTTCATGCAAATTGTTACATAATTCTGGTCGTTTCTATTTCAGTACATTATTTGTGGCATAACAATGGGATATTTATAATATCAAAGGCATGCTTCTGTAAAGGCCCACAGTGGCATTAAATGGGTGTATTTCTTATTTATTCTTTTTATGCACCACTTAATATTTGACTTGGCCCTGGGTTAGGTTAGTAAGACCTCACTGTGTGTAAGCCTATAGAAACCCTCAGCCACTTGCGGCTAACCCCCCCCCCGTGTGTGTGTGTGTGTGTGTGTCCAGACTGTCACTGTGGGCAGTAGCAGCCAGGACAGGGACAAGGAGAAGTCAGTTGAGGGCGGGGAGCCCAACGGGCCGGCGGGGGAGCCTGAGAAGAGCCACTCCAACAGCAGCACGCTGTCAGACCGGAGGCCCAGCGACTCCAGCCTGTGTAGCATTGAGGAGGAGCACCGCTGTGTCTACGAGATGGTGCACGCCATCCTGCTGTCCACCAGGGAAAACGTCAACTTTGTCAACGAGGTCTTCCACCAGGTATGGAACGGAACATGAGGATTAAATCAGAGAAATTCACCAGAAGTAACAAACAATGTTAGTTTGTTTGTTGGTAATGTTCATGTCACCCTGAGTAAACATTAGGCAGACTGCAATACTGCAGTGCCATGTGTTATGGTGCCCTCTGGTGGTAATTTTCTGACATTACATTACTTGTAGGACTGGTGGTATGTTATGCCATATTCTAGACACAAAACATTTATCGGTTGTATTCTGAAATGTAAAAACTTGTATGCTAAGTGTGTTAACTGTCTATGTGCTCCGTCCCCAGGCCTTCCTGCTGCCGTCCTGTGAGGCGTCAGCGACCCGGAAGGTGATCAGGGTTTACAAGACATGGATCCTGCAGGATAAGCCCTGCTTCATGACGGAGCCTGACAAGGGCAGCCGGGAGGATGAGGTGGATGAAGCCTCCCAACAGATGGTCGACCCAGAGGCTGACAGCACACAAGCACAGGTCCTGGTCCCAGTACAAACTTTATGGACATCAAATTTTGACTTGGAATGTAGTGGAGGGAATAAGCATATACGTCAACTAAGTTTTGGGAGCACATGTGGCACAGCCTCCATCATAGTCTCAAGTTTGTGTGGAAATCTGTTGGGGAATTACCTCCCCCTGCTGGCGAACAGAAGGAATTCTTAATGAATGAATAGTTTTAATATAAATGAAACCTATAGACCGTCCTGACACAGAACCACTAACTGGCCTGTCTGGTGATCCGTGCCCAGGTGTTTGAGAGCCACGGTCACAAGCGGCAGTCCAGCTGGGGCAGAACCTACTCATTCAGCAGTGCCATCAACCGAGGCTGTCTCACAGAGGAGCAGAACAGGGACATCAAGGCTGGCGTCCAGCCCACACTGCAGGTCCGTACTGTGTTCCACCTTGTGCACTAGTCTCTGTGTTAGCTCTAGGATTGTCTTATAGATTAGTGTAGTGCGTTTTAAAGAGACTGCCTGACTCCTCTACCTACAGTAAGTAAGTTCTAAGGGATTTTCCAACTTCAAAACCAAACAGCTGCCAACAGAATGGGTCGGTGTGGGAGCTATTTAATTATTTTTTATCCTCTTTGTTCCACTGAGGTTTTTTTCTGTGAATATCTCACCGCCACATTATGAAAACCATGAGAACTTCAAATGTAAAGGCTTTAATGAATGGGGTGGACTAAATTATTTGTATTACCTTAGTCAGCAAACAATGGCAGTAAAATCAACATCTATTAATATGACCATAAGACCATATATTGTTATATTTGCCTAATGTGGCCTAGTTCCTGCTTGACATGATCAGGTGTTCCTGACCAACTCGTCCAACGTGTTCCTGCTGGAGCCCTGTCAGGACGTGCCAAAACTCCTGGATAACCAGGTGGAGGTGTGCCGGGGCGTTCTCAGCATCTACCGCCACATCATCATGGAGCACACCATGGACACTCAGACGTGGTCAGCTCGCACACGCTCGCACATGCCTGACCCTAGCCCTAGCCCTAGCCCTAGCCCTTGGCCTTCTTCATACATATCTACTCATAACCTTTTTTTAATCTATAAAAGATATATTTTATTATTTTATCTTTTTATTATTTTTATTCCTTTAATATGTGAGCCAGCGCACCTAGGGTTTTTTAACTGTCACAAACATAAATTCCACACGCAATACCTAATCCTAGCCCTTTGCCTTTTGTGTTAAGTTATATGCAAGTTATTTACAATTACAAGTAACCGAAATGCGTGGCTTTCTTCCTGAATGACTTTTCAAGTCGTACTCTGTCAGTGTGCACCGGTTTATGGGAACACGGCAGGTTGTGTCATGATATCAGTAGCTTTATTGCGGGATGTGTTGTGAGGTCAGTGAGGTCAGTGTCTGAGGGCCTGGTTGGCTCCGCAGGGAGCAGATGTTGCAGGTGCTGCTCAGGATCACCGAGGCTGTGATGAAGAGGCCCCAGGACAACCAAAGAAAGGACGCCTTCGCTGAGAGCTTGGCCACTATTCTCTTCAAGGTGAGTCGCAGCGTCTATTTCTATAGAACAGCATAACAATAATATGAAACCAGCATTATGATGACTATTATCAATATTTATAGGTTGACTATATGTACCTTTCTTGCACTAAAATAATATTAACAGTAGTAATAATACTGCTCATAATTAAGCGTAGCTTTAGTTCTGCCCACTGCTGTCAGTCAGCTGACTGACCAACACCCAGCTGACACACCTACACCAACCTCATTGGCCAATTGAATGAAGGAGGTTCTTTTAAATAGTCCCCCCCCTTCATTACTATTTTGCTTGCTAAGTTCGCTGCAGAAACCCACCACGTCCCCAGCTCCACCTATTCTTGTCCTTCATTTTGTTGTACACGTCTTTAATTTTCACTAAACATGAATATTATGTGTTTTCCGATATTGCTTGAACCTATTGCTGGTATTATGTGTATGCATATTACTGTATTTGTTATCATGATTGCATATGTTCATACATGCTACCATCATGTTATTGCTTTTAAACTTCTGTCTGCTGCTGGCCTATTCGGGGGGAATTAAGCTGCTGTTTTGATACATCCATACTTATCAGTACGATGAGTAGAAGCCCCCTGAAATAGCCATTCCGCCCAAGATAAATTTTGTTGCATACTTCTATATATCCTAATAAATCGCTTTGTATCATAAGACGAGAGTGGTCTGACTGAAATAGTATAACAGTAAGGGCATCAGGGTATGGGGGTCATGGTAAATTCTTTGCGCCCTGCCCCCCGTCCAGACCATCATCGTGGCGTGGGTGCGAGCCAACCTGTGCGTGTTCATCTCCCGGGAGCTGTGGGACGAGCTGCTGGCGGTGCTGTCCTCGCTGACCGGCTGGGAGGAGCTGGTGACGGAGTGGGCCAGCATCATGGACTCCCTGACGGCCGTGCTGGCGCGCTCCGTCTACAACCTGGACATGTCCAACCTGCCCCTGGACAAGCTCAGTGAGCAGAAGGAGAAGAAGCAGAGAGGGCGCGGTGAGGGAACGCACAGAAGTAGATAGACTTCATGGAGATGAAATAGAAAAAAAAAAAAAGGTTCTAGGTTTAAAGGTTCCTAATAAAGTTCCTAATTTTGGTCACTGGGGGGCAGAGTGTTGCAATCGAGGGTTCCCTGCACCACTTCTGCATACACGTGCATGTACATGCATATATAATAGATCTCTTTAACACCGTGTCCGTAACTGCACCTATTTCTTGACATTCTCAACGTAGCTGGAACTGCTGTCCTAATACCCAGTAGCAAAACACAGCCGATTGCAACAGAGCAGTCCACATGATGGTGTGGCTGGGACTAGCCAGCAGAATAGGCCTAAGTTGGTTCTTAAGAAGAAAAGGGACCGTATGTGAAGATGACCTACCAAGTCACAAGGTTGAAATGCATTGGGTTTCTCTGTGCGACTCAGGAGTGATCCAGGACTCCCAGAAATCAACTGCGGTGCCCCGGTCCTTCTCCCTGAGCTGGAGGAACCATGGGGAGCAGGGCGGGCCCGGGGGCCAGGAGCCCATGAGGTTTCGCTCTGCCACCACGTCAGGAGCCCCCGGCGTGGAGAAGGCCCGCAACAACGTCAGACAGAAGGCCTCTGGTGAGCCCCTAACGCACCATCAGAGAACAATATCAGTGCATGCTGTCTTCGACTTCAAGTGCCATTTAAATTCTACCTTTATCAAATGCTAAGGCATAGCCTGAATACAGCTGTATTCATGTATGGTACTGTAATCTTCTTTATCTGTGTTGTATTCATCTGTAGTCAGGTATTTTCAATGCTCCTTTTGTGGGCTAAAACGCAGCGGTGATAAGCCTATCAGGGCTCAGCCGCCCACCAGCAGAGAACTGTACTGATGGCGTATGAAAGCCTCCAGACGGGTCGCGTGTGTGTACGTTAGCCCAGGTGTCGCTGAAAGGGCCGACGCCGGAGACAATGACGCCAGCAGATGGCCTCCATTGTTCCGCTCATATGTCACTGAACAGTGTCAACATGTTTCCCTGTCAGCTCTATAGCTGACGTGTGCACACACACACACACACACAGACACACACACACACTCCTTCAGTGACATGTCAAAGGCTGGGTTTAGTCGCTTGTTGACATTCATTCGGGTTCAGACAGCAAACACCTCTTATCTGATCGGGCCGTGGCAGGCCAATTATAAGTTGTGCTTGAAGAAAGTAAGGGAAGTGTCTAGCAAGGAGAGCCCGCGGCCTTGCTTTTCTTGAATTGAAACTTCAGTTTATATTCAGTCTGTCCCATTTACCACTAATTGTGTGCGCGCGTGTGTGTGTTGGAACCTCTGAATTATGTGGCTTTGTTTTTGTGTCTGTGTCTGTGTGTGTGTGTGTGCACATTCGTAGATTAGTGTTTCTGTTAGTCTATTTGTTTCTGTTTGTTTCTGTGCACGAGCAAAGATGTACACAAAACACAGCTGCCTCAAACTCTCCTCTTTCCCTGGCCTAATTGGATTTCTCCCACATTGATCTTCAAACGGCCCGCCGTCCCTCCTCTGCAGTCTTCAAGAGAAGACTCGCACATCAATTGCATGCCGTGTTTTTTTTAGTTTTTTTTTAATAGTTTTAATAAGAGTGTAATTATTACTCATTAATATGCATAACCGGGTAACGGTGACGGGCTGCAGTGGAGATGATGTTATCGCTCTCCCCCGTAAAAGACGGTAATTAAAGTGTTGTGAAGACAGACAATAGAAACCTCCCCTTTCATTGCTCACTTTGAGATTAGGCCTGAAGTGCAATTCAGACACAATGGGCCTGCTATTGGTATTGGCAACTGTCAAAACTTGGCTGCACTTGAATATGTAAAATCGCCCCCCGATATTGTTGTGATGAGAAGTTGATAGAGGGGGAGGCTGGAGATGATAGGATGTGCACGGTACGTATGCTTTCGGACTCTATGTCCACAGACTCTCTCAAACCAACGAGATTCCACTATCGCACTATTCGTTTATGGTAAAATCTTCCACACAGATTGGTTTTTGAATTTGAACATATTTTTTATTCTCCTTGTGAATATGATGCCAGCACACTGGCTAATTTCAGTTGTCTCGTGCTCTGCTCAAATTCAGCATCCCTGTTAGGAAACAAATCCACTCTCCTGTCTTGAGCGCAAGATAAATGAAACTAGTCTTGGAAACAGAACAACTAACCGCATAAATTTACTCTCTCAATATGCAGATAGCAATGCATTTCTTTTGAAGATTTAATGAAAAAGAGGGGGGAAGGGGTCTAATGGTACAGCACATATGGCAGAGCAGGATTGCTTTGTTTAGGTGAAGAGCCCACAAGTGACAAATGAGTGAGAGGCCCTATGCGAGGCTGTTAATGTATTCTCACTGTTTAGTTAATTTCTTGTCACTGTAGCCTGTCTGACTTTGGTTTCAATCTTGTTTTCTGTCCTCTGGGAGGAATCCTATTTGAATCATTCAGAGACACATTTGTCTCTGAATGACTCTCTTTTATTGTACTTAGGCCGGAATCTTGTTAGGCTGTGTGATTTTACTGACCTTTCCTTCCTAATCCAGCACATTATTATTCTGAGCACACTTAGCATTCTGTACTATGCTGTCACTGAATACTTCTCTTCTTTCCTATGCTTCTTTTTATTTTCTCTCCCTCTCTCTCTGTTCTCTTCTTCTGCCTCTTCCCCCTGATGGAAGCTAAGCGAAGCCAGTCCATCAGCAACTGTGTTCACCTTTGCGAGGCTTTGCCCACTACTAAAAGCGTTCCTATGCTGCTCCATACTGTGAGCTCTTTCTTGCCCGGTATTACTTCTGGTAACTCCGCTTGCTCTCACAGACTGTCAGGTAGGGGTTGTCTGTGTGTGTGTGTGTGCGTGTGTGCGCGCGCTAACGAGAGCTGCATGTGTTTTTCTGTGTCCCGTGACCTCCACCCCGCCCCCCTCCCCATCCGTCTGTCTGCCGGGTCCAGTGTCTGCTGTGATGTAATCACTGGACGAGAGATGTTAATTCTTACTGGAGGTTAACTGGAGGAGGTTTGACGTGACTGTGGTCTCTAGTCTACAGTGTCCCTGCCTCACCCCTGCATGTACTCATCTCATCCTCTTCATCCACGCTGTTGAAAAGCCTCCGCGTCATAGAGGCGATAACCCACTGCTTGTGTGACCCTGTGTTGTGGTATCCACTCGTGTGTGTGCTTGTGGTATGTATGTGTGTGTGTGTTTGCGCGCAGCGGGCCACATAGCCTTAACTACACGCGCTGTGTTCTCCCGGGCAGACGTGGAGGAGTGTCAGCTGTCCGAGTACGGGGGAGAGGAGGAGCTCGGTGGCAGGGACAGCCCACTACCGCGTAGCAGCAGCACCTCTGACATCACCCAGCAGCTGGCCGACACCTTCCCAGGTACGCAAAGCCTCAGGCAGGCCCATCGTCGCCCTGTGTCCTTGTAGACCAAGTGAAGGCAAGTAACCCAGGATGAGTGGTGATGTAGTTGATACCAGGCTGGATTGTATAGCTGTATCAGTAGAAAACACATTTCACGTTTGACTACGGTTGCAATATGGTGGTTGAGTTAGTCTTTCCCTTTTTCCTCCTCATTCTAAATGGCAATGTGTCGATGCTAATTAGGCTTTAGTTGTGGACGGGGCTATGGTCTGGTAGCTGAGGAGACATGACATAGACCTACCAAATCCTGAATGAAATCAAAAATACCTCAGCTGAGTTGGCCTTTTCACCATCGCTGACCATCATACTCTGTTTTCTGTGTTGTTTATTACTTCAGTTTAATATGAGCATTTCTTTAATCTGTCATAATGTTTTGATGCTTTACATACATTTTCCTGTGTGTCTTCCAGCCCAGAAGAGGGAGTACTCCCCTACCTCCTGCAGCTCCAATGGCAAGATGTCAGAGGGCAGGAGAGGAAGCAACGAACCACCAGTGGTGAGAAAATTATTCCATGTTTTTTAGATGTTCTTACCTTTCTATAATATAATATAATATAATATAATACCACAACGTAAGATATACGTTGTGGTATTAACAAATATTGCAATAAACCATTGCTAATGATCATTCAAATAATCTAAAATTAAAATAAAATTATGTTCTTGTTTTGAATGAATACCTACATAAAAAATGTTTTCAAGAAACTTAACTGGAGTTATGAGGAAGAGTTATGAGAATTCCCCCACAAGCACTGTTGTTGTATACATTTACAGAGGAAATGGCATCCCACTATAGGGTTGTAATAATCTCAGGACATGTATTCTGTTACATGGATGTTTCTGTTTCTAGATCCTCATTCGACGGAGCAGCAGTCCAGCTGAGCTAGACTGCAACTATGAAGGCCACGCAAGGCCCAAACTCCGAGAGAAAAGTCAGACTTCATATCGACATTTGTGTATAATTTTTTTGGCCATATTGACGTTACAAAGCATACCTTTTTTTTATAATGTCGTTTTTTTTTAGTCTGCAATTTATCACATGGCATCCTGTATTTCATACTCAAACCTAAATTCAATCCACTCTTGGTCCAATATCAAACCTCTAACTCTTCCCAACGCAGGTGAAAGTATAAGCAGTGAGACATCCAACGGCTACCCGAACGATGGGGAGGCCTGGGGAGCCTTTGAAGAGGAAGCCGACACCCAGTCCAACCAGTCAGCCCACATGGACGTTACAGCAGATCCCCAGAACCAGAGGAATCTACTTCTAAGCCACGAGGCTCTGGCAGGTACCTGGGATCTCAACCCACGCTGACTGACTTAGACCCTTTTACAGTGGATTGTGTCTGAATTGGTTCTGTTGCAATTAAATTCACTGGCAGGCTATCTGCGGTAATGCAAGCCTAGATACTGTAAGGCTGCCGTACTGTGTTTTTACTCCATGGTTAGCAGTATTATCCTACAGTGTAAACTCCAATTTAACTAATGTGCTGTGAAAATAAACTAAAATGTCCTTGGGCTGACTATAAACCTCAGTTAAGATTATGTATCTTATCCAATTAGAAGTATTGGGGGTGTAAATGTAACCCAGGGAGACTTACTGGCTGCTTGCGATTAGTAGTTTCAGTTCTCGGTTTCCAGTATCACCTGCTGGTCCAGATGACAAACATCAAAGCCCCAGTGAGTTCAGCAGGTCTGCAGGTTCGCCCGAGGTGTCTCTTTGTGCCGCTGTGTCTCTGGCCCCGTCAGCAACCTGACCTTTGCAGGGATTAGCGCTAGTCATTGCCTCTTAATGTGGGCATGGCGAGGACACGTAAGCTGCTAGACGGTATCAGTTACCGCAGTGAAAGCACAGTCTCAGCACCTCTAGCCTGGACCCTGGATGCTGTAGCCCTGGCAGCTGCTGGCAGCTGCTACGTTCATGCATTTTATAATGCAGTTCAGTGGCGGGACGAAAAGCCATGGTTCTAAATGTATGGCTTTAACTGAATAGAGCTGTTAAATGATGGTAGACAGTGAAGTGTTGCATAATTGACTGTGTACAACCAGCGCTTCCCGTCAGATTTGATGTGTTTGTGATTTGATTGGTTAAATCTGAAATAGTTCTGAAATGGGTTCATTTATGCTCCTGTGTCCAAAGTCTCAAAGTTTCTACTGCACCTTTAATAAGTCTCTGTCGATGTCTAAATGTTCGTTTTATGGTGGAGATGATGAAGAGGTGACAAGGGCCAGCCCTGTCCATCAGCACAAGATGTAGACCAGCAACTCACAATCCCTCTCACCTGAACATGAACTGCTGTGTGTGTGTGTGTGTGTGTGTGTGTGTGTGAACACTGAAGTCCTCACCCTCCCCTTGTTCTCTGTGCCCCCCCCCCTCCAATCCATCCCCCCCACCTTCCCTTATTGTTGTTTTTAGGTCCCGAGTGTGCCCTCCCTCCCCACTCCGAACCCCTGTCCCACCACCACCACTACTACTACCCCCAGAACCCCCCCGCCTCGCCAGCCCTGCTGGTGCACACTGAGTGTAACCCGCGGGTCTGCCCCCTGGACGACACCATGCATCAGTCTGTCTTACACATGTCCCACCTGGGTACTGCGACACACATGCCACATGCGCACGCACGCACACACACACACACACACACACAGCCTGGCTCACAGTGGGCTTTTCTAATAATGCAGGGGTTCTCTAATTGTGTAAGTGTGTGTGTGTGATTATCCTAAATAAATGGTTAATTCAATTACTCAATAGTACAAACAAGTGGTTTGCAACTCCATGCCCCTTGACCAGTTTCTTTTTGTGGGTCATGAAATGAGAGAACCACTGCATTAAACCACTCTTGTTTCCTCTTGTGGGACAGATCTGGATGTAGATGAAATCTAGGCAAATTTGTAATTGTAAAATAATATAATTTTCCCAAGTGTGAAACTGTGAGTTGCTTTATCCATTTATGTAGACTCCATGCTTACCCAGAAGTCAGAAGGTGGGAACTTCAGATCTGCATCCACACAATATGGTTATGGCTCTCTCTCTGTCACTCAGTCACTCACTCATTCTACCCCAGCTCATCCTTTCTGACTACATCGCACTGTGTTCCCAATTGTCTATCTGTTAATATGGATGTTGCATGTGAGCTGGTCCCGTTTCCCAAAGGTGTTTTGCTGCTAAAGTATATCTTTTCCCCTCCACTTACTTTCAATGGACAAAGAATTTTCTTCTCGGTGCTTTGGGGTGTTTGGGAATTGGGGTACCTGATTTTTGTTAGTGCTTTGAATGCACGGCCAGATGGAGATTGAATCAACAAGTACTCAGATACTATCTATATCTATTTGTTATAATATGTAATCAATAAACAAAACACTTTATAGATTACAATTGACATTTGGTCATTTTGCAGACACTAACACAAAGAGTCTTGCGTCTTGTTCAGACATGTCAGGGATTGAACCCAATCAACACAAAATTTGCTACACAGTACCTGGGTGGCATTTGCTGATTTGAATCCCCTTCTTGAAAACTCTTTATTTTTTTCCATTTTTCTCTCCTCCCCAAGTTACTCCATACCTCTCTACTCACTGTCTCACCCCCCTCCCCCTCGTCCCTGTGTTGGCCCATGCAGACAGCAGTGAGTTTCTGGCCGATGACGTCAGCATCATCGCAGGCGGGAGCCTGACCGGTTGGCACGCCGATTCGGCCTTCGTCATGTGGAGGAGGATTCTGGGTATCCTGGGAGATGTCAACAACATCCGCTGCCCCAAGATCCACGCCAAGGTGTTCTCCCATCTCTATGAGCTCTGGCACAAGCTGGCGAAGGTAAAGACACATACAGTCGGCCGTGTGTATTTATATGATGCTTAATAAAAGACTGTACAGGGTCACATTTCCCAGGCCGATAAATGGGCCTGGGAAGTATGAATTGAACATGGATTTATAACACAATTATGAGCTGTAGTAAATAGTATACTATTTTTGTACTGTTATTGTTTTATAATAACAAAGCATAACACAGAGCTGTGTTTCGGAAATGTTACTAGTTCACTTAGCTAACTAAGTGTGTGTGTGTGTGTGTGTGTGTCGGGGGGGGGGGGGGGGGGGGGGTAAAGAAACGGGACAACCGGGGGGGAAGCCTTGCAAACCACTCCACCCCACCACGGCCGGCCTTTTTAAAGCCTCAGCCGATG